>AP025002.1:1800000-2106843 GCA_020887355.1 Coccomyxa sp. Obi
AATAGACCAGCTCAGGGCGTCCATGGTGGGGAAGGCGGCCAAGAGGATCTCCAGATGGGCCCTGGAGCCCACCTCCCAGGAAGCAGCGCTCCATGCCAAGTACGCAACCCTCATAGCAAGTAAAGGCTGGAGCTGATTGTATTGCTCCATTAGCCTGACAGTAGGCCCGTGTCGCAAATGATAAAGGCCTCTCATCACCGGTGGAAGCCAGATGCTTTGCAGGGGTTCAAGTTGCCTTACTGAACGTCTTTCTGAAAGGCTCTTCAGCAAGGCGTCCCTTGGGACAACTTGAACTCACTGCCTCCTCCGAGCATGGAGGTGACCAGAGGCCAGTGCAGTGTTTGCAATGTTGACTGTAAGCAGCTCTATTATCCGTGAAGGCTGGCTGGCGCTTGCTGCCGTTTGTTGAGCCAATGCTTGGTGCCGAGACACACAACGCCTCGGTGTTGCGTATAATCACGCAGCTTGTGGATCAGTACCCTCACAGGAAATTTAGGGAAGCGAGTGGATGTCTGCAGGAAGCTGTGTGATGCCTGGATGAAGGCAATGGGAGACAAGAGCAAGCCGCAGCCTGCCAGCAAGGCGCCAGCCCAAGCTGCCAGGTACGTTGCTTTGCCTGCAGTGGATGAGACCACGCAAAGCCAACACTATCCAATGCTGCTTCTCGTGTCAAGTGCTAGTACTACCCTGGCCGAATAGTTTCAGCTCCAGTGCATGCAGAGAGCAAACTGGATGTTGTGCGCCGCTCACTTGTGATAAAAAAACAAACCCTTCCTCTTAACTCATGGCGCTCTCACTCTGGCCAGTAGGTAATATCCACGACTCCCTTGATGTGAGGGAAGTGTGTTGCTGCGCTGCAGGGCGACACCTCAGGAGCAGCGGGCAAAGCAGCAGGCCACGCAAGCAACAGACTCCAAGCGAAATGTCACCGCAATTGCATCTGCATCCAATGGCGTGACTCCCCGTGCAGGTCTGCCCTTTCGACAGTCAACAGCCATTTCTGTGCATGTCCATCCACGATGCAGCCACTCCAGCACTTGTCATGCAGCAAGCCTTCATGCACATATACAGAGCAATGTGGCTTCTGTAAACTGCCTCAGAAAGTTGCATTTTGGCAGTAGAGCGAGTTGCAGTGAAGCTGTTGGGATTGTGGCAGGGAATGCTGCGGCAGCTGGTCAGAGCAGAGAGCCGAGTGCCAGCGCAGCGGGACCTCCCGCATCAAAGAAGCTGCGGGAGGCCAGGGAGTGGTGCTCGCAGCACCTGTCACCCACCCCGACAGGTGCTTTATCAGCCACACCTGCGAGCATGATAAAACCAAGCAGCTACAAATTTGAAATGGGCAGCTGACCTCGTTCAAAGCTGATGCTTGCACACCTATCTGTTTTGGCATATTGCACTATTTGGGGGAAAAGGAATCATGGCAAGGTTTCTGGGCTTTTTCTGACATGCTGATACTACTCTCAAATTGTTCACAAGGCCCAAAATGACCCCTTCAGTGATGCCTCCTGCAGGGAACGCCGTACGAGACCAGGGCCTGCTCATCCTGTGGAGCGTGCTGATGCCGCATGCCGAGCTGCCGCCGGCGGAAGCTGCGCAGAAGCTGGAAGCTGCCGTGCATGCCCGGTACACGCGCGGCAACGGAGACAACGCCGCAGCAGACCCGGGCGTGGAGTACATCCGACGGCTGCGCGTGCTGTGGGGCTGGCTCTCCCCGGACAGCAAAGACGCCTCGCCCCAGCTGAAGCGCATGTTGATGCAAGGTGGGTGCCCAAGCTCAGCAAATCATTGGCTTCGTTGCCCTGCAAGAGAACATCCTGATTTCAAAGACAGTATCAGTATGTCGTGGGGCGACAGGGGCCTCAACACATCCGGTCCACCTGCTGCTTCATAGGGTGCCCTTCCTGTGTGTATCAGCAAGTAACAACATTGATTTTTACCGCATCATCTACCTGTACTTCTACTGCCGTTTGGGTTGCTCCCCACAGCAGGCATTGCTTTGCGGCATGGAATTTGGAACTCAATCCGCTTGATCCTGGTGAGTGCAGGCGAGCTGCCCTGTGAGGAGCTGGCCTCCATGAATGGGCAACAGCTGAAGGCTCTCATCGAGCCCCCAGCTGCTGCAGCAGAGGCAGCCACAGCCGCAGCCAATGCACCAAGTCTTGCAAATGGTACAATCGCAGTCCCGCCGCCGGCATCCAATGCAGCTAAACAGCCAGACACGCAAACTGGCCCCACCAGTTTGACCCCAGAACAGGGCGCTACTGCACCGGCTGCACCCTCAGCACCTCCAACCGAAACCACAGCAGTCAGTGGGGCAGCACATGAGCAAGCGGCGCAGCAGCAGAGTGGCGCAGAACAAGACCATGGGGCGACAGACATGGACATAGAGGGGGTGCCGAGGAGCCCATTCGCGGCTGTGAAACTGGAGCAATTCCCGGGCGTTACGTTGACCGCACCTGAACCACAACCAAGCTGGGGTCTGAAGTCAGAGCTGTCTCTCCAGTTCTGGGCCGGCAATGCACAGCAGCCTCAAGGCCCACCGGGGGTTTCACAACCGGCCGCCGCTTCAGGAGCAGCAATGTCAGAGACCCGGGCCGGCGGGGGCGAGCAGTTTCGGGCAGCTTCCAGTCAGCCGCCGCCGGCTAGCGTGCCTGACTTGGCTGCGGCAGCAGCGCCTGATCTATCGGCGCAGCATGCGCCGGCAGATGCAGCTGTGGCATCGGTGCCAAATTTGGCGGCCCAACAGCAGCCAAACTTGGCACCGGCAAATGTGCCTGACCTGGCGACGCCGGCTGGGTCCCCCGGGCGCGGAGAGGGAACGGGGGCGCGCGGGTCGCAGTCCGCGCCACCGGCGTCGCAGGCGAAGGCAGTCTTCGATCCTGATCAGGCGGCAAAGGGCTACAGCAGGAATGCCGGGGTGCTCTTCCCGTGGAGCATGTTAGATGGCGATGCCTCCGCCGGGCCGCATGGCATGCCGGGGAGCAATGCTGATGCTTTTCAAGCAGGCAGCACTGCAGCCAGTGATGCGCAGCCGATCCATATGGAGACAAATGATGCGGCTGTGGGAGACTAGAGCCTGGGTGATCAGAACAGATGAAAAAAACCACCGTTGGCTTTAGGAAGGTTCCTGAAGGAAACACCAGCAAAGATTTGCAGCGGGCATTGCTTTGTTCTTTCGGCTTGCACATGTTGCAGCCAAGAGGGCCTCTAGCTACTGCAGCAAGATCAAAGTGCAAGCACAAATGGAGTGTGACATGTCAGAGGTGAGAATGAGACAGCATGCAGTAGGACCCCTGCGCCGCCTGTGTCAGTGTTGCTGAATTTTTTGGGTTGACTGAAATGTGATTGAGAGCATATCTGATGTCATACATCTTCAATCTGGACAACATGCTATCTTAGAGGGCAGCCTGGTGGCATTGCTGCACACCTTTTTGGCCGCTTCAATATGTCTCTGCAATGGTCATTCCCGTGACTGGTACAAAGGATGCATGTTTTATATGATGCATTGTGCCTCTTTTGAGAAACATTTAGGTTGACAAAGCACTTTTCATCTTGGGCCATGTGCTCAATCCTATTACACTGCAAATGCATGAACTCCTTTATAGTACTCTGCATGTCCTTCTTGCAGTGTAACGACATCATGTCACCCGCTCGACCTCAGTTTTGATCTGAATGTAATCTACAGAGAGATTACGATCCGCATCAATCGATCCGCATGCATGAGCACCCACTGCGAGTTCCCTACCTTGATCAAAGGACCTCTCTGCCATAAATGCCCATTAATGCGCATGTACAGACAGAATCAACACCTTCGGTCAAGGCAATTCAGCATCAAATGGCTGGTCGTGACCAATTGATCAAAAGACTGGGGTCCTGCCACGACAGCACACAGGCTCCCAAGCACTTCTTTCAGAGCAAGATGTTCAGGCAAATCTTGCATAAAATTACGGATTTACAATTTTCAACTGAACTGCTGAGCATTAAATATTTAGAAACGGTCTCATCTTCAAAAAATTTGCAAATTGATGCGCATCTACAGAATCTAAACGTGTGTGTCAATGCAGGATGTGCTAAACATTCAGAAGCCCTAGAACAAATATCTTTTGGGGAAGCTGCAAGCAGCACCACTGCAATGAAGTCTGCATAAAAACACAACCAGGGTGGATACGAGATGAACTTAAAGAATTTTGCCAAGAACTTGGCAATGCACACACACCTTTCTTCCGTCCATTTTGAAAATGGGAAGAAAGGAGAATACTGACCATAAGGTAGACACGGCAACAGACAATAGCAGCTGTTGATGCGGCTCTGATGCGGCTCTGCAAAAAAGTGGAGCTGGCCGTTGCAATAGGGTGGACTGTCCACCCAAGCAAGATGACATTCCAAAATCAGTTGACATGACTCAGAAAACTGAGTTTCGGAATTTCCGCTAGCTGAGCCTTCAAAACCAGCTGAGCATTCTCACTGATTGACTGCATGCAAGTACATACCTACTCTTTCCGACAGAGAAGTTGTACCTGCCTCCACCCTTACTCTCTCCACTCAAATAGTGCCAGAGCGTATATGATCAATCTATGCTGAGGTGCTGGATGGTGCAGACTTCTTGGTATGGATGGCAAAGCCTGTCTCTCCGGGCTGTTCAAGGCCCGGCTTGAGCTCCAGGCCAGGCATCGTGTAGTCTCCAAAGTTCTGTTTTCGGTATGCAATCGGCTCTACGGTGTCCAGTGTCAGTAATCGCTCCTTCATGTCCGCACAAATCTGCACCCGCACCGAAGAAGTTTCCTGACGCATTGCGAAGTTGCTCTTAGCATGCACTGGACTGCATTATAAAGTTTGCCGAAATCAGCGGCACGTGCACACATTCCCTGCACCCCAAGCTTAACAGCTGGCATCATTCAAAATTGCAACGAGCATTGACATGTCAAGCCGAATGCTACAGCATGGACTGGGCAAACACAAACACAAAGTGACATGTGCAGTGGAAAGGGCAACACTGCATCAGAACATGTTCAAGAAGTTCCATGAACTATTATTTTTGCAGCAATTCCATGCAATGGCAAAATGCATCAGCCCATGCAGACAGCCAAGTGGGACCAGGGTCATTAATAAATTGATAAGAGCGCTCAGGGGAGAAGGGAACACCTGTTCAAAGCGTTCAGGAGGCACATGTCCTGGGAAGGAGTCGAAGGTCACGAAAGGAGGCAGGACATCATAACCTGCATGCCGACAAAGGCACTCTTGTTGAGGTCCCATAATCCATCTTTTCTTGAAAAGACACTGTAATAGACTCATTATCACACCATGCACAGGCACCTCTTCTCACCATGCTTTCCATGCAGGACCACAAAGGCGCTGACATGTAAAGATCAAGGCAGACTTTGATGTGATTCTAATATACGGTATAGCAAAATCATTCTTAGGGGGTGATCATTCACAAAGAAACGTTGCTGTCTGTGAAGAAAGCTATTAGACAAATGAGACACCTGTGTAGTAGAGGATGCCATGGTTGATCGGCCACAGAAGGTCATCGATCGGTCCAGCGATCCCCCGCGCACTGAACTGCTCTGCCTTGCCGCCTGTCGTCACCTGCCGGCACATGCCACAAGGCAGGTCACTTGCTGCTCCACTGCGCAATGATCGCGCTGCAATCAACAACTTGATGCCTCGACAAACAGATATGGTGGTACCCCTCCGTACCAGTACAAGGCTTGGTGAGCAGCATGCACACTGCATGTTCTGCTCAGGTTCGCTAAGCTCCTCTCATCAGACCTTGGCGGTTTCTCATTTTATGCGCCGGTCTGGTGTCACATGTAACTCTGTGCTGTCGAGGGCATCTTCAGAGGGGCACAATTGGAATGCAAAGATGGGGTTGAAACGGACCATGCACATAGCACGCTTCCCAGCCATGGTGCCCTCCCCAAACCGATCGGATTGGTGCGTTGGCGTGTACTCGCCGACCCAGTAAGCAAATCCACCCGCGTAAACACGGTCCACCCAACCTGAGAACACCATACCCACATAGTTCACACTGATGGTTGAGTTGGACATCTTCCCATTTGAAGAAAGCCAACATGCAATGGTTGTGTTTGTATGGCTCGAAAATAACAAGAGATATACAGGTTTCGAAGACGGTTACAAGCTCACCCTTGAGAATAGCAGGCATCCCGTACCACCTGAATGTGCACAAGATCCTGGTCAGGGACTCAATCTACACTCAAACGACAGCTGCCTGCATTGCAGCACAGTTCAACGACCTCAACTCACCATAGAGGGAAGTGAAGGATGAGCACATCTGCCCATTTCATCTTCTCCTGCTCTGCGATGACATCAGCCGTTTGTGTCCCGTTCTTGTAGGCGTGCAGGGATTCTTTGAAGATGTTAAGGCGCTCTACATTGTTGTATTCTTGAAAGTCATCGCCATCAACCACAGCCTTGAACTTCATGGTGTAAAGGTCGGATACCTGCACCAGCCGGGATGCCATCACGACCCAGTTTTCGGGCACTGCAAACCAAGTTTTGCTACAGCACAGAGCAAGGCGAGCACCTTCACTTCATGTCCAGCATCTTCCAGGATTTTCACCGCATACTTTGCGAGGGATCCATTCAGAGAACGCGACTCTGGATGCGCCAGCACCAGGAACACCTTCATCGCCCAAAATTTTGCTGTGCAGGTTACAGCTCAGACAATGTCGAGCAATAGAATACCCGTAAGCCAAAAATCATATTTAGACGGAACATAGACAGACGGTGTTTGCTCCAGCATTGTACCAACGGGCCATCGTGGGAACGGACCACGTGCATTACGTGGGATTTGACGGAACATGACAAATTTTGACCTTCCCATGACGTCACTTTACGCCCTTGTAATTGCAGTAAGGAGGGGGGCCCTGGTACCACAACATGTGGCTGGGAAAGGAGTCGTTGACTGACTGGCATATATTCATATATTCAGATATGCATGAAGGCGCATATATTCAGCGCGCACTTCTCCAGCATAGGAAGTAGATTGCATGTGCACATTAGTGTCGACCTAAAAATATAGATGCTGATATCGCCCGGCTGTATTGCCAATGCTTGCTGGGAAGTTCAAACTGGGTACCAGCATGCCGCCTTACAAAATCATGCTTTCTCCCTTAGACCCCATATTGCTTCCAGAACAAGATGTGATATCACACGATGCATCGGATGAGATGAGACGGAAATTTCTTTGCTTTAAAACGCCAATGCTGAGGAACAGCTCTGCTTACAAATACATTAACATTCACTGGCCCAGAAGAAGCAAGTGGTGGGCACCAATAAATCGTGCTGCCCATGATGGTCACCCTTTGGGCCGTGAGCCTCGCACACACTCTCAGAAAGGAATACAATAGCATACCCCAGCCGTTACACCGTGCATGCTATTGCTTTTTGTTAATTGATAATTAACAAATAATTAATAATTAATTATTATAATTGCGCATGAGTGCTGAAGCCGCTGTCACTCTCAGAATTGAAGCTGCCTCCTTGGATCACCAACATTGGCAACAGAAGTCCACGGTGGACCAGGGAAGTCAATTGGGGTCAATTAGGGTCCATCCAAGTCCATCCAATGGACGAAGATGGACCCCAATGGATTGACACGGAAGATTTTGGATGCCATTGGATATTCTTTGATTTCGAAGGACTACAATTGACACCAATGGCTCATCATGGACACTCACTGCTCGAAAATGACTTCCTTGGACTGCAATTTACACAGTTGGCTTCCATCTTCAGCCATGGCCTTCCATGAGCATCAGTGACACTGCAGCTTTGTCCAAGCAACATCAAGTAAAATCCTTGGCATTCCAGCTGAACAAGGTTATATGGCAGTGGAATCAGGGGTGGTCATGAAGAGAAAGACAGCCACAAAGGTACAGAATACTGAGAGGACCTCCTACCAGGAGGTTTAGAGTTCAAATCCTGCATGCTACACTTTTGCTTTTCATAGCCTGGACAGGAATGGAAGAGCATGGACTGGTGGAGTGTGATGGAAATTTCATGGACTCCATGCTATCCATGCCAGCCCAAGGCAATCCACTAGTGTCCATGGAAGTTCATTCAATGGGAATCCATGTGAATCAAGCAGGTTTTCAATGAAGTCAAAAGGGAGCGTAACGCGTTTCCGTGTATGTCCACACAAGTCAACAGGGATCCAATGGCAGCACTCAATGTTCATACAGGGGAGTCCATTTAAGTCCAAATAGCATCCATGCCTTTCCAAATGCCACTGTTTGACTGGAGGTCAACACGAGTCCGCAGAAGGCCATTCCATTCCATGCATGGCAAAAGGCATCCATACAATTCCAACACAGTCAATCACCTTCCATTGCAGTCCATGAAAAGCGTTGGACTCTGATGGAATCTGATTGATTCTCATTGACGGCCACGGTCTCTCGTGGCTTCACATGGATGCCCCTGGACAAGGCCCCAATACTGAGAGTGTGTGGTCCTTGGGAGGCAGGAACGCCTCATGACGCCGGTGCACAGCCTTCCTGGCGCGCCAAACAGCACTGTTGGCTTTGAAGCCAGAGCCAAAGGCCAATTGCCACACCCGGTGCCCCCGGCGGATCCCCACCTGAGTCTCTATGCATGCCAGCACATACCTGCACACACAGCTTGCTACCTCAGAATGTGTATTCATGCCAATTGGAGAAATCGTGATGATCGGGCAACCTCCCAGCCATATCATTGCATTGAGACAAGGCGCCTTTTCTAACTCCAAATAGATGCAGCCGCCCCGTTTGCGGCCTCTTCAAACGCTGTTCCAGATGGAGGGGCAGAGGCATCATGCAGCTAGGGCTCTGGAAAAGACTGTGTCTCTTCACTTCTACTTGGTAAAAACCGCCCTCTAGTGCTGCGCAACTGCGAAGCATTGTGCGTGCGGATGGTTTATAGTTGATGACTCCAAACCCAGGCCATGAACACCTCGAAGGGCATTCGGTTGAGAATGCAAACACTAACGGTATGAACACCCTAGGGGGCAGTCAGGGTTTCAATTCCACATAACTTTGGGGTTAGTATTCAGGTTTTTGGGTTCATGTGCAGCGGCACACCAGATTGAGCTGGAGGAGGTGTTGCCATAGCGCCACAGAGTGTACTTGGACGGCCAAATGTGCTCCGGCGTCAACCCCAGCTGTTTTTCCATCGCCTCAAGCACGCCCTTGCCACCTGATTAAGGCCGCCACACATATTTCAGTCACTCTCACCACTTTTGCACGGAGCTGCTCCTCTGCACTGCACTCTCAGCAATGGTGCATGACTGTGCATGCAGCACTGCCCAGACCGCAACACAATCCTTCAGTTGCCTTGAACTCCTTTTGCATGGAGCCGCTCCATTGCAGTGCACGCTTAGCAATGGACTGTGCATGCATTACTGCAGCTGAAATGGTACAGCAGTCACAACATGTCCAGAGAGCATCTCGGCTTCCTTTACCTGTGCGCAACCCCCGCCGTGTCACACACTCACATGCTGCGTCCTATGTCACAAAAGAGTATCTACCGTAAATCTGCCAACACCTGCAGTTCCCCAGGAGTAGCACACGCATCTTACCAGTGTGTATGCAGAAGTGGTCGAAGGCGCGGTTGAAGTCTGGCAGGTAGACAGGGAGGTCCATCTTTAGCAGCCGCCGCGCACCTTGGTTGATGGCATACCTGAGCAGCTCCATGAAAGGCAACACCTTGGGGCCCAGCCGAGTGAGATTGTCTCTCACTGCCAATCCCGCCACCCGCATCAGCGCCTGTGACAGTCACACCTTCAACCTCCAATGAATCAGTTTTTCTCGTGAATGGCTTGGAATCAAGGCTGATTAGCAATTTCATCACCAGGAAAACTCGCCATGTCCTTCCCGACAGCAACCAATTAACCTGACATCAGTTCGTTGACCTGCAGTTAGGTGAGATGGCAGTCGATGCCGTTTGGCCATGTTTGAACCACGCTGCATGCTTGTGCATTTCTGCAAGTCCGTGGCGTGGATGGTGACACGTACTGTAAAGGGTGAGCCCATGAACACAAAAGCACTTCCAAGGAGCCATCTGCATGCCAGCATTTTTGCCCGGACAGTGGTAGAGGAACGATGGTAGTGCTGTTTTCAGGGGCCAGCAAAATGGACATTGTGAAACTCGGCACCCACCTTGTCAAGGCGCATGCCAACGATGCCGGCATCGTCTTCCTCCTGGTAGACGCAGCGGTACGCCTCGTCATGAGCCCCCATGTGCGTCCGCACCACATGCAGCAGCTCATACCTGCGCGCACATGCCTGCCTGTTGCCAGCGCTGTACAGACACTGTAGAAATAAGCTTTGCTTCAGTGCATCTGCTGGAGTCTGACGTCTGGCTGCCTCAAAAGGCACACTTGAATGCCACATGACTTGGCCAGTACCGTTCCTGCCAGTGTTTGCAGCCAGCATATTGGTGATTGCGAGCCTGTTTCAGATGAAGGACGCCACCATAGGCAATGCTACTGAGGGACCCTCACACCATGCTACCAAGTCCAAAATGTTCGCGGCCCTGCCTGATTCTCTCGAGCATGAACCCCTGTTGCGCCGGTGTTCAATGCCAAGTGCCGGAAGACATCACATGCAGAGCGACAAGGGAGAAGCCTATATTTTTACTGGGTTTCCATGGGTTTTAGGGTTGAGGGGTTTGGTTCCAACCCTAATTTCTAAAAGGTGTAAATAAAGGGAGGTGACTTGCTTTGCGCGGCGCGCGTCGGCCCGGCGGTTGGACATTAGAAGAGCGGCGCCGCCCATGCGGAAGATGCAGCAGGGGATGCTCATGCTGCGCTGGTTGCCCAGGTACACATTCTGGCTGATGTTCTCGGTGCTCACCACGATCGCCCTCCTGCCCGGGTACACCTGGCCATGAGTCGTGCCATGTCATGGTTAGTCATGCAGTGACTGAGGACGCTGACAGTGCAGGTCGCCTCTGTGCTTTGCGTCTGAGTGTGCCAGCACTCACATGCCCATCTTATTGCAATGTGACCGGTTCCTCTGACTTTGCTTTCTACCCACTTGCCCAGTCTTCATACTTGCCGCTGTCATGCTTAGCTCTCACTGCAGTTGGAGAAACCTACAAATTATTTCCCCAGCCACCCTTGCACTCCAGCCTGCAGGGCGTACTAAACCTGACTAAGTTGAAGTGAACTGCGATCTAGTTAGATTCAGTACCCCCTGCAGCCTGTCAGGCGCTCAGTCTGCTGTAAGCCAACAGACCATCAATCGCCTCTGCCCAGCAGTGAGAAATGCTGGAGCACACCTGCAGGAGTTCTCTGACCAGGGAGACAGAGATCAGCCCGGCGGAGCACCCCATGCCAGCCAGGTTGTAGGTGATGATGTCAGGCCGCATGCCAAACTTGTTGACCACCATCGCACTCAGCGACGGCGTCGGACAGAAAACCGAGCAATTGACCACCAGGATGTCCACCTACTTGCACAACATCACGGGAGCAATTAAGTTCTCCAATTGATGATAGGCAGGCTGGAAATAACCTTTCGGGAACGATGTGATTGAAATTGCTGACTTTCATGCTGCTGATCTGTATTGAGGTGTTCGTGTCTGGCTATTTGCATCCTGAAGGCACAATCGCGCTCCATTGCAAGTCCAGGCTTAATCCAGGCAAGTGAAGCCTGCTATATTGAATGATGAAGCCTTCAATCAGCTTAATTCACTGAAGAAATGAGCGCAAGTGACCTGGTGTGGTTGAAGGCTGTTGTCCCGGAGCAGGCGCTCCACCAGTTCGAAGATGACCATCTCCGACTCCTGCCGCTTCATTGCCAGCGAGAGGTCCCACAGCGGCGGCCGGTGCAACTCTGCGCATGCACATCCCGCTGAGTGACATTCCAAACTTTTCATTTATTTTTCATTGAAGTGTAGTGCCCAGTCATAGGCTGCACAAGAGGCTTGGTGCAGCGCAGGCCCTGAAGTTAAATTTCTCATAATTTATTCAGGATATCCTTTCAGGTTCTGGCAGCCAGACCGTCGCAGATGCTGCACAGTACTATGTTTGCTCACAGTCAGATGAATCTCTTTCTGCACACTGGTGCAAACCTCCAGATATGTCCCTCCAGCACCGGCCATGATTGCTCGAGGCAAGTGCAGACAGACCAGGTCTGTCATTGTTAAAACTGCAATCCCGTGGATTCAGATTTTTTTAGCGGAGGGCGCCATGTAGAAGCACCTGGCGGCATGTAAGCCTCTCCACCGACGCCAGAGCTTTCCAGGATCTTGTCCATGAACTGCAGCGTGCCGGGCTCATAGCATCCCTGCGCCCGTATAGCCTCCTTGAAAGTCTCATGGCTGCACTTCAACCTGCGCACAGCACCTGATTGGATGCAGTTGCTGACAGCTCATTAAGAAGAAGGATGGGCAAAGGACGAGCAGACAAGCAAATTATGCAAGGAAATGATAAGGATTCCTTTGAACGTAATAAATAGAGAGGGGTCACCTGTCTGAAGGTTGGTACACATTGAAGTCTAAAAGGTACACTGGCCGACACCTTCTGAGGAGGTACGTCGCAACTGAAGCTGTCATAGCACATAGTGTGAAGGTCACCAGGAGGACCAGATGTAACTGTTGTTGATTGATGCGATTTTCGTATAGGGCGTGGGCCAGCTCTTCCTGCAGCAAAATATCCTTAGAAGAGGATGGTCAATCAAGCTGTGATTTATATGCACCGCTTTCCAGACGTACTTTAGCACGGAGAAAAGTGTTCACATTGAGTCCAAATGTCCAACAAAGACTCACCAGGTATACACAGCGAGGCATCGGTTTTCAATGTGTCATTTTGTTGAAGTCCGCAATAGCATCCGAAATCAGCTGGAAAGGCAAGATGCACGGTGACGGCCTGCACTTGATAAAGTGGAGGACGGCGACATATGCACATGCATGGTTGTTGCAAATTTTAGTATGCATTTATGTATCCTTAAATTTAATAGACTGCACAGATTAATACCTAGGCTGACTCTTTACAGCGCGACGAGCGTACTGCTCGGTCACAAAAACTTCTCGACACTTGCTAGTCTACAACTCTAGAATATACAGCGATACAACAATTGATTATTCCCACTCCCAACCGTTTTGGCAGGGAAGGTCCTGGCTTCTCGAGGCAAACCTCGGACATCCGAAATGGCAGGCGATAAATCCGACTCCAGTCCAAGGCTGCATCAATCTGGAGAAAGATCAAGGCTTGGTCATCAAATTGACACAAGTAGCAACGATATGAAGTACCTGGAAAGGACCTGCATTATCCCTCCATGTACAACGCATTTGAACAAAGCAAACTATCCTAGTGGTGCTCTGCACGGACCTTGGCCAGCAGGTTCAAACACTTAGCCAGAACAAGCTTAAACACGCGTAGGGTGCCGCAGTAAGTAGGATACTAAGCTTTCATGATGGCGCATTCCAAAAGGGCTCTTTGCAAACATCTGTGCATGTTTGCATTTGCCAAACCAATTGAGGTGCCATACTACAGGTTGCATTGCAAGCTGCCCAGCTGCCTCCAAACGAATTACTGATCGACGTAACCTATCTACATCAAATTTCATATATAATTTAATGGAACTCTGCTCTCTACCCATCTCTAGCTTTATTCCCCTGCCTCATCTGCACAGCTCACACATTGAAGAAACGGAAAGCGTTCTGGACAGCTGACAGTCCCCTAATGCTGGTGGGCCTTACACTATACACGTAGGCCTAGAAATTTCCAGGATCCCCAAAGTGACCCCATCATTGCCGCCTCACCTAACAAGCAACACTGTAATGGGTTCGGCATGTACCATGGCTGCCAAAACTGGCCATCAGCCGTCAGTAATTGCTGTACAAATGTGCAAAATGCTGCAGTCTCCAGATGGCCTCTGTTGCTCCCTGTTATGGGCTTTCGAGCCTGATCTGGCACAAAATTGCCTGAAGGGCACATTATTTGCTGTTCAGCGGACACAAGCACCAAGCAAACTCTAGCTTACAATCATTGGCAATCTTGGCTGGGCAGGCCTGTCAGAACCTTTTCTAGCCACAGGCTATGTAGCACCGCCAAGGAGAGAATTCACCTCCTCTCCCACTGGGCATCATGCCTACTCTAGATCTGGTGATTCACCCAACCGTGGCAGATTCTACCTTGGCGCTGCTGGAGGCAACGCTGCTAATAGTCTCGATAGAGGGGGGGTTAAATCCCAGGTCCGTCGCGCTGAACCAAGCCTCTGGGACGGCCCAACCGCAGCTCCGCTCGATGCCCATGTTGTACATGTTGCCGGTGTCGTTCAGGTATGTGCTGGTGACCACCCGGAAAAAGCCTCGCTCTCCCCAAAACTCGCCCCATGAGTTGCGCACAATCCTGCATGCAGGGAAGGGACGCCTCATGAGCATCGTGCTAGTATACAGCAACAAGCCCATAAGTACTGATGCGTCCCGTCAAGAAGTTGGCATGAAAGTGTGTTGTCCTGGAGAGGCTCTCATGGGCTGTCGTTTCCTGTGTTGAGGCTGACAGAGGGTGACAAGCCTTGAATTTCATACATCGCCATTAGAACTGCAGCAATGGAGTGCAGGCATGCAATCTAGAATGGACACGGTTGTTGCATTTAGTGCTCTGAGAAAAACCCTCTTCTAAGCTACAACTCTGCATGACCGTCTCTGTAGTCGTTCTTACAAACGCGTGGGGCAATGTGCTGCTACAAATAATGACGGGCAGCCTGGAAGCGCACCAGTATTCAATGCCTGTCGCATTTTCTACACCCCATCCAACCACACTCACCATGTGATTCACGCTCTGGTCCTCATTGTACTGGGCAAATACTCCGCCCTTGTATCTGCAGCATGCACACAGCACAGATCTCACCATTTCTTTAGGCTGGATGTGGCCTTGGAACCTACCTGATGCACAGAACACTATGCCTCGCATGAAGTGCCTGTTAGATTATGTACCTTGCATGTGGAGGTACTCCAGGTTATCTTGACATGAAGTGTGTATCCTTAGCTGGCCATCAGTCACGCAGGCTTGGGAGAGTGCATGCAACAACAGTGGCACCATGAATAACAATCTGTACAAGCACAGCGCCCTTTGCAATGCAGATGGACCAGTCAATAAATTGCACAACAAGAACGACACGTTCAACAAGAAATTATGGGGAGCAGAAGGGGCTCACGCACTTATCAAGGGCCCTGGTGGCATTGATGGAGCAGCTGATGGGGCCGCGAGCTTTGATCTCGGCCATCATGTTGGCGCGCCCGGCCAGCCGACCGTGCTCCGACACCGTCAGCCGCTCGTAATCCGTCACGGGGAAGCAGCTGCCATTGTACGGGGGCGCCGGATCACATGTGAAACACTGCTGCCTGCAGTGGCACAGACAGAAAAAAGAGTCATTCCTCAAGTTTCACCCTGGAGCCTAAGCCTGCCATAGGTCTGCAGTTACTGCAATAGACTGTAGTGATGTAGCATGTGTTCTCTAGGACAGATTCTGAGATATTTCTTAATGCCCCTCAGCTGAATGATCAATGCTCCAGTCAGGAGCAGGTGCTTCACGATGGGAGCCACTCGAAAGGCATGGCAACCAGAAACAGTCTGACAGAATTGAGGCACAGTGGTGTGCTGGGATGGTCAAACACTTTTTGGGGCACATTTGCATCTGCTCGAGAGCTTTGGAGACATGAACAGCTGTGGGTTCGTACAAGTCAGTGCAGAGTGGACTGTCCATAGCAATGTAATTGTTGCAGCTCTCTGCTGGAATGCCCTGGCTGGCGGCGTACTCATACACCTTACTGTCCCACCCTGAGCCCCACACGACAGCTGTCAATCACCTGTGCAGCTCCACTACTGAACTGATCATCTGGCAAAAAGTTTTGTCAAGTTTACCACAGGATTTTGAAGTTCTGCTGCGGCATAAGCCTTCATGTTCTCTTCATCTTCGTGCAGAAGGCTGATGTAGTTCTACGATGTCAACACTGAGTGGACGGTACAAACAAAGAGCTTTTGATAAGGTGCTTCATAGTAGTGGTCATGAAGGGCAGAGCTCAGTGGCGGCTTCTGCTTGGTGCTCACACCTCCCTCTTTGCAGGTGCCGGCGTAGCCGCAGTCTATCACATTCTGGACGGATAGGTATGCTGACGGCCAGGCATCCTTTCTCTTGATGTTCCAACGGTCGGCCAAAGATGAGGTGGAGGCCATAGCCCAGCAAGAGCCGCTGCAGTACCAGTCAGCAGATTAACAAGTTGCCATTTAACAGAAAGGTAGGTGCGCCAGGGACATGGTGTTCATATTCACGCTTCAGCACCGGTCTTGCAATATACTTGGATAATCTGAATCCGGAGCATAGCTGAACAGAGGTACAGCACCAAGAAACACTGGGACTCACCAGTACACAGGTATGTGCTGGTTGCGGACGACAGACATGTAGTTCACACCGCTCACATTCCTCCTGCATGTATTCAATACAAGTGTAAACTACTGGCAGTCACTTTGAAGGTGGCATGGGTGACTGTCAGGCCATATCTCGATAACAGTTGTCTGTTGGACAGGCGGATGGGCAGAGAAGACACCCATGTGAATCGAGCGAGGTTGGTGGCTCACCAGTCCCATTCCTGCAGAATTCCCTCGGCCCTGGCTGAGTTTTGTGGCAGGGGGCTCTTTCTGCAAGGAGCAGAGTGTCCCGAATCAGACACGATATCCATAAGTGCCAATATATGTCAATTTGACAAGCGTTTTTGTGGTGTTGCAATTTTTTTGGTGAGACTATGTGCATATCAAAGAGAGCAGCTATTCGGGCGCGATCAAATCTTGTTATGTTCAGGAAATCAAGGTGCCCTCACATTAGTGGCGTGTAGGTCGGGTCCGGTGTTATTCTCGTAGAGAATGCGCTCGGTTGTAAGCTGGCATCCGCGCTGGCGGCGACAGCATTAAAAATTACAAACAACGTTGCCCCCACCAGCGTGTCGAGTTTCGGCATCTCACCAGACCAAGCTCACGCTCCTCGGACAATGCAAGTGCACCACGGACGGCCTCTGTATCTCTTTGCTTCTGCGGCTCGCCTAAGGGTTATTCAGAACCGAACCATTCCCAACAAATAGATCACGGGAACGATCTAGGTTTTGTCACCACTGCGAAGGGTGCCGCGATATGAATGCAAGGATAGCAATAACGTATATTTCTGTTAAATTTTGAACACTGTGGGCCAAGGACTGAATCAGAGCGTCTGCAATTCTGATGACTTGCAAGTTGAGGAGTGGCGGAGTGGAAGGGCTGACGAAGGTTAGAGATTCTGGGGATAAAACGATCAGGGTTCCAAGGGTTTCAAGCCGAACATTCAAAGCACAGCACGCCCAGCACGTTTAACAATATATGAGGAGCTGGCAAAACTTTCTCGACGCATGTGTGCTGTTGATCATAATAAGTCGTGATCAAAGCGTGCACGAAGAAGATCTAAGGCAAGCTTGTTTGTCTGAGGGCTCCCGTAGATATTGAGTGCTTGCACATCTTGCTTTTGGATTTTTGTGTTCACTGAAAGTGTAGACGGACGTGGTGAATGCTACTGTCTTCTAAGCAGATTGAATGATTTAGCTGCTTTCTAGAGTGACAAGGGCATTGTCGGCACAATCGGTGGTGAATTGCCTCAGCTTCGACCGTTATTGTGGGAAATATGACATCACCTTTTGCCACTAGCATTTTGCAGTATGGTGCGTAGATCGGACAACGTAGCGTCAATGTTTTCGTCTGCCACGTCCAAACCGAGCCCCAAGAGGCGCGCTGCCCTGAGCCTCCAGGGGACGAAGAAGAGGAAGATCGAATGCCTTCCAACTGCAGTCATTGAAGAAAGTGATGGAATCACTTGGGACATCAGCACACATATCCCTCAGGCAAGGAATCATCCTGATTGTGCCACTGGAGAACCAGATCTCCCAACCACGAGTGGCAACTGTTCATTGACGTGCCCCTGCGTGGCGTGCAGGAAGAAGTGAGGAAGCGGTGGCCCTATAGAGTTCTGGATGGACTGCCATCCCTTAAAAGTGATGAGGAAGTCGAGGTGATCTTCTGTAGCATTGCATTTTTTGCAGCTTTGACATGCCGACAGAGTTACTCCCTTTCCTGTGTTCTTGCTCGCTTGACAGGCCTACATTCATTTGCAGGACGACTGCGCCCCTGCCGTAGCACACTTCGAAGCTGTGCATGTGGAGGATGTAGGTCAGGTGAGCCTCTCAGCCAACAGCTTTTATGCCACTGCAGCTGATTGCTTGATCACAAGGGCATGCATCCCTGACAGATTTTTGCCATGTCATGGCAACGGATAGTGTGTGCCCTGGCAGTTTTGATGTTCGCGCTCTTCTGGCAGAAAGAAAGGGGTGTCATGCAGGTATCCCTTGGAGACTTTGTGGAGGTCACTCCCCACGAAGATGAGCGCGAGGATGGTGATGGCCTGAAGCATTTCTATGTCGTCCGCGTGACAGAACTGTTCCAGGACACAGAGGTGCATCACTGCACCTCTCTTCAAATCTGGCAACTTTTCATCGTGTGTACATGCAGACTTGCATCAGGTCAAGCAGTCCCGCACTTCTGGAACCACAGCAGCATCCCTATTTCATTCCTTTCTTGTAGTTGATATGTGAATAAGTTGTGCTCCAGAAATCAGCACGGGCATTCTAAAAATCTGAGACAGGATATGATGGACCTCTGTTCTGCTTGGGACCAGGGCGCGCGCTGGTTCCAGGGGAAGTGGATGTATAAGCCATGGGACACAGCGCTGCGAGTTCAGGATGGAAAGGAATCGTACATGCCTGGGCCCATTGACAAGCGGCGGCTGTTCTTGGCGTCGGACCATGACAACAAGGGTTATGTGACGCTGAATACTGTGGGCTCCATCGAAAGGTGCGTCTGCGTGGATAGTTTCAGGCATGCAGATGTTGATCAAACATGACCAGGTATCAATTTCCCGCAGGACTTAAGTAGTCAATTTCAGGGAACGAGGAGCACTAAAAGGGATGCTTGAGGGATCCCTAAGTGTTGCAGACACGGCCCATGACCAGACTGAATTTGTTGTAAGGGCTCCAGTTGGGCATGGATTTGGCGGACATTTGTGGCCCAGTACCAAAGCTAGATGTTCTTCTCCTGAGTCCTCAATCTTGCTTGTGAACCAGTAATCATGATTTGGTGCACCATGTGCAGCCAAGGAGTTGCTGTACTAGCATCGTCCCAAAGCTGGCATGCCTGTTTGCCAAGCTTCCCCAACATGTCGGGCATTCTGGCAGGCACTATGTCGCTGTCATGCATCACACTGCTGAGGGGTGGCCTTTCACTCCACAGGGGTCGTCCCCAAAGTCTTTATCACACAGCTTGTTCAATGGACAAAGCCTCCTCTGCAATGCAGAAAGTTGAAGCACCTGTGGTGTTATCATGGAGGCTTCCGTTAGGCTGTGTCCTCAACTTTTCCGCTGCAGGAAGCCGGAGCACCAATTGTTATATCATGTAATATGCGTCAAATATTTTCTGTCCCTGCAATGCAGGAAGGTAAAAGTGAAGCAGATAGCGCCGGGGGCCGCACCGCCACCAGAGGAGGAGTGTGACTTCTGGTATGACCAGGAGCATGATCGCCGCTTTTTCACCTTCACAGACTCTCTAAGTGCACCGCCGGCGTCCAAGGAGCACTACCAAGGACTTGCTGGCCGGAGGGTGCGTGACATTCACCAGTGCTCCTGGAAATGTGCGAGCAGTGCTATACCAGCTTGATGTGCAGATGTGGATGACCCTGCCTGTTCCGTTGTTGCGAGGCACAAAGAGGCAAATGTGATTCTTGATGAGCAGTCCGCGCGATGGGATGGGACAATCGTTCCAGGGATATTACAGTGCATCTCAAGCATGGGCCAGGCTACTAGGGCTCTGCTAGACTGCTGTTGGATTATTAGGATCATTGCACTGTGGGGTAATTCCCCTGTCTTTCTCCTGTAATATAGTGGTATGCTGGTGCAGAAGCTGAATGTTGTGGAGCTGTATTGCGGCTGCGGTGGCCTCTCATTCATCGACCGCAAGAATGAAGATGTGCACATAGAGACCAAATGGGCCGTAGACATGGAGCCCTCCATGTGTGCAGCTTTTCAGGCAAACTACCCAGAAGCTAAGGTAACGACTCTGCCACTGTTCCATGTTCTCTCTATCACCATTGTTTGAACACCTGTTTTGAACCAACTATTGGTCCATTAGAACCCAACACCATTTCCCGATGAAAATCATGATTACTGGCCAGATATCGGAAGCTGCAGTCAACACAGCTTAAATTCACATCGACTCAATCCTGCCACTGTACCGCCATGCATAGTACATGTCAAAGTGGCTATAATTTTCTATGATGTCATTCCTGGAAGATGACTTGGCAGACATATTGCCATGGTTATGTCAGCAATGCTGCTGCTGCACACTACCAGGTTGACTGATTTGCGGGTCACGCACAGCACCCGCAGAAGATTTGAGTCTGACAGTTGCTGGCCCATGCAGGTGTTTGAGTGGGGAGTGGATGAGTGGCTCGCCCTTTGCAAACATTTCAAGCGGCTCTCGGACAAGTACCCTGATGACTGGGAGGCCCCCGCAACAGCTGATCTGGAAGACAGCTCGGTGCGTAGCCTGAGTCAAATGTCAATATTATGATTGGACTAGACGTGGCATCACACTGTAGGATGCCCATTCGTTCCTGCCACCAATTTTTGCTGTGGAATTGTGAGGGCTGATTGCACAAGAGGGCACGCTGTTCCCCGACCTTGCGGGCCTCTTCAATCACAGCCGGCATGGTATTCTCTCGGGAACACTGCACATGATGTTTATTGAAAGTGTTTCTCAACAATCATGCCTACCCATGTCTTTCTTTTATCCTTTATGGAAATACACTCGACCTGCCCACTGGTAGGTATAATTTATCATCCCTTTCTGCAAAAAAAAGTCCCCTTGCACTTGTGACTTATATTACTGCATGGATGCAGGATGATGAGCCCAGCGCTGCTGATGTGTACGAGGTGGACGCCATCATCTCGATGACCGTGCATGAGGTAGCCACCCGCGGCACTGAGGGTGCGCACTGCACCACCTTGCCTTTGCCGATGCAGCCGTGTATCCAGTTCATGCACTGCGCCCTCTTTTCTTGCCAAATGCAGGATGAACGTGCACTTGCTTGGTGCATGGCCGCTTCTTCCCTATTTTGAAGAATCGGTTGTGGACTCACTTTGGTGCATGGCACCCTCTTTCCCCATGCATCCTCATTGAGAACTTACTCGATGCATGGCGCCTTGTTCCTTTTGATTTCACGCAGCCTCACTGTGGCAATATTGCAGATTCACCCCAACATCACCACGAGGGAAGTGTTACACCCTTCTGGTTCCCACAAGCTGACGGGCATGTGTGTGGCTGCTGTGCAGGCCAGATGAAGGGCCATCTGCTGGAGTCCCTGAATGAGAAGAATAGCTGGATCGTGTTCCAGGTGAAATGGAAAGGCTATGACCTGTGCAACACTGCAGATGAGTGGGTCAAGGAGGACGACCTTGCCTGCGAAGCCAAGGTGGTTTTTCTTCTCGTGCATGTTGCCCCCTCAGCTAAGCTGCAGCCTGAAGTATGGTACTCACTCAGCTGCGGCTCTGGGCTGTGAACCTGCAGATGCTGGATGCTAATAATAACTTAATTAGTCATATGCTTAGTGGACTTTCTCCTGCACAGGCGTTTCGCCAATTTACTGCCGTGTCGGTCTTTTGAGTGATCAACATTCACATTGCAACTGATTTGTACATGTTTTGCAGCTTGACACAAGATGCTGTAGGCAAACTCCCCATGAAGCTCCTGATCCTGACGCAGCACAATCTAGCGATAATGTTGAGCAAATGGATCCCATGTGCGTGCAGCTGGCAGAGTTTGTGAAGAAAATCCGGAGGCACGGCGTGATCCCCCTGCCTGGTGACGTGGATGCTGTCATGGGCGGTCCCCCCTGTCAGGGCGTCTCCGGCCTGAACAGGCACGCCAAGAGGGCCGACATTGTCAATGACCCCCGGTGAGTACTTAAATCATCCTATGGCATTGCACCACAGCACTTCCACAACATGGGAGTTGTGCTCACCACAGTACACCCTCTTGCACTGGTGCCCCAAGGCGCTTTAATGGTGTTCTCTGTCGTCTGGCTTGCATTTGTTCTCGGATGCTGGTAATTGGATATGCGGGAACATACTCATCTTTCCACTTGGGTTTACGGTTTATATATCCGCCTGCTGCATGTGACACATGTTCTTTCTGCTCCCCGGTATTTTTGTGCACCAAGCGCCTGGCATGCATCAAAATCCCAGGCAACAGAGTTTCACTCCTGCAGCCACTGTGGCGCATTAGCCATGTGTGCTGAGGGCTTATGTGCACTATTCAGCATATGTGCAATGCATGTGCACGCAGGAACCGGCAAGTGCAGGCATTCTATGATGTCATTGAGTGGTTCAACCCGGGTTTCGTGCTGATGGAGAACGTGCTGGACATCTTCAAGAAGCAGGACGGCATGTATGCCAAGTTTGCGGCCTCACGCCTTCTGAACATGCGCTACCAGACGCGCCTGGGTTGCATTGCTGCCTGCGACCAGGGCGCTCCACAGGGCCGATGGAGGTCAGAGGATCGCTTCTTTTTACTCAGTTGGTTGCCATGATCTTGTGTCTGTAATGCAGCTCTTCAAAGCGTGCATTGAAAACCCACCTGTCATTTGCCAAGTGCCCTTTGCCCTGCATACCAGCAGAGTAAAGAACCCACAACCCGCTCGACCAATCTCAATTATCTTACTAGCTTTTGCAATTAGCAGGTTTTGAAGGGCTAAACCATGCTGTGTTCTGTGTTGTGGATGCAAGCTGCTCAACCGTTGGGTAACCTTCTCTGATGGACCCACGACAGCAACTGCACAAATATTATGACAATGTCGAATGTGCTGGCCCACCAAATTGCCCACGAGCTGCCCACTGTGCGGACAAGTCCACCACCTGCAATTTTTTCAATTCCTTTCTCCCTGCCCCTGGAAACCCGGGGTCACGGCAGTTCTGACGCCCATTTCCACTTTTCCGCACTCTGGCGCTGTACCCTGACCTCGCATGACACACGGTGGCCACATGCCACTCCGGATCCACATGTTGTTTGAACATGTGAAGTGCAAGCACAGGTGTCAGAGGTTGCTAAGTTCGGCAAGCTTGGCATGGCTGCGCAGGGCGTTCATGTGGGGTGCCAAGGCAGGTGTGGAGCAGCTGCCGCCGTTTCCAGAGCCCAGCCATTTCGCGGCGTTCCAGGGCGGCGTGCCCCAGTCGGCCCGCAGCTGCGTCGTCACCTTCAAGGACGAGGCCTCCCGCGACCACGCCCGCCCCATGGTGCGTGCATCGGCCCGGCGCTGTTTGTGTAAGATGCTGCATCTCAGACTCGTGTGTCTGGAGTTTTTGCATCAGTTGTCAACCACTCTAGCCGAGCGAGGTACGGGGTGACAAACCCGAGCATAGCTCAGGGGTGCACTTAGCATGAGTGTGCCTTCAGAAGTGTCAAGTGGGAGCAAATCACCATCAATGGGAGCAAATCCAAAAGCAGTTGTCTGATATGAGCAGTTCTGGTCATGCTGCCCATGTCGTCCTCCAGGACAAGCACATCTGGAAGCGGAATTTCGCAGGGAGTCAGAGAGGCCAGCTATGCGCAGATGCAATATAGCAGAGATCATTCTGTGTTTGGAGCCCAAAACAGCAGCTACCCCCTCCATGACCGATAAGGTCCCTTGCCGGTGCAGGTCTTCCTGGGGGACATCTTCTCGGACCTGCCGGAAATAACCAACTTCACAACGGCAGAGGCGGCAAATTACGCGAGCTCGCCCAAGACGCCGTACCAGCTGTGGATGCGCCGCGACCCGCCAGACTGGCAGGTGCGCACCTGATCTGGCTCCTCCAAGTTCCCATCTTTCTCTAGCTACAGTTGCTTTGTCTTTTTCATCTGAATGAGCATCATTCATCTATCCACAATTTGCTCATTCATATAATAAAATATATTAAAAGGGTGAATTGGAGAGGTGGACTCATTTGCCATAGGTGCAGCAACACAGAGTCCGTAAATGTCAAGGAGATTTCCGGTGGAACTGACCCTGAAGGATTGTCATTGCCAGGCAGTAGATTTCTTCCTGAACAGGTTGCTCAGTCCAAACCGGACGAGCAAATGCTGATGACCTTACCATGTTACTGCTGATCCTGAGTATATGTTCTGTGTTTAATATATTTTCACCGCTATACTGCTGTAGCATGCTTCCCTTCAACACTGACATTAGGGTGAATTTGAGGACGTTGAGCTTTGAAGGTTATCTGTCTACAACTTTCACGGTTCTGCATGAACAAGCAAAATCACCTAAGATATGCACTCCGATGGCACAGGCGATACCAGCGAAGCGCGCAGAAGCTGCAGACGAGGCCATGGCACCCTCACATGCCGACCAGAACGACAAGCGCCGCCAGCTCATGCTCCTGCCGTCCCCTGACGAGGCGGTGCGCCATATTCCCTTCCCCTCCATCTTGATCTGGCTGTCTTGACGGCCCTGAGTTGTGGAGCCTCAAAACATTGTGTGGCTCGAGAGATATGTCCGATTGTGGTGTGTATGTCAGTAGTGATCTTGCCTGTTGGCAGATCAGTGGCAGCCATCTTGCAGCAGCAAGGTGTCAATGAAGAGCATGCTGGGACCCTTTCTGTACTATGGTATATAGAGGTTCAATCTGGTAATGCTGATATTTGCTGGCCTTTGCCTCGGCGTCCAGACCAGGCAGTAGGATGTTCCAGCAAGGACGAATTGCAGCTAGCCCAGTAAGGGACTCATGATAGGATGATTTGGAACGGCCCAGCCATGTTGCCATATCTGCACTCGGTGTTCTGTTATTGCTGGCGGGGTGCAAATTTGATGATGTGGTGATGAGTAATCTGCCATGTTGCCATGACTGGCTCTCAGGACTGCTTGCTTTGGCAGGTGGGCCGCAGCTTCCACTGCAAGAAGCGGGGCGGCGATGGCCTGGACGGGGAGTCGCGCAAGAACAACAACTTTGCTGGAGAGACGTGGCAGGCTGTGGGAGGGGCCCTGCAGGAGGAGGACCCCGAGGAGTGGGAGGCCATCCAGCTGGAGCAGTCCATGAGCCAGCGCGCCCTCTGCGCGGATCAGGGCAAAAAGGTGATTGATGACTCATTGATATAGATACCCTGATGCCCTTCTGGTGTTATCTGAGCATGCTCGGTATCGGTTCTCTTCGGTGGGGACTCTTAAACGGAGAGTGTGTGCATGCATGCCCAAGGGAATATGTAGTGCTGGAGTACTCCCCGAGCATGTGGCTGGATTTTGATCCTGCATTCTGAAGGATCCTGAACAGTAAGACAAACAAGTTTGCAAGAGTAGGAGTGGTTCTTTGAAAGGGAGCGTTGGCTGTCTCAGGTGCTGAAGGAGGCGGAGGTGGCAAAGAGCGCGGCCGGGCCGCTGCGGGACCACCGCTCGCTGTGCCTGAACTATGACGACTACCTGCGCTGCTGCCATGTGCCCTCCAAGAAGGACGCAAACTTCCGCCAGATGGCTGGCGTTGTCAGCCACAAAAACGGTTCGTTGCCAGCATTGAGCCAAAGTCTCCTCTCTGTTGTCCTAACGCACGGCAAATGGGCATGTGCCAAATACCGGTAGTGGAACTTTGGCATTCATCAGTGTGTGACGCCCCTATTCTGCATGGAATTGGGTTAAGGAGGAAATTGTAGTGTGAGTCCCTTCTGACAAGCAGGCGCCAACCGGGGCTGAACAATGTCCAGACGTTCCTTGAAGGCGGCTGAAGCCGTAAAACACATAGCAGACAGCGCCAGGCAGCGGCTGTCCTCAGCACAGACATGCTGTGCGGGCTTTGGGCAGCCTCCTTATTTCTGGGATTGCTTGCCAGCGACTTACCTGGAACCATTCAGGGCAGCCCTTTTGGCAAGTGAACCCTGTGCAGAAGCCTTTTCAGGTGTGCTTGCTGTGAGCGCAGGCACATGTTGCGCGGGGCACACGCACGCGGCGGTGTCAGTCAACGGCGCGACTGCGTGCGGTGGCGGTGGCACGCGCACGCAGGCACCCAAAGGCACCACCAGTAAGTCGCGCGTCGATCATCACGACAGGGCCGGCTGGCGTGGTGGCGGCCTGCTCGGTGCGGCCCACCTGCCCATCTGCTCGTTCTTTTTATCTGCACATTCTTCGGTCCATTAGTGCAAGCCGCCAGCTCTTTTGCCTTCCTGCATTTCGCCAGTGTGGTCCCTCTGCCGCACGGTGTCATTGGCAGCGGTCTTGGTTGTGCTTTTGCGACGAAACCACCAGGCATTGCAACTGTCTCTGAGTTTCGACGTTCTCTATTCTGATCTTTGTTCAAGAGAAGGCTGGAATTGATGGATGGGCGCTTCACCGCCAGCATGTCTTCTCGCTGTTGAATGAAACTGGCGCTGTGGCGTAGTGAGGATGCCAGCATGCTGCAGGAGCACCCGGAAGCTTGCCTTTCCTGCTTCACTTGCATTGTGCTCAACCTCTATCGTCTGAAGCGGACCCTCATGCAGAGCCTCAGCACTATGTGCTGTGCTGCATGCAGGCTGTGAGGCGGAGACGGCGTTCCTGCCGACTGGGGACCTGCTGTGTCCGCGCTGGTGCATCACCTACAAGCACGGCAAGTCCAGCGGCCGCCACGGCTGCTTCGGCCGCATGTGGTTCGACGAGATCCAGCCCACCGTTGTCGGCCGCGCCGAGCCGCACAACCTCCGGCTGATCCACCCCACCCAGGGGCGTGTCGTCTCCATCCGTGAAAACGCACGCTGCCAGGCATGCTCCCTGCACATGCACTGCGACTCAGCATGCCTTGTCGTATCTACAGTTGCTCTGTTCCCTTCTATGCATCTTTAGTTCTGGACCCAGAAATCTCAAGGTTGTAGATCACTCACCCCTCTGTTTAGTGTTGCATGCACTTGAAAAGTGCATGCAAGTGGCCAGCCTCCACTGTGCTGCTGTGCAATGAACCAAGGATTGCTCACTCTGGATGCCATCAAGCAAGATTTTGCTCTTCACTCTAGAGTGGGGGACCCATGACTTCATGCACTTCTGAGCGCTGCACTGAGGCAGGTGAAGGGTAGTATATTTTTTGCGTTGTCGGGGAAGGCCACTTTGTGTTTATGCGTGAAGCATGCGCGCAGGGCTTCCCGGATTACTTTGTGCTGGCGGGCATCAGCAACCAGGGCCAGGACACCTGGGTGCGGAACAAGTGTCTCACCGAGCGCTACCAGCAGATGGGCAACGCCGTGTGCCCACTCGTGGCTGATGCGCTCGGCCGCTGCCTCGCGCTCGCCGCCCGCGGCAAGTGCCCGCCCAGCGAGTTCGTCCTCTCCGTGCCCTCGACGGAGTATGAGCAGGTGAGCCCCACGGACACATTAACTCTATTGCCTCCTGGGAAGAACTTAGGAGATGCCCAGCAAATGCATCAGTTGGTATACAGCGTCATGAATGCATGCATCATTGGCAGCAGCCTTGTTGCTATAGCCTGTGCCAGTGTCACTACAGCGTCAGAACGCATGTGACCTCTGAAGCAGCTCTTTCAGTGTAAGGGGTTTGGTAGGTCTGTCTCAGCGTCTCTTAGAGCGGCCCTAGACGTCTGTGTCATGCATGGTGGCCGTGATATGGGGACAGCATATCACCATACTCAGTGTGCATGTGAGGAGCTTTGTGGGGGATGTGGGCATTAGCGAGATGACGTCTTATGCTGATCAATTACAGCAGGATCTTACAGCAGGATGACAGGCCTGGTCCGGGCATGAATTTCACCAGCTGTCAATTGCAGCAGGTCAGCACATTATGTGCCAAACCAGAAAGAGTTTACTGGTGGGGCTGTGTTCACTGTTGCCAGTTGTTTGTCAAAGCGCCGGCAGGCCATGCATGCTGTTTGATGCATTGTGATCTGTTGTGCTCCTGGGCCGTAAGGAATTGTGTTATCTCTAGTCACAGACCCTGTCGTGCTGAGGCAGCCCTTCCTCTTTTTGGCGCTCGCACAGCCTTGATTGTCCTTTAGCTCTTGATCTTATGCTGACTCCTGGCTGTTTCCCAATCATGTGCAGTGCATGGAAGAGGCAAAGGAGCTTGGGCTGAAGAGCTGGGTGGAGGAGAATGGCCTGCACCCCGACACGCGCAAGATGCTGGACAGGAAGAAGGCGGAGGGCCTCGACTTTGTGCTCAAGCAGCCCGTCCTTGACGAGAAGGAGGTGCATTGCCGCTCTGCCAACCCCCTTGGTTGTGGAAAGGTTCAATCATCATCATCATTATTATTATTATTATTATTATTATTATTATTATTATTATTATTATTATTATTATTATTATTATTATTATTATTATTATTATTATTATTATTATTATTATTATTATTATTATTATTATTATTATTACACAATGCACCTGCAATTTGATGTCATCAGATATTTATATATTTCTTATTTGTATATTAGGGTTTGTGGTTTTTTTGTTTGTTTGTTTGGGGTTAAGGATTTAGGGTTAACCCTAAACTCTAAATATAATACTGCACCTGGCCACATGGTCAATATACCGTATTAGTTGTTTCTTACTTGCCACTATACCGTATTGAGATGCGGCTGCCGCGCCATTGGATGTTCACAGTCATCCATGGAAATCCCATCATCAATACTTGAACCTGCCAGAAGTGCCTGTGCTGTGGTGGACCACGCCGGAGTTGCTGGAGATCTTTCATCTTCTGGGTGGTCTGCACTTGTTTTGATCTGTCACAAAATTGCAATGTGGAAGGCTTGTTGATGCTGGGGTTGTTCAACATTCCGACTGCCTCGAGGCATGTGCAGGAAGAGATGGTGATTGGGGATGAGGACAGCGGCTGAGCGCTCACAGCAGCATTAGGGGTAATTAACTCATTAGGTTAATTACCCCTAAGCAGCATAGCTTGGCACGTGCCACCAGCACGCCATGCAGTGCAGTGCATTGAAAACACTTTCTTCAAACTTTCAACAATTATGTTGCCTGCAACCTTATGATTAACAGGCTGCTTGGACAGCACCGCTTTGAGACGCATGACAGCAGCATGCAATTGACGTCCAGGAGCTCAACAGATACAATGGATGCTTGACATTGCTGAACTAGATGTGTATTGTCAATGACGCGAGTGAATACAACTGATGCAAGAATTTGACTGGCATGTGGTCAATGTTGCAGCATCACAGTGTTGCCAGTGACCAGATCTCTGTGGCAGGTCGTTGGAGGACCCGAATCATATGGATGATGTGTTGTGCACCAAAGTGGAAACACCATCATGCCGATTGGGATTTGCACATAACTGACGCAGTAGTAACGCCAGCACTCAATTATGGGTTGACTGAAGCTTGAAGTCAATGCTTGAATATATGCTGTGCATTGCCTTGTCACTGATGCCCGTAATGATGCACCGATTTTTGTGTGGCTAGCGATTATTGAATGTGCATGCCAATGCGTGCCAGAAGTGCCTGCTATTCCCTGCCATGCATCTGGAGCAGGTGTGCCATTGGCTGGATTACTGTAAAAAGTAACAGTGATGATCATGGCATGTACATGCTCACATATCCTTGCAAAAGGACTCATCATTCAGAAAGCCAATCACGCAATGTTGCGCACACTTAAAAGGAGATACAAATCAATAGAGAATTCTTCAAAGAAAGGTGCCAGCTCTGGCCAGCTCTGACCATGGTGTGGCCTATTGTCTACCTAGGCTGGTCAATGCGCCACTCCGGAGCTGACGAACTCATCCAGTTCACAAAGAATCTTTCAAAGCAATATCAGTTCTAGATAAAGCAACAAGTACTACCACTAAAAGACACCTGGCACAATTCCTACATTGTGCTGGCTGGGAGTGTACAATATCAGTAATGATGCCAGAAGAGTGGAACCTGGCCATAGGAATGTGAGTACATTTCATTCAACCTACACCTAGTGCACAGTAACAACGGTATGTGGGGTCCTTTCCAAAGACTGTTTGGACTGAAGTCCCACGCCCAGTAGTGATTTGCGGGTGTGTTCACTCCTCATCCCCTTTGTCTCTGAGGACTGCAATAGCAACACCTCAGAGGCACATGACATGCATGCCTTCTATACCAGTACACAATGAAACAGCACTCATCATCTGAGTGACTCATGGGCTTCACTTTTGCCAAGAGTGCATGTGTGCGGCACTCACATATGTGATGCATCAGCCCACTGTCACAGCACCTGGGAGAAAGACAGCACCACTGGTGCTTGTGCTGTTCTTGGGTGTTCTGATTGGAGGATTGAAGCCCAGATCAGCCGCCTTGACAAACTTATCGGGAACCGCCCATCCGCACTGCTTCTCGATTCCCATGTTGTAGTAGTCCCCTGTCCCATTCTGGTACTGGCTGGTCACCACCCGGAAGAATCCCTCCTCTCCCCAGAACTCGCCCCAGGAGTTCCGAACAACCCTGCAGCGTACCATGCAGGAGTCACACTGCCTTCAGCTCGTATAGACAGTATGGGCCATGCGACTTGGATATGCAACTACATGTACAGGATACACCAGCTTGACGGATGTGAGAGGATAGTCCTTGATGCATAGCTCACCAGAATTCCGTGTCGGTGCCGTTGACATTCTCAACACCCCAGCCGACCACGCTGATCATGTGGTTGACCATGAAATTGTCGTTGTACTGTGCAAAGATGCCGTCCTTGTACCTGGCACAGTCACAAGGAGGTCAGAGACGGAAAGAACAAACATCCAGGCTGATTTCCCCTCAAAGTATGTCTTTAATGACCGTACCTGCATACCAACCAGGCCACCTCAATCCTTGAGATTGCAGTTGGCTGGAGCTTATCCCTATCATGAGATCAAGAATGCCGATAGGTCGAGCAGGAAGTGATCACGCATTCGAAAAGATAAATCCTAGCACCTCCAAGCATGACTTAGTCATGCACACATACCAGCCTTGTTTAGCACATCTTACTGCCGAGACTCCTTATACTTGAACTTTGTGCAGGTCATCCTCAGCCCTCTTGAATAGAAGAACGACAGGCATCACCATAAATTACTGACAATGGCCCAAATGTAGTGTGTGGTACAAGCATGTGGCGCACTTGTCAAGGCCGGAGGTGGCGTTAATGGCGCATGTGATGGGCCCGCGCGCTTTGATCTCGGCCATCATGTCCTCGCGCCCGGCCAGCCGCCCGTGCTCCGACACAGTCAGCCGTTCATAGTGCCTGACTGGAACGCAGCCGCTGGTCTTGTTTTCAGGCGGGGCGGGATTGCAGGAGTAGCACTGCTGCCTGCACTTGCATGGCATTCTGCTTCAACAGAACACCTTATTTGTGTGATTAATTAGCAAGTTTCGCGCTAGTGCCGAGTGCTCACAACATCAAGGTCCCAGGTGCCTGCATCAAAACCAGGCACCCAGATAGAAAGAAGCTAAGCAGAGGGTGATCCTCTGCTTGTGCCAATCATATTGAGCTTTCAGAGCTGCCCAGTTTGGTGTATCATCACTGTGCTAAGCCTCACTAGTTGTCTAATACTGTGAACAAGTGTCATGATGGGTGGTGCGCACAGGTCAGTGCAGGTTCCGCTGTCCACAGCTGCATAGTTGCTGCAGCTCTCTTGAGGGACCCCCTTGCTTGCTGCGTACTCATAGACGGTGCTATCCCAACCTGGATAGCCAGACCCACTTGGCTTTACTTCCAGCCACATTAATAATCACTACCCAATGAGTCAGTCAGTCGATTGCACCTTTTCCAGCCACCTAGGGCTGATCAGATGTCTGACTCTGATTGTCAGAGTCAGCACCCAGCATGACATGTCTGCATGAAGTGTCCACTGCAGCGTGGTGTGTACCTCCCAGGCAAGTGCCGGCATCACTGCAGTCGATGAGGTTCTGGACCGAAAGATAGGCATTAGGCCAGGCCCCTTTCCTTTTGATATTCCACCGATCTGACAGCACGGACGCTGTCGCCATGGCCCAGCAGGACCCGCTGCATGTGCACAGAAGGTTTCTGGTTCCACTTCTTCTTAACGCTTTAAAATATTTCGGAAGAAGTGGAAGTCAGAGATATGAGCGCTGGCACACCAGTATGCTGGAGCCTGCTGGTTCCGTGTTGGAGATAAATAGTTGACTCCACTGATATTCCTCCTGTGCGTCACGGAGAATAGAATCGGTTCAGGACCTGATGGAACAGTTGCTTGTTGTGCAAATCTGAAGGAGAGCACAGGGAAGACAGTGCGAATTGCTGTCGAGGTCATTTCGTCACGTCAGGCGTTGAAGACAGCGAAAAAGACAGAGTCGCTGCATAGCTAATAGCGCCTTACCAGTCCCATTCCTTGACTAGATCCTCTGTCTTGGCTGATAGCTGTGGAAGAGGGCTCTTTCTGCACATTGCCAAGTCAGGCCCTTATAATCAGCTCATTGAAGCTGCATATCGATGGTTCAGAAGCATTCGACACCCTTGAATGACGGGCAAGTTGCGAAACAGCATAACGTGACCATCTTGTTGTATAATAAGCGAGAAGGGCTGCCCTCACATTAAAGGTGTGTAATTTGGGTCTGATTTAATGATAATCGCAAATGTGCTGGGCGCAAGATCCAAAGATGCAGACGCCATGCAAGTGCAAGCACAGAAAAGTACGGCAAAGCCCAGGAGTGCCGCATGCTTACGCATCCTAGCAAAGAATTTGTAATTTGTTTCACTCTTACAGACTCCTTCAACCCCTACAGTACAGTATCCTATGTTTTTGATGTCAACTGCAGAATTATATGCAGCTTAAATTTACGTTACTACTGACGATCTCCAGGTACGAGTGGGAACACGCAATGTTGGACAGTGTTATTGGGGCATTAAACCCTACCGCCTCCCTAGAACATAGTAAATAACTTGTCCATGAATAGGAAGGGCCCACTTTAGGGTGCCACGGGGATGCAAATGCGAGAAATGGTAAAGCGCAACGGAGTCTCGGAAAGGGGTTCCGACAGGGGTCTCTAAGGAACTGAAAAGCTAGGGTTGCAAGGGAAATGAGGTGTTGGCACACCCGATCTGCCAATGCCACGAAGATAGCTTGCGAGAACAAACAGTTCAGCAATTTCTTGAGAAAGATCGCCTTTGTGTAGCATATTACAGTTACTGCTTTGCGATATTGATTTGCGCAAACGCCCCAGTGTGTGATCGGAGCGCTACTTACGAAAGGAGGAGCAAAGTACTTTGTCTTCCAGGGGCAGCATGGCCCAGTGCCCGGCCTCATCAAGCGGTCGGCAGCATGCCGACTGCCATTGGCAAGCTAAGAGCTCAATGATGGGGAGCAGAGGGATTCCTAGCAGAAATATCGCGCGGCTATTCAGGGCGCCCACTTCCCACAGTGACAGAGCTGCCAGAAAGCACATTTGCAGCCCCTGTGCGTCTGCATCAACGATGGCGGAGGAGATGGTTGCAGAGCCGAAGACTTCGGAAAGGCGGCAAATCCAGCAGTTGCTGAACAGGTGCTGTGACATCGCGTGTGTTAGTTATGTGTTAGTTTCCTAGCAGAGTGCCCTTCCCTGGCAATCGGGAACTTCACGTTCGTTGGCATCATAACTGTCCTGCTCAAGCTGTTATGCCTCACTGCTCTCTTGATCCAGGAATAACGCAGTGACAGACACGCCCTGGCTCACAATTGCTTCCTGTGTGTGCAGAGAATACAAGCCTGGTTTCACCACGCTGATCGAGTCAGAAACGTTCGCCAAGGGTCTGGATGAGACCGTCGTCCGTGCCATTTCAGCTAAAAAGAAAGAACCGGTGAGGCATTTGAGCTTATCTACTTTGTTGAACCCTCTTCTTCAATATTCGCCAAGTTTGAAGCCAGTTCTGCGCTGGTCTAGAAACTGATACTTGCAGTGATATGCAGGAATGGATGCTCGACTTCAGATTGAAGGCCTACAGGAAGTGGCTGACAATGGCAGAGCCTGCGTGGTCAGACAACAGGTCTGTTTCCTGACGCATGCTATCATCACTTAGTGCAGGGCAGCCTTGCTAAATGGACGCGTGTTGAAAAGATATCCCATGCCATTTGGAGTTAACTACTGAGTAGTCAACTTTTCATTCTCACTGTTGGCCATTCCTCACTCGTTGACCATTTGCCTGCAGGTATCCTCAGATCGACTTCCAGGACCTCAGCTACTACTCAGCACCCAAGCAGAAGTCTGAAAAGGTGTGGCCCCGCCCGGCTGCATCCAGCTTAAGGTGGTAAACAGGCAACAGCAATGCAGGACAGGCCTTAAGGATCCCTTAATGCTTTCCCCATCTGCCCGTCCTGCATTGCTATTGCCTGTTTCCCACCCTTGTTTGGGCCTCTAACCTCTACTTCGGCCACTTTAACCTTTGCCTGTTGCTGGTCTTTTGGTAGTCCCTGTGCCTCTTTCCTGCTGCCCATGGGCATGCTTATCAGAACAAACAGGAGCTGCTGCGGCCTGGGACAACAGCTAATCCTGACAGGGCCTCTGGTGCGCATTTCCTTTTGCAGAAAAGCTTGGATGAGGTGGACCCGAAGCTGCTCGAGACCTTCAGCAAGCTGGGCATCCCCATCAACGAGCAGAAGCGGCTGGCGGGAGTCAAGGATGTGGCCTATGACTACGTCTTTGACTCGGAGTCCATCGCGACCACCTTCAAGGCCGAGCTGGCGCAGCAGGGCATCATCTTCTGCTCCATCTCGGAGGCCGTCCACGAGCACCCAGACCTCGTGCGCAAGTACCTCGGCAGTGTGGTGCGTTCTGCAATGCCATCCTCCTCTTTGTTGTCTTCGAAGCTGTTGATGGGCAACTTTGTGGCCTGCAACTTCATCAGAGCTTTTGCTAGCATGGAGTGTATCAACATGAAAGTGTGCCAGGGAGTAACGGCCAGTGCTGCTAGAAGCCACCCTGAAGAGATGGCAGGTCATCTGGCGTGGGAGTTTCTGCTCCTGCGCTTCATGTGGAAGGCTCACTGTTGCAGACATGGTTGATGTTGTCCCTCGTTGGCTTCATGTTGTCCTTGAGGACCAGAGAGTGTGACGGGAAACCCCTGATCTTGTATCTGCTGCAGACATGACAGGGGTGAATCTATGTGGGAAGGGATAGTTAGCATGTGCCGGTCATGTGCGCGCAGGTGCCGGTGGGCGATAACTACTATGCGGCGCTCAACTCAGCGGTGTTCTCGGATGGCAGCTTTGTATTCATCCCCAAGGGGGTCAAGTCGGCCATGGAGCTGTCAACCTACTTCCGCATCAACGCCCAAGAAACTGGCCAGGTCTGCACAAGAGCGCCTCAACATATCCTTTTCTTGTGGATGCAGTTTTGAGTGGTAGTGTTGACAGTGGCAAAGTATGTTGTCTCCAGGGCACAATTTAGCAAGGGCATTTGTCCATTTATTTTGCAAAGCAGAAACAGGGCCAACTGCTCCTTACTACATTCTGCTTTGGTGGCAACATACCTCGCCAGTTTCATATATACAAGGTCACAGCAATGCGGGTGGGCCGTGATGCACTTGTCTTTGGGCGACATGCTGGTGATGATGTAAATCAAGGGGTGCACACAAGGGTCCTTCCTTGTTGATGTTTTGTTGAGGGGTGCTGTGCTGTGTGGGCTGCAGTTTGAGCGGACGCTGATCATTGCCGAGGATGACTCGGAGGTGTCCTACTTGGAGGGCTGCACTGCTCCCTCCTACGACACCAACCAGGTGCGCCAGAGACACCTGTAAATTAAAACTGCGTTATTCCTTGTAAGAGGGTTCGTTTGGCTTGATCTCTCCAGAGGAAAATGACCTTTTTTGACTGGGCTGGTCATGCATGCATTCTCTGGTTTCTCATGGGTTCTCACGAATTCAGTAGGGCTGAGCTGTCTGCGAGCTGTCTGCCCCACAGAATATGTTGCATTCAAGAGTGTCCCATGGACTCTTCCGGTGTGATGTTTATGACGTTATTGGCAGCAGAGCGATTGCACGCGTCTGTCGAGATTTTCATTGTCGGGTCATTACTGACACATTGTTGCGCTGCATGCAAAGACATGTGCAGGATTTGTGAGGAGGGGTGCGGCTTTGCAGCTTCATGCGGCGGTAGTAGTAGAGCTGTGACTCGATTGTGAGTTTGAAATTAAGGATCCGGCAGGCACAAATTTGCACACTTTGTGACTATGAACATGTGGTGCGGCTGTGCAGCTGCATGCGGCGGTGGTAGAGCTGTCGGCAGGCGCGAATGCGGAGATCAAATACAGCACGGTGCAGAACTGGTACAGCGGCAACGAGGATGGCGTCGGCGGCATCTACAACTTTGTCACCAAGCGCGGCCTCTGCCACGGCGCCAACTCCAAGATCTCCTGGACCCAGGCATGCCCTCCCCCACTTCCTCTTAACTTGGCTTTTGTTCTTCCTTTGGGTGAGCCCATGCCACAGGACAGCAGGCGTGCATGGTCTGGTGCCAAACTTCTGTTCAAACTCAAGACACAGAGCGTGTGCACAGTGGCTGCCTCATGCTTCATGAAAGTAATGAACAGGCTACGGGGAAATGACAGTTCCTTGAGAGAAGAGATCAGGGCGTTGAAAAAGGTGCATGATGTAGAAGAGGGGAAAACAGAGAAGGTGACTTTTCGTATGGAGAAAGATTTACATCATGGAATTGAACTGGGGCACGTGCGCGCAGGTGGAGACGGGTAGCGCGATCACATGGAAGTACCCGAGCGTGGTGCTGAAGGGTGACAACAGCGTGGGCGAGTTCTACAGCGTCGCGCTGACGAACAATTACCAGCAGGCGGACACGGGCAGCAAGATGATCCACGTGGGCAAGAACACACGCTCTCGCATCATCTCCAAGGGCATCTCCGCCGGCCGCTCCCGCAACTGCTACCGCGGCCTCGTCCAGGTGTGGCGCGCCGACCCCGCAAATGTCTTTGAAAACCCTAACCAAAAACACTTTTGGTTAGGGTTGCAGCCAGTAGGGTTTAGGGTTAGGGTTTCATGGTGTAGTATGACTCAGTGCATGACATGGATTTGAATTTGGGGCTGATGTGCCAGCCACTGGAAAGGGGAGTGCATAAATGATGCAACGATGCATTTTGGCTTACTCTGACTCCCTTGGGAGCTATCTGTGGGCATTCAACTGGTTATATATGCAGGTCAACAAGAGGCCTCCTGTATTGAGAGCATCTCCCTTTTGAGTAGTGATGAGTCATGGATTTTGATCTCGTGAGTGAGCAAAGCGCTTGGGGCATTTCAGCATGTTGACGCCATATTTCATGGGCTGTGTTGCAGGTGCAGCCGACGGCAGAGGGCGCGCGCAACTTCTCACAGTGCGATTCCATGCTCATTGGCGACACAGCCGGCGCCAACACGTACCCCTACATCCAGGTCCGCTCTTTCAATACATAATTGTTGGGCAGCTTTGAGCAGATGGTTTGCTGTTCTCACGGACTTGCTCTGCCCATGTCAAGACCCATCGAAGCATGCGCATGAAGGCATTCTCATGGCAAGTTACTGTACATCCCGCACAAGTCTTTGTGCTCGGCATTATCGGTTGAGCACGCTCGCCAAGTGCCGAGCAAAGGACTTCTGCAAGATGTACAGTGAGTTAAAAGGAGCCACAGCGCGAACACTGATGCCAGTGGTGGGCCAAGCCAGAGGTGGTATAGCCACGCCAGAGACAGGCACAGCAGTGCTGTCTCGGCAGCTATAATGTAGGACTGTGAACTTTTTTCAAGCCTGAGAGGTGATGCACATGCTACTCGGCAGGAAGGTATAGGGAATTTGAACCTGCGATTTAAGGTTGAGAGAGTTGATGCACATGCCACTCAGCAGCTATTATATGGGAACTCTGAACCTGCGGCCAAGCCTGAGGGGTTGTTGGCACATGCCGGCAGGTGCGCAATGACAGCGCGCGTGTGGAGCACGAGGCCAGCACAAGCAAGATCGGGGAGGACCAGCTGTTCTACTTCCAGCAGAGGGGGATCGACCCCGAGCAGGCTGTGGGGACCATCATCTCCGGCTTCTGCGCGGATGTCTTCAACAAGCTGCCGGATGAGTTTGCGCAGGAAGTCAATGCTCTCATGAGCCTCAAGCTCGAGGGTTCTGTCGGCTGAGAAGGCAGCCAGTTTGCATTCTTGTGGGTACACTCCTGATGTTTGTTGTGCGAGGCAGCCCTTCCTCTTACTGGCGCTCACACACCCTTGATCGTTCTGTATCTCTTGATCTTATGTAAATGGGTGTTGTCAAGACAGTTCCATTTGGGGTTGATGAGAGGAGAGGAGAAGAAGCAGGGTACCAAAAAGTTGTAGACGGCTGCTGCCGCTCAAAAGTCCTGCCATTTGCAGCAGCGTTCGTAAGGCGCATCACAGTGTTCTACATTGCTGTGACACATTTATGAAGAGATTGAACTCATGATATTAATCATGAGCATTAGCTGTGGGGAGGTGCATCGGCAAGGATTATGCTGATTGCATTATCTATGGCATTGCGAATCTCTCAATTTGGATCTGCATGAGTATGGGCACAGCATCCCGTTTTGATGTTAATTTGCTGGCGCACTGTGCGTACAGAGTGACAACATGCATGTTTTGCAAAGGTTCAAATTTCCGGGATGCTCCGAAGATGTCTTGTGTTCAATAGGCTTGTGCGCTTTTGACTGGAAGCCTCGACCTGGTCAAGAGGTTCTAGATCTCATGCATTGATGCATGAGACATTGGCGCAATTGCGCTCATCAGGCCATTATTGGCTGTAGGCCTAGGGTGCGACAAATATTACAATATGTAATGCCAACAATGCATTCTACACTTTACCCAATTGACCAATGGTAACACAGATAATTCTCATGCCCGGGGCAATAAATTGTTGACTCCTGATGTGCTGCTAGCATGCTGAGTGGGCACTCTACCTGTCATCTTCCATCCCATATTTACTTGTCAATACAGAACATCCGTGAAATCTTCTGACACCTCCTCTAGGGCGCCAGCCTATGGCCTATTCAATCCATTTTCAGAAACTGTCCGGACCCAAACGCTGCACACTATGTGCTATATGTGCTTCTATGTCCATTGAGCACCAGCGACCTGTGAGCTCTGCAAGAGTTCAATGAAACCAATGACCTACTCCACGTTTGACACTCTGAAAAGTTCAGAAAAATTTATCTGGAACAATATATGACATTGCATGAGGCAATTTCCTAGAAGAGGGGCCTGCACACAGCGCAGTGATGAGCTGCAATACAATACAATGCTCGAGAGAGCTTGAGCATCCTAGAGCTGCACACATACACATAAGTTCTTGCCAAGCCCACAGGAGCCTCAAATGCTGGCAAACAATCAGTATCGACCAGTACCTACTACAATCAGAGGGACATAAGCAGATCTAGCATGCATAGAAAATGTCAAAAGACAGCGCTGAAAGTGCGTAGAGATATAAATTGCCGAGTTTTGCCAAACCATCTTGAAAGCTTCCAGACACACCTGCGTGACCCGATCCTGGTGAACACTCGCCTGTCATTTGAGTAACAAGCTCACGCTAAACTAAGCCATCACAAATCCGTGCCCACTATTCCTGGGGATGAGGAACCGGCCTCTGCTGCCTCACTGCCATGACTAGTGCATGAATACAAAGAATGGAAGAAAAGGAGAAAATATAATACAGCTGCACAGCACCAGTGCCAACGGGGGCCGCTATGTACGCAACTTTGCATCCTATCAAGGCAGCGCTATTGCGCATGAAGGACATCCTAGCTAGGAGAGACCATGCAGCAGGCAGTGGGTCTCACTTGAAGCACAACAATGCCAGCTAAAGACACGCATGGAGCATATACAGGACACAGCGGCAAAGTGGTTGCGCCTACTTGTGTCACAGAAAGTTCGCAAGTGTGGGAGTTCAAGATTATTCTAGAATTAGTGTTGCCCCCTAAAAGTCTATGTTGCCCTTATACCTCGTGAGTCTGTGCATCAAGATAATCCTGTCTCAAGATAATCCTGTCTAATGGTCTGACTTGCAATTCCCAGAGTGAGGCGCATAAACATACTTAGCCTACCCCTGACCCTGCCTCACAACCAGGCCTCCCTCTTGCCACACAGACGCCTCCAAACTACGCCCCATAAACTAACACGTGCAAGTCAGACATAGCAGACGCATGCTGCCCATCCCCCATAGCTTTGCAGGCCTTGAATCTTGAGGCAGAGCACTTCAGAGCACTACCAAAGGCGAGTGAGATCGTCTAGAAGCATCCTAGATGTGAGAAACGCACATGCTGTGCCATGGGGTGGGCCGCTGCTCAGCCACATAGTCTCCTCTATGTGAGGGAGCAGCGACCAAACTCGTAAGGACCAGACATCTGCCTACTTGCCACAGTGAAGCACAGCGCACAGCGCCCCTAAATGTTGACCACGAGCACAAACTGCACCCCCCGGACACCTGCCTAGCTGCCGCAAAGCACAGGGCCCCTAAATATTGACCACGCACAACTGCACAACGGACACCTGCCTAGCTGCCACACAGCACAGCGCCCCTAAATATTGACCACGCGCACAAACTGCTGCGCGAGCGGCTGCCGCGTCGGCATAGCCTCGGGCAGCCCGATCTCGGCCAGCGTGATGGTCGGCGCCGCCTTCTCGGCCGCGGCGGCCGCCACCGCAACCACCGCGCGCTCGGCTGCCGCGCCGGCCGCCTTCTTTGACGGGGACCCCCCCGCGCTGCCGGTGGAAGGGGGGGCCATTGACCGGGTGGTCTCGCCGCCATAGCCGGGTTCACTGTGCGCCGGCTTCTTCTTGCTGCTGAGGCGCGCCTCCACCATCTCACGCAGCTGGTCCACCGTGGTGTCACCCGTCTGCTTGCACACAGTGTGCGCATCAGCACGACAGGCCTCCAAGCAATTGCGGAAGCTGCGTCCCTTACAACTCGTGGCCACAGACCTCAAGATAGCAGCTCCCATCGCCTACCTCATCAGGTGGGCAATGGGAGGCCCCATTCTGAGGTGCGTGTACACAACTTTATATATACCGTAGTAATCACAATAAACCCCGCACTAAATAATGTTCTTCCCTCCTGCGCGAGCATTTAATAATTACTCACTGGGGTGCGCGAATCGGCCTGCGCGGGTGTGTTTGACCACTGATGGAGGTGGCAATGAAGCAGTTGGCAAGCAAAACAGCCAGCAACACTTAAGTAAGAGAGAGCAAAGCAGAATATGCAAACAGTAAAACTGGCCCAGGCAGCCGAAAGTCCTGCCCTACTGTCCTGTATAGATCTAGATACGGTACTCACTGACGTCACAGCTTAAAGCATTCACGTTGACAGCCTTTCCTAAAGGAAAAAAGGGGTGCGGGGATTGTAGAAAAATCAAATCTAGTAGCGCGGGGACATGCAAAAATAGTGTTTCCCCCTGCGGGGACCCCTGCGGGGAGCAGTTTAATAATCCGTTTTCTGGATGCTGCGGGGTTTATGTGATTACTACGGTATATATCATGTCCATCTTGACCAAAGGCAGAGGAGACCGTTGTCACTAGCCTGTCCCCATAAAACTTATCAAGCAACAGATCATACCAGACTGTCCTCATCGTGCGGCATGTCTTTCCAACTGGCTAGCTCAGTAATGGGACAGTGACACAGACAAGAGATACAGGGAAAGAAACGCACGACAGAGACGGTGAGGCAGGCGCCGCAGTGGGTGCGGACGTTGACAGGGAAGCGGGTGTCCTCCTTCAGCGCGCCGATGAGCGTGGAGGAGGCCCATGAGGCCGCGCCCATCAGCGTGCGCGCGCCAGCCAGCGAATGCAGCAGCATCGTGTTTGTCAGGTGCGTCACCACTCCCGGCCCCGTCCGCTCTGCGCCCAGAATTTAAAACAGGATTTAAATCCTCTTTTTAAAAAATATTTGGCACACTACCATGTGCGCCTCCCAACTGAGGCTGGACGCGGCTAGTGCCGTCGGCATGAAGCACTAGATTCAACTCATTGAAGCATTGTGAAAACACAACAATGAGAAGTGTGCTTTAAACACAGCTTTTCTGCACAGCTCAGGCCTAGTGAGGCGAGCTACAACTTCCTCACACTCCATGCTGCCATGGCACTGAGTGGCAGGGAGTCCAGGCTTGTTTGCCTGAGAACATCGATGCTGTCTACAGATAGAGGGGTCCGGCATTGCCATTGGCATTGCGTCAACAGCCTATCTGGCAAACGACCTGTCCAATACTGATATAATGATGAGATCACACCACAGTCCTGGAGGTTGAGCGCACCGAGTATGATGAGACGCTGCTGCTTGGCGGCAATGCCGATCTCCTGGTAGATGCCTGCACGCATGGCTGCCAGGCTGGCCTTCGCATCCACCTCAACCGCCATGACCTGCCCTGCCAATGTCTCCACCTGTGCACCAGCGACAACAACCTCTCATCCTTGCATCCCATTCAGCAACCAATTTTGCTACAGATTCACATCTCTGTGTGTGTGATTGTCATGGCAGCCGTCGAATGGGAATACACATCTGCACTGCACGTCCCCAGCCGTGTGAGGGAAGAACCTAAATCCAGGCAATATTTTGGTTCTGAAATGCAGGCACAGAAGTCATCCAGAGGCCACCGTCATAACATTGGTTGCGTTCCTGCTGCTTTGGAACATTGCCAAAGCAGCAACTCGCCAGTTTAACATCGTTTGGGAAGTTGCTGCTGTCTGGCAATGTGCCAAAACAGCAGGAACACAAAGAATGTTATGATGTTGCGTTTCAAGCATGGGCAACTGAGTACGGTAACAATGCCACCACAGGCAGAAAGAAGGAGCTGGAGATGAGGGGCTGTTGGAGCTTGGAGGGCTCGCCTGCACACGGACGCCGTCCTTGAGGGGAGCGCTCTGCTGGGCGGCCTTGTTCTGCTTCTCCTGCAGCTGCTGCCACCATGTGGTCGCCTTCAGGCTGCCAATCAAGCCCCGCCCATACAACTCCCTGCACACTTGGCAACTTTGCATTAGGCCCTTCTCTATTTGTCAGGGGCCATCCACAACCTGAACAACACTCCTGACAATGCAGTGATAAAAGCTCAGACAAGACCTGCCGCACCCTAACAGAGTCACCAAGCAAACACGTACAGTCATCCAGGACACTTGTTTGCCTCACACATTATGAGATTGTGAGAACCAGTATCCCACTGTCAGGTGCACCTTGTTTGCTCACACCCAAGTCACAATCTATTGAGGCTGTGTGCGCACCTGTTGACGGCCTCAGGGAGGAAGATGAAGTTCACCCAGGAGATGAGGGTGCTGCGCAGGTCGCGGGGGGCCGCCAGGTGGCGGCTGACGGAGCCCGCCAGGCTGGACAGCCCTGCGCCACGCGCGCGGTCCTCGGCCACCACGAAGAACTGCCGCCGCAGCGGCAGCCCCAGCGAGCGCGCCACCTGCTCCCGGCTCTCTGCCAGTGTCACCTCCGCAGGCTGCGCACATGTGCAGGCACATGCTGTCAGTGTTGCTGCTGTATGACGCCATACGTCGTCCTTCGGATTCATCAGAACACATATACCTTGTCTTAGCTGTAATATTCGTGCTGGGGAGTTGCAAGATGGACGCAAGCTACATCTAGAAATGTCTGGGTATGTTTGGCCAACAGTCCAGCATGCACTGCTCCCTTCCAATACTTGCAACTTGGCATGCCACAGAGAGGCCCGCATGCATTCACAGGGTAGCATACTACAGACGCACGCACCAGCTCCATCACCAGATCGGCACCATTGAGCAGCTTCACCTCCAGCCGAATAAACTCTTCCTTTCCCGTTTTTGCCTTCTTCCTCACTGTGCGCACCTGCACGGCAGCATGCATGGACTCCTGGGCACATCCATAGCTTTGTCAAAATCGACAGTAGATAGACACACACGTCATCGGTGCTGGATGGCCTGGAAGGAAAGGCATGCATGGTCTTCGCTAATATTCTGGTCTGACAGACAACCATGCATAATAGCTCATGAAAATGTACTCGATTCTGTCTCTGCGGCAAGTGCAATGGAGAATATAAGGGATGAGAAGCATGCATAAGACTGCAGTTCTCTCGTAGGCAGTCACGGCTTACCGGAAGGGGGGCCCAGGTTGCCCAGCCAACCACAGCTTCAAACAGCGCGCGAGGCTCTGGTACATAGCTGCTGGCCGACCGCACAAGGTCAGCCGGTGCTGATGTCAGCGCAGCCGCTGATAGCATCAGGCTGACCGGGGTTCCAATGGCGGCCGCTGACACATTGATAGCCGCATTTGAGGCTGAGCGCACCAGGGACCGCAGCTTTGTGGGTGACACAGGCGGTGGACTGACACCTGCAAGGCAGCAAATCGGCATCAGCGCCTCCATTAATAGTACAAAGGCGGGAAGCATGCTCATGTAGCAGGGTGATGTAGAGGGTGCGTACAGGACAGCTGTGTCAGGGGAGGATGTCTGCAAATGTGTCACTGTCTTTCAAATACATTCAAGACTTTCTGCCGGCATGTAAGGCAGAAGACGCACCTTCTGCAATCTCCAGCGGCTCTAATATCACAGAATTGTGTGGGGTACCAGGCGCATCCTGGCAAGGTCCTGTGCGCCCAGTTGCTTGCTCCTCCATTGCTTCCTGCTTGTCAGAACCCAGCAATTTTTCAAGATATGCCCGTGTTAACGCAGTCTGTCCTGGCATGCATGCTCTTCAAAGTATGCATCTGCATATAGATAAGAAGGGACAAGGGCCTGGAAGAGGGTTGTACATCACGACACTAGAGGAAAGTGGTCGGTAATAGATTCCCTCAACATTAGCAGGCTTAGCAGTTTTCTATGTGGACCAATCAGCATCCGCCATTAGTCGCAATCCAAGGCAGACAGGACGCAAAAGAAGTCTAATGAGTCTTGTTCTGACAACATCACAACAAGACAAATCTAAGACGACCTAAACCCTCGATGTTCTACAGTAAGCGGAATTTTCATCTCCAAGGCAGCATTGTGCAGCAATTGCTAGACACAACGTGCCCACGTGAAAAGTGTGGGGTGGTGTCGTGGACTTCCGCAAGATACCGTTGACACAATATCTGACCAGTAAGATGTCTTCCCGAAGGTGTAAACCCTACATCCGTTCACGACTCACCGAAATAGCAAGGACGAGTTTATATTTCATGCTCCTGTCTGGCAGAGACAGGAAACTCTTGGTCAAACCCCTTTCTCCTGACAGGCGTTGATGCTTGGCATTGAAGCGAAGCGATTACCTTGTCGATGCCGTAAGATGATTAGTGATACATCGTGTTCAGAGATCGTACGTTGGATCGCTCGGTGTCCAATAAATTGCCTAGGTTAGTACGATGAAGACTCCAAGGCAGCTGAGTGATATCGTCGATGTAACCCGCAGCAGAGAGCCATGCGCTAAGCTCGTCTGCACAACCAATTTCCACTCAGCACCCCCTCTCTAGTGCTCCAGAATTGTGGTGATCTATTGTTGAAACCTTGCACTGGAGAGTTTGACAGAAATCGCGTAACTCTCAGCTCATTGCTTGACCCTGTCTCCAAGACGTTCCTGCTGGGAGCACTGAGAAAGATCCACGGGATATTTGCAGCTGCATGCAACTCCCAAACTTGGACAACTTTTGACGCAAGGCTGCACGGAGTCAGAAGGGAGGCGGGTGAGGTGCTCATGTGAAGAGTGCGTGGGTGACACGGGTCAAAAATGACCAAGGTACTCTACAGAGCAGCGGTTTGCGCGCTGGTGGGAGTCGGGTTGTGTGCTGCCTTATTTCGTGAAGAGGTCAGGAATTTAGATGCCGCTGCAATCATTTCAGATGAGGCAAGTCGTTCTTGCATGGCACCCCTGTGTTTTCTAGCTGAACGCTGACGACACTGTTAGATGGGACTACCTGTCTCTATGGTCAAGACAAAAATTTTCCTGTGTAGATCGTCTCGTGTCTCATTGTTACTTTCGAGTCTACTCCGGGACTGTCCATTGTCATTTATCAGAAACAAATCTGGCGCACAATTTGATAGGTGCCCTACTGGAAACACAGGTGACAGTGCCTTTCACTGCAGCGCTGTTTGCTGAGCAAGCTGCCAATGCTACAAACGAGTGAGTACCTTTTTCCCCACGTTCTGGGCTGATCATGATAATACATGTTGAGCTTCGCCCTTGGCAGCTGAAGCACACCAGGCCACTTAAAAATTGACAACTTTTTTGGCCCCACAGGATTGTCGTGGACTCCTTGAGCGTGTTCAGTGCTGCATCATGGGGTGGGAGAGGCAGGTCAAAAGCAAAGAGCAAGGAGCAGACCCTTGCAGAGCTCAGGGAGGAGAATGACTGGAAAAATGACCTTATTCTCTTCTGGTTGCCAGCTCCGGTCAGGTCAGCAGCCACCCCTGCGCCTTGTCATGTCCCTCCAGCTTGAACATGCATCAGTCTGTTGCCTCTGCTGCCAGATCTGTAAGCAGGTCAAGCTCTGCATATGTTTCCAAAAGATGCAACATGCATTATCCGGAGGCATGCACTCCAGCGCTCTTGAATGCAAATTTGGGGTCTCTGCAGGGCGAAGATGCCACGAATAGTGCACTCATGGCTACGCAACTACCTTGCTTGCATGGCGATGTACTTTGCTGTGGGGTCGATGTGGGTGTATTACATCTACTGGTGCTTCGGCAACGTTTTCTTTGGGCCCGGCAAGATGCCTGGCGTCAGCGATGTCTTCGAGCAGATAAAGGTGTTGTGCAGCTCTCTTTCTGGTCCACCCCTCGCTGCGGTACAGTTCTTACTTGTCACCAGCCTGACATGTTTCTATTTATTCCATGCATATCAACAGAAGCCCGATGATGTCAGTATCAGCATGGGCTGTGTCCAACGTGCTTCAGGGCTCTCCAGTTACTGTCGTGCACATGAAAGTGCGACATTGATGGACATGAGTGTTTGGCCCGTTTGGAAGTTGATCCAGCAAGGAGTGATATGGTGTTGGGACACAGGTGGCCATGGGCTCCATGCCACTGTATGCCATGCTGCCAGCGCTGACAGAAGCTGTTGTGGAGAGGGGATGGACAAGGGTGTATACTCGCATTGACGATGTGGGCATAGCCTGGTACCTGGTCTACTTTGTCCTGTACATGACCTCTGTGGAGTTCTTTGTGTACTGGATGCACCGGGGCCTGCATGATGTCAAGCTTGGGTACAGGTGAGTGCCCATCCAATAAGTTGGAGGTATAAATCAGCAGCGAACTGTGCCTCTCGGCATGTTGCTCTGGGATAAGTCCCACCGCTAGCCTGTGTGCCTTGTTGCATGCCCCTGTGGCTCATTACATTTAAGAGCTGATTGTGTGTCCCTGGCACTGCATGATGAGAGCTTTCCTTGGCATGGGACAAGTGGGTGCATGGTGTGCAGGATGTTTCATCACACTCACCATAAGTACAACAAGGAGCACACTCTGTCACCATTTGCTGGGCTGGCTTTCAACCCCTTCGATGGCATCTTGCAGGTCAGCCACTCTATCCTCTGCAATTGGAGTGGATACACCCTAGCCCGTTGCAGCTGCATGCCATGAGACAGAGTGCTCCTAGATTCCTGCTTCAGTTCTCTTCCCCTCCTAGAATCTGTTACAGAGTGCGCTCAGATATGACTGAGAATGCTCTGTAGATGATTCTAGGCTCGGTGAATTGAGGATGCGTGTTTACACTTGTTCGACCTTTCTGACCAGGCAATCCCCTACTGCTGGACGCTGCTGTACATCCCCATGCACTTTTTGACCCACGAACTGCTGCTGTTTGCCACTGGTGTCTGGACAACCAACATCCATGACTGTATACATGGAAGGTAGGTCCCTCCACATCCTTACCTTGGCTTAATCTCCCTGCAAGACTCTCTGGGACACATCGATGGCATTATTCACTCGTCATGTGAATGGATGCCTGGAGTTTGACTGAGCAAGTGTCCATTGCTGCTGGAATACTTCCTGCATGTGTAGCAGTCTGTCTCTCGTGATGCAATGCTGCTCGGAACAGTTATCCAGATTTGTAATGAGCGAGGGTGACAGAGAGAGGTGCCTTGCTTTTGTACAGAGCCGACCCGATCATGGGGGCGGGCTACCACACCATCCACCACACCACCTATAAGCACAACTACGGCCACTACTTTGTCTACATGGACAAGCTGTTTGGGACGCTGGTGACCCCGGAGGAGTATGAGGCAGAGCAGCAGGCAAAGCTGAAAGGGCAATGAAAGTAGCTTCCTTGAGAGCCAGCATTTGCAGAGGTTAGCAGTGGGAGCTGCTGTGGATTCCATGATGTCTATCGTGTTCCCCCACAGTGACGGTCCTCTCGATTAGTGCTTTCTGGTCAGGAATAAATAGAGAAGCAGATTTCTGTCCTTTGCACTGTCGCAGCTTCCTGGACAGCAGCAACGATGCTAGTGATGGATGGACATGAAGGCGCGCTCGATGCAGGCTTACCTAGGAATTGCCTTGTAGTCGAGCCCTGCACGAGGTCATGAAGGATCTCTGGGTTGTGGTACTGCTGTGCTTTTTCACGAACTTGTGCATCCTTGCAAGGAGACAACCCTTGTGGACAACGGGCAGGAATGACTGAGAAGTCTGTGTAGAAACGGTCGTGAGTTGCCTTTCACGAAGGTAGTGGGTCGACAGGCAAAGAGGGGTGACTGAGAGGAGAAGAGTTCTTTCCGCAATAGCAAAGTAGATTAGAACCAATCAACTGATTTGACCCTGATTTATTCTGTCTCACGTGGAGCGCAGCCATCGCTCTCTTGAATTCAGTATGTTCGAACAGTAGTTTGCTTCGCATTCTTTATCCTTATATGTAATTACTGAGTTGTCATGCCTCTCCACATAAGAGTAGCTGTCCCTGGAGTTGTGCCTTCTGAAGACTTATTGATGAATGCAGAGTATTGAGGGATCTGCGAGATACTGTAGCTTTGCTCTGAGATCTCTTGCATGAGAGGGTAGAATGTCGCAGTCGATTGATATCACTGCTTTAAATTTACAGTTGCCGGTGTGCTTCCATAACTGAGATCTCTGCAGCTGCTATACATGAGGATACTGAAAGAATGCTGACTGGATGTAACATGTGGGACCAAAAAAACGCAATGGGTACAAATTCGGCAATCATGAGTTAGCATGCCGTCTTCACCAAGACTCCTTTAAGTTTCACAATCTGTCGAATCCGGGAATGGATATATTCCTGGCAAGCTCGTCCACTCAAATAAGTTGAATATTCGCTAGCTCGCTCTCCACTCTTCTCACACAACTCCTCTACCTCAGATCATGTGAACTGCTCAGGTTTCATGTGAGTTCATGCTGCCCTTGTGCCGAAGGAAAGCTTGCACAAACTGGTCAATGTCCCCATCCATGACACCCGAAACATCCGATGTCTCCACACCTGTGCGCACATCTTTGACCATCTTGTAGGGGTGGAACACATAGTTCCTGATCTGCTGACCCCACTCAGCCTTCACCACATCCCCCCTGATCTCTGCTATCTCCCTCGCCTGCTGTTCCTGCTGTATTACCACAAGCTTGGCCTTCAGCTGCTCCAACGCTATCGCCTGCACATTGCACCGCTCTTGTTAGCATTGCATCGCTCTTGTCAGCGCTGCAAAGCTTGCTTCCTTGAGTATGAGGTCGTTCGTGGTCACTGACTCCCACGAAGTCACGTTGGCTCCAGAATTTCTCATCCAGAAACTGGAGGGGGAAAGAGAGCATGCCTTGTTCTGCAGCTGGGAGCGCTCCTGCTGGCAGCGCACTGCAATACCCGTGGGGATGTGCTTGATGCGCACGCACGTCTCCAGCTTGTTCACATTCTGGCCGCCTGCAATAGTCAACCCGATCAGTCAGCTGTGACCAGCACTGCATGCTCTCTTACCGCCACATGCCAGGCATCATTGACGAGGCTGCTTTAAGACAAGTCCTGCTGCATGCCGGTACAAGACAGGCATACAGCCCTTATGGAGGGCAGAACCAGACTGTCCATAAATTTCCTGTGGTGCAGAGGACAAGAGGTGCCACACCTGCGCCTTGCGATCTGGTGGTGCTGATTTCGAGGTCGGGCTCTGGGATGTGCACCTCAGTGGCCTTGTCACCTGCGCATTCCAATGCACAAACATCATTGCATCGAGTCTCCTGCACAAAGCACAGCAATATGGCTGCCTTGTTCAGCCACTGTACAGCTGGTCACATCCAGTCTGCATGCACCACAAGAAACACAGCAAACAAGAATGATAATCTGTCTGCATGTCCAGCATATGCTGCCTCGTTGCCTCGAGTACCACTACTGGCAGGAACTGCTCACATCCAAGAATAATGCTGTTTGTTCGGACAAATACTCTGGAAGGTTTGCAACCGACTGCGCTTGTACGATTGGGCAATGAGCTGGCAGGTGCCGGCAGGTGCGCACCTAGGATGGGCATGACTTCCACAGCGGCGAAACTGGTCTGGCGTGCGGCCTTGGCATTGAAGGGGGACTGGCGCACGAGCCGGTGCGTTCCCTTCTCCCCGGCCAGGTACCCGTACGCGTACCTCCCATGCACCTCCATTTCCACGCTTTTCAAGCCTGCCTCCTCGCCTGCACTTCAAAGTGACACAGCTGAATCACTCGATCAGCAGTGTCTCAAGCACCTCCAATATGGTTGCTGTAAGACAGAAAAATGCATAGTATATCAATGACTGAAGTTGCTTCCATTGCTGGAAGCAATCGTTCAGCGCTGCAGGCCTGAACAAGCGCTCCATGCTTAAATCTGCATGTGCCGTACTTGCAGGCCAGCAGACGATACATAAAATTCGCCGTGGGTGACAGATTCGCAAATCTGCGCAGCATCTCAGTGCGTGTCTCTAAAAAAGGAAGTAGAAAGTAGACAAACAGTGCTGACCTGGCGATCTGTCAAGGGTGACTACTTTGAAACCCTGCTTCTCAGCCCAGCGAGTGTACATGCGCTCCAGCTTCTCCGCCCAATCCATCGCATCGGTGCCCCCTGCTCCTGCCTGCATGTGATCATACAAGTCTGTTGCCTAAACGTAATGCCAATGATAGCTTATATGTGCCGGACACAAGGCATCCGACAAAATTAAACCTACAATGATCATCTAAATTAGTGAATGCTAACATGCTACAGCCAGCTTTCACCCCTCCATGCGTCCATGTGCTCCTTAGGCATTGGAGTTGCCTTAGGCCACACATGGACATGGAGAGAAGCAGAAGATGACAAGAGAGCACAAGGGGCGACCTGGATGCTGATGGTGGCATTGCCCTTGTCATATTCGCCCCCTAGCAGCCGCTGCAGCTCCCATCTGGCCAGCCCCTTCTGCAGCTTCCCCAGTGCCTCCGCTCCTTCTCGAAGAAATGCCTGCTGCTCTTGCCCTTCCTGCATGCATCAGACAATCATGAACCTGCAATCTGCTCAACAAGCATTGACAAAGATCGTGAGACAGTCGCAACCCTTGAAGTCTGCATGCATAGTGCAATTGAGGAGATGGAGTTGATGTGTTCTACATCCACGAGCGCCAATAATGGTTTTCTCTCATCCTTCTGCCTGCCGTGTAAGTACACATTCTATTCATGAAAGCACACCGAGAACTTCAGCCATGTTGAGAGGCAGTGTGTGACAATTCTTGCCTCCATCTGAGCCAGCTCAATGGCAGTCTGGACATCGCCCAGGAGGCCCTGGAAGCCCTCAACTTCCTGGATGGTGCCCCGGAGCTCGCTCATCTGCTGCAGCGTGGCCTGAGCGCTCTCTTGGTCATCCCAGAAACTGCTTGCGCTAGCTGCCTGCTCCAGAGCTGCGTACTGGTCTCTCAATGACGGCAGATTTGTCACCTTTACTGCCTCTTCTACCTGCTTCTCAGCCTCTCCTGCCTGCAAGATCGAGTGTGTTGGTGTGCATTTACTAATATAGTTCGGAAGGTGTACTGCTGGCTGCACAGCCCTGCCAGTGGCATGCAACATGGAGTAGCATCGTGATATCAAAGTCGTTGGTAAATCGCAGTACCTGCGTACTCAAAGCGTTGACTGACAGTTCCTGCTCAAGAGCAGGCTGCTTTTCGTTGTCCACTGCTGTGGCCTTTGCAGCAACTGTACGCGTGCTGCTGTTCCAAATCCCGTGTCCTCTTGGGACGCTGTGTCTAATTTTTCTTGCTTCAGATTGTAAATATGTTGAACATGCCCCTCGCAGTTGCACGAAAGGCTGAAGAAGTACTGGTCTAGCACACCAGGTAGGATCTGGTAAAATACTGTGCGTCGGCCTCATACTTGCTCGATCACAGAAATTCATGGCTTTATAACTATGTGATATGAATTTTACGATTGAAGCAGAATTACGCAGTTTCACAGTGTAACACCTAGCATTGCTAGTAACGGAACGCACGACTGTTTGTAAACAGAAGGCCATAGAGGTGGCATAGTTACGGTTCTTTGACAGGCTTTCAATGTCAGTTCCGGATGCTATGCAATTTGGTCTTTTCCTCTGCTGTTGGAAATTTCTGTCCTCTCTGGCTTCATGCGGCTATCATGTGACGTGGATGATAGACCCTCGGATGACCTTCTGCCTTTACCCAACTTATTTTATAGGAAAGAGTATAGAAAAGGTACCGAACTTCCATTGATATTTGGCTCTTCATGATCTTCATGATCTTCACTTAGTGGGTGACGGTAATTGCTTGGTCCCAGGAGTTGAGATCACTTTCTTTGAAACACTGAAGGGGCTGGTCAAAGTTTCTGTGCCTTTAAATAGGTCACGTACTGTCAAATTAGACTGGATATGACCGGTGCAAATGTGGCACAGCGGTCGTGCAGCCTCTTTATAAAGCAGAGAAGGCTTGGCCATGGAATCGCGATGCGTCCAGCCACTGTTGCGCGAATGCTTGGCTACAGATCTATGGAAATTTTTTCATGTGGATGCCTTTTGAAAAGATCCGAGGTGATCGCACGCCCTTGTAGGGGACGGTTGGTGTGCACTTCCGCAACCAGCACCTCTGAGCCTGTGACCCAGGAATCTAAGTCCAGACTGCCCCAGGAGCCCGCTGCACCTCGAAGGTAAATATCGTGCTAGGAAACGCTGTGTGAGATTCCCCCGCTGCGAATCCTGCATGTGAACATATCATTGTCTGAAATAAATTAATGGCCTTTCCCAGGCAGAGAGTCTTCTCGGGAGTCCAGCCCACAGGCACACTCCACTTGGGCAACTACCTGGGAGCCATAAGGAATTGGGTGAAGATGCAGGACCTTTATGGTGAGCAGGAGCATTTGAAACACTACTGTGAAGTCCCATGGATCCTCAAACATGCTCTGCCATGCATGCACTATGTTTGCGTGCATGCATGCCAGACTCTATGCTTTACTCGATGGCAGCGATCCAGCATCCCTGCCTTATCCTCTCAGCCAGACTCAGGAGGACAACATTTAAATCAGCAGCTGCTGCATGTGCTTGCAGATACCTACTTCTGCGTGGTGGACTTGCATGCGATCACAATGCCGCACGAGCCGAGGGATCTGCTCAAGGCGACCAGGAAGTCCGCAGCGCTTTACCTGGCCTCAGGCATCGACCCTGAGAAGGCTGCCATCTTTGTGCAGTCCCATGTCAGCGCGCATGCTGAGCTGGCCTGGCTGCTCCAGTGCTACACCCCCATTGGGTGAGTCCTGTATGCTTGCCAGGCGGGATGAGATTCGAAATTGTGGTCTGACGAGCTTCCTGTAGCATCCAGGCAGCGCTCAATTACACAAACATAGTAAGCCGGGGTGACTGATTGGTGGTGGTGTGCAGGTGGCTCAGACGCATGATTCAGTTCAAAGAGAAGTCGCAGAAGCAGGTTAGATGCCCCCATTTTTTCATGGATTTATTATTCACCTGAAAGACTTACCACTTTCAGCAATAGTGATCTTGTTGCTCGTATTAACTTTTCAGAAATTGCTTGTGCTGACAGAATGCAGAGGAAGTCGGGGCTGGGCTACTAACATACCCAGTCCTCATGGCAGCCGACATCCTCCTCTATGGAACTGATCTTGTACCTGTGGGTGAGTCCAGCTAAAACTGCAAGCAAGGCTGCACAGACCAGTTGAAGGAACAAGCTGTCAAATACTACAAGGTGGCATATTGATGGCGTGCTCTTGAGTCTGAAGTCCTCAAGTAAGGCTCTGTATGGACAGGCGAGGATCAGAGACAGCACATAGAGCTGGCGAGGGACATCGCAGAGCGCTTCAACCACAAGTTTGGCGGCTCCAAGTGGAAGAAGCTGGGCGGCCGCGGTGGTAAGATATTCAAAATCCCTGAGGCCTTCATGCCACCGGCTGGCGCTCGGGTTATGTCCCTCTCGGTGCGCCCTCCTTGGCATTCGTTGTTGGTCCATGCAGTTTTCTATCTAGTCAATCACGGTCCAGAGCTGTCATGGAAGAAAACGGCCCTACAACTTTGTTGGTCCCTGGGTTTCAATGTCCAGTCGATCATATTCCAGAGCTGCCACAGGAGAGGAGATGCAGTGCACTTGTACAGCGACTGCAGCTTGCATGAGCGGTGAAAGTTGCCTTTTTTTTCGTTCTTGGGTGCAGGACGGCACGAGCAAGATGAGCAAATCAGCAGAGTCAGACGCATCCCGCATAAACTTACTGGACCCTCCCGATGTGCTCGCCAACAAAATAAAGCGAGCAAAGACAGATGGTAAGGGGGATCAATTGATCACACTTTCCTGCATCCATTGACAGCAGGCCTCATAGCTGGGTACTGGTCTGCGCACTCAGCACAGGGATGCACCGCAGTGCTTATAAACTGGGTATTGCTATGGAGCTACGGTGCACGTGAACTTGGACAGCTTCTTGCCATGTGGATTGCGCTGATGGGGACTTTGGACTGTTGCCGACATTGGCTCTGGTGCTTTGCAGCATTCAAAGGATTGGAGTATGACAATCCCGACCGGCCAGAAGCCACCAACCTGATCACCATCTACTCCCTCGTCACTGGCATGAGCACAGTAAGCTCGCCCTGCCGTTTCCACATAGAGACATGCACTTGCCTGAGTGGCCATCTTTTGCTACAATTTCACGGAAGGGCACTGATGCATACAAGGGAACCAAATGCATGCAGAAGGGTGTTAGATCAGTTACACTCGAATTACTGAGAGAACTGACCATGAGTGGTCAAGTATTGATGCGGGTGTAGGAAGCCGCAGCAGAGGAGGTGTGCGACCTCTCATGGGGCGAGTTCAAGCCTCGGCTAGCAGACGCGGTGAGCGCCTCTGCCTGAGGCCTCGAGTAGCTGTGCGTATCGTGCACTGGCTGAGTTTAGATTTTAGATATAGATGTTTTTGGTTTCAGACAACTTAAGTGAGCATTTCTTTTTCCCATGAACAGTGTCCTTGCTGCTGCTGTGTTTTGCCATGCTACACTGCCATGCAGCACAGCTGTTCTTTTTTTGAAAGTGTGACACTGTGGCAACCTTCAAAGCGTTGTGTGCTGATATGAATGCTGACAGAGCAGCTGACCATTGGCAGGTTGTGGCGCATTTGGAACCGCTCCAGCAAAGGTACAACCTCATCATGGACGACAAGTCCTTTTTGGACGAGGTTCTGGCAAAGGGAGCAGGTATGTCTCGAGTATGATGCTTGCCATTTGGCAGCTCACTGTTTTCAGCATTTATTGATTGCAGAGCATGTGATGTAAGATAGTCACAGATGTGATGCCTTGTGTCTTGGTCAGATTGTTGCAGTTATCGCAGATGTAAGGGGATCTGATATTTTTCTGGCGTGGGCACTGGTGCAGAGGATGCTGAAGAGGCAGCGAACCGAACACTCAACAACGTGCGACAGGCAATGGGCTTCCAGGCGCGACCAGGGCGGTGACAAGAGGCGACTAACTTCCCGGCAGCTGCCCGGCAGCTGCAGCAGGCGCAGGCCGATGCGCCTGCTTCTGGTGGCAGCGCCTATCTGACATGGCAGCTCGATTGGCATGGGCGCATGCGCCTGAACTTGCAGCCGCTGCTACAGCAACAATCGGCTGATCAGCCGATTCATGACTTCATGAATTTCTGCTCTGTCAGTGTCAATCGGTCTGTCGGTCCCTGCCGCAGTGTTCTGGGTGGACTCAGTTTGTGTTCTGGGTTAACCAGACTTGGTGTCAATATTGATGGAGGTTCCCTACATGTTTACTCGGTCGCCTGCCAGACAGCACTTTAAGTCTGCAAAGACATCTAAAAACATGCTTTTTAAATCACGTGCTGTAAAGTCTCAGTCAAGATTGCTTGGCATGGCGCCATTTAGTATATGCTGACGAAATGGCCGACCACATCAATCGTCACCTTTGCCGTTCACAAGAGGCAAAGATCTAGATGCCAAGCGTTCACCAAGCATGATGCAGGCAATGGCATGCAACTCACCCTCATGCGCATGCAATTCGAATTCATCATTCGAATTGAATTCATCTGGGTTAGGCGTGGTTACAAATCCATTTTGCCCCTCTACAAAGTGATCTGACTCGTAAGATCCATCACAGCTCATGTCTGCTGCACCTTGAACAGGATTGGGTGGCCACCGCTTCTATCCTGCCTAGTCAAGGTAATTACCTTCAGACTGTCCTGCAGAGTGCACTCGGGCGCACAGACATGATTCCACCAACATCTGCCCACGATGATCTTGTGAATGTGTCCCGGTTTATATGCGAATGTATGGATGTGGTGCTGGGTACTGACTCTGGCGATCAGAGTCAGACATCTGATCAGCCCTAGGTGGCTGGAAAAGATGTCATCCACTGACTGACTGACTGAGTTCCACACTCCGCGCTGCAAACCTTACTGCCCTGCATGCATTGTTCAATAATACTCATTGCAAGAAAGCCTGGCTAACAGAGAAAGACAGCATGACTGCAGTCCTTTGCAGATACAAAGGTGACTCCTGAGCTCTCTGCAGTCACACAGTTGAGGCGCAGATCGAGGCAGTTGAGCGAAAATCTCATTCTCAGAGTGTATAGGAGACAACGGTTCCATGGACAGGCAATTTCCGTGCTACCCGCGCGCTCTTGATGGAACCGATTCTCCAGATTCTCCAGATTCTCCTCCACATGGGTGCTTAGCTGACTCCAATGAATAAAATGGGTTCACATACTTGAAGGCCGTTCCATGACGTGCCTGACTAGCACAGGACTGGGAAGAGCCATAGCTTTCATGAGTGTCAGACTCACCGCCCGGTGACTGGCAGCAGCTGGTGCACTGGGTGGTCTGGTCATAGCTGCAGGTCGATCCTTGGCAGCACGCGGATATCTTGAAGATGTCTGGGCACACACAGTTGCGGATGGATGTCGCGACGTTGTAGCATGCAACGCCCTGTCCATTGTACGCTGCAAGAAAGAGAGGCCAGTGAGACTCTATTGAGGCAATGCGTAGTGGGAAACCTGACCCCATTGCCCTGCTCCATCTTTTGAAAATCTCCCTGTAACATGCTCAGCACTACTCATTGAGCGGGGTACTTGCCTAAGGCACTGTGCCTTCCACAATGCAGTGCTAGTAAAGCGCTACGTAGCTATACCGCGTCATTTGTACGACAAGACCCCATCATTATGCAGACTTTGAACAGAGGGCCTACTCACCAAATGCTGCAGGCGAGATCATGCCAATGCAAGTCGGATAACAACAGTTCAATCTCTGGACCTGCTATGAATGCTACTTGGGTAAGTCAGAGGCGCTCACTTGCAGAGAAGGTTGTCGAAGCTCCATTTGCCATTGGAAACGGGCAATTTGGAAGGCTGCCCGTGCCTGCATGGCAACATTGATGACCCCATATGAATCACCAAATACACAGTTGATCAGGCAAGATGCTCACAGCGTGAAACAAAAAAACCTCGGATGGCTATTGTCAGAGGATGGTGGACCTTACCTTGGGGGAGCTCACCATGGGGGAAAAAGGGAATGAAAGGAGGTGGAGGTGTCAAGGATGATGTTGGATTGCCTGGGTTGCCACCACCTGTCACGGTGGCAATTTTTTGAGCATCCGCATGTGAGGTCATTGCCATGGTGGCCACCAGGGCCATGAGGCTGAGGGTAGTGGCGCGCAGCATGTCTCCTGAGCAGCCATTAAAAGTGCAATAAGCTCACATTTTAGGGGTGTCCAAACACAAGGTTTGTGAAACTTTCAAGCTGAGACTGCCAGTAGCACCAGCCATTCTGTTAATGCTCAGAAAAACCCAGGCTAGTCAGAATAAAGGCTAGGCCAGTAAACATGCTTCACGCTCTTTTAGCACACTTCAAGTGTGCTATGAGAGTCTAAGCACTCGTGCCAAGGCTGGAAGCAGAATGGATGCCATATCAGACGCAACACTGGGATATTGCAATCGACCATTTCAGTTGATTTACCTTGAATATTTTCAGCGGGCAAGTAAGGAGGTGATGTCCTGGCCTGCGCACGACGAGTCGAATTTGAGGAAGCAAAACTTCACAAAGCAATCGATTCTTCGGTTAAATCACCAATCTCACAGATCAATGCTGCCAGGTTCCCCTGGCACTGCTTTTTGAGAGGTCAGAATCAGGACGGTGACGGGGTAAGCAAGGTTGCCACCCGTCATGTAACAGTTGCAACGAAGATTTTGTCTGCTTGTCACCTCAAAGTTGCCGTGCCTGGCTCAGCCGCAGGAGTGTACTTTTTCTTGTTGTTATTTGAAGGCATCTACAAGTCGATTTTGTGGACCAGGCCAAAAAGAAAAACAAGCGTTGGCACTGACGCCGAAGCTAGCAAGATAGAATCCAAGGTTGCATACATGAGACATATGTCCTTTGGAGGCGCCAAAGCAGTTGGCTCGAACTGGGGAACATCGGTCCGTGAGTACATTCGTATTCTTGTCATTGCTCGTCACCGCCTTCGATCTCAGCTGCGCAGTCCTCCCACGTTCGTCGTCGTGCCTTCGATGCTTCACACCCCTTAAGAAGGGGCTATTGAAAGGGATTTACTTCAGGGCCTGGAGCTCCAGCATGGCAATCATACCACATCGACGGTGACAATCTGCAATTACGTCCTGGTTGTAGTGCACGTACTATATGTATCATTCTTGGGGTCATTCGAAGGCACTCTACCCAATCCAGTTCTACCTCTGCTACTTCAACAGCTGCAACATTTGGCAAAGTTCACAGGCCTGTGTAGGGCTTTGAAGGTAGTCTTCAAGGATGACCGGGTATCTTGTACGATTTGTAACACATCAACAGTCTGAACTCTGTCGGTGAGCTACTGTCCAATATAAATCAATGGTGACGGATTGTTCACTCACCATGATTTTGCCTACGTCTAGGGAGCCTTCTTTGCACCACTGTGGGGCCAGTGAGGTCACAGCAGTGTTTACTTCAAGTCGCTCTTGACAGCTCGTATGCGTGCTGTCATGTTTGTGAATATAATATAACCACTTGGCCTTTCACGCAAACCATAATATTTGTAGGGAGCCACTTGGCACTTTTCATCACCAGTCATACATTCATAAGGCGTAGCATTAACAATGCACTGAAACGTATGCAGGTTGAAAGATAACATCGAGCTGTGAGGAAGCTCTTTGGTGGGAAGATGGCAGCATTCCTGGGCAGCATGGGCACGGACTGGCTGCTCAAGAGGGCCTTCAAATTTATGCTGAAGCGCAACCTCGGCTGTCTGCTGCGCAATGAGGTATCCCGACTGTCCTTCAAATTAATTTATAATTAGTGGTGGTGCCCTGGGTGTTCGCCACACTTGCTTTGACATCTAGAAGGTGTATTATAGCAGGAGCTGTTCAACACCACGTCAATGGAAGGTACTATGTCTCTGTGCAGGTGGATCTGGACATGCTGAATGTGTCCTTGGGCACTGGCACGCTGGAGGTTCGCTCTGCACTGCTGAACACAGACTACCTGGATGCCCAACTGGTGATGCCTATTCTGCGCTCCTCTGCCTCACCTTGAAATTCCTTCACTGTTGCAGTATGCTTTCCTTGTATCAGACGGAATGCCTGCAGCTCTTACTGCGCTTGGATATGCAGCTAGGCAGGGAGGAAGGTCCGAAGCCTCACTGCCATACACTATCATTAGTCAGTCAGTCAGTCGATTGCACCTTTTCCAGCTTCCTAGGGCTGATCAGATGCCTGACTCTGATCGTCAGAGTCAGCACCCAGCATGACAATTATACATTCACAGAGTAACTTGGAAACACTCACAAGATCATCCTGCCAAAGAAATAGTAAAGGTAATAGTGTCGGCTCCTCATTTATGCAGGGGTCGCCCTACTGGGAGATTGCAGCGGGCTATGTTGGGGCGCTCAAGGCGGAGATTCCCTTCACAAACCTGTACAGTCAGGCCGTGAGTCTCACACTGGACGAGGCGCTGCTGACAATTCGGCCCCGCTGCAAAGGCTGCCCTCCTCCCAGGCCCGCTGCAGCTACTGATGAAGCCTCCGGCTCACCAGGTGAGGCCCTTCTGCTGGACTCTTGCCATCAGTTTTGCACGATGCTTGGAACTGTCAGGTAGGGCCCTCATGAACTTTTTTGCTAGCCGCATTCCTGTCTCTGGTGCAGGGCCCCTCGTCAATGCTCAAACAGTACTTGCACATGTGCCTACCTTCCATACCAGCATCCATGCAAACAAATAAGTTGGCTGGCTCAACTTATGCTCGGGAATATATATCAGCTGGGAAGGTCAACTCTTTCGTTAACATGGGTACTTGGGTGAAAAAGTAGGAAGTTGCGCAAGTACTGTTGAATATTGGTGAGAAGCCCTGCACAAGGGGCAGAGATGTGGCTAGCAAATAAGTTTGGGCCTAGACAATGATGATGAGAAAGACATTTGCACAAAAATATACTTTGTGTTTGGCACATGGCCCACTTCACTAGTAGCAGCAGTTCGGTTCTGCTAGCCAGGCGGGCATGCACCCTTCACAGGCAAGAGAATTGTGCATGTGAGGGGTTGTTTGTGACTGTGATGCAGGAGCACAGCCAGGCGTGGATGACACATTCGGTGATGGAGGACCGGTGGGCTGGGATGACTACGGCTTTGGGCAGGCCACGGTGGCAGATGGGGTCAATCTGATCGCCGGCGGCATCGAGAATGTGCTGCAGCGCTTTCGGCTGCAGGTGCCTGATCTGGAATCCCCGGCTTGTGTGTCAAACTACTCAATTTGTCGATGATTCCCACTAGATTAACACTGCCGAACAGTATTGTGACAGCTGCTGCTGGAGAGGCCCCTGTCCAGGGCTGCGTGATCCACCTTCTCCTTGTGGGAGGGCAGGGCTGATGCTATGCTAGACATGCGGCCATTGGTGGTTGCTTGAATACAGTTGTCGGAGGCATACCATCACATGACACTGCGCCATTTGCTGCAGGCACGCAACATCACACTGCGCATTGAGCTGCCCCCGCTGGACGGAGAGGGCGGCCCTGCCTCTCTGGTGGTCGTCCGCCTGGACGACCTCACTTACGCGGGTGATATTCCTCTCCAACATGCAATGTTCTGGCATTGCAAACGCATGGGCAGTTTTCTCAGCACCCGGTGCCCTCATGCACATCCTCTACATGCTGCCTGTGCTGAAATGGCATATCATAGTCATGCATCTGGTATACAACTGGGTTATCTTGCCTACTTGCAGTTGTCTAGCACTCTGTTCAATGGGGAGTGCTGGATACTTTTACCGACTTGCGATGTAGAGCACTCTGTTCGATGGAGGAGTGCTGGATGTGCAGGGGAGGCAACGCCAGAGCTGACAGCGCCCATGCCGGCAGCCATGCGGCTGCAAAAGCTGGTCACCTTTGCCGGCCTCACTGTGGAGCTTTTTGAGGACGTGCAGGAGGTGCATTCCCCTCTTCCAAAGCACCTCTGTTCTTCCATTTCATCCATATGAGCCTATTTCAGCCCTCCGTCTGTGCGCATGCAAGTGGATAGCCGTCCACAGCTTTTCACATGTCTAAGGACGCACTTGTAGCTCATGCCAGTCATTTCTGATCGTCCAGGCGCCTGCGGCGGAGGAGCCTGATGTGTCAGCCTTCAGCCAGATGCTGACACCTTCAGCCGCAGCACAACATGATGGCACCTCCGCGCCAGAACCAGGTGCAGTGCCGAAGGAGGGCGATGGCCTCGTGGGGGGATCAGGACATGAGCGAGGCAGCGAGCCTGCCCGGCATACCAGCACTGCAGACGTTCTGGACTACAGGGAAAGGCTGATGGGGTGCGCCGACCTTTTTGTTGGCTGCAAGTTAGGGAACATCTGGTTGTGTCTTCTGTGCATGACCAAAATGCATCGCTTCTGCACACACCGGCATCATGCATGCCTCACATGTTGTGTAGATGTGACGCATGGCGTCGCACTGGGTACCTGTGGAGCCAAATTGGCAGTGCTGGGCAAGTTCTGGTGGCTATCATGTCCTCTGTGGCATTTGGATGAGGTTGTAGTGATTCAACCCAAATACAAAGATGGTACAGAGGACTGTGACAGGCACCAGAGCTGGTCGCTGCACCAAGAAGTGGTGTTCATTCAGATCAAGTCCCTCACACTGTACTTTACACACACTTCCTGGTGTTATTCATTGCGGCTGTGGCCAAAATAAGACTGTGAGCACTAAGAATTGAGTTCTCCATGAATTTTATGTGCAGGAGCTGGATGGATGTGGGGAGTGAGGAGCCATCAACGCCCCTGGGGCAGCAGCAGGGGTCAGAAGCCTTCACTTCACCAACCCCCTCTTCCCAGACCCTCTCACCGCAGCTGTTCCTCCCATCGCCCTTCGCACATCAGGCGCACGGCTCATTCGCTGCCGATGACGACGCGGATTCTGGTAAGATGTCACTCATTTGCACTCAATTGCAAGTAGAATTTTCTTCAAACTCCAAGTGCAAAGCCTTGCAGAGATTGGACCCTTGCTTCATTGCACTCCCCAAGCGTCCAGTGGCCTATGTTTTGGAGAAAGTGGTGACGGGGTGGCTTAGTTTGGTGCATGCTGCAGTTTGAGGCAGAAGTTGTCAGCATGTTCACATATGCCACACTCTCTGAAAGGTTCGTCCAGGCCATAGTGCTTGTGCCTGTTCAAAGCATGAATCACAGAGCTGATGAGTGTTGCCTAGGTGGGCACCGAGGGGAGCACTGATAATACTGGAGACAGCAGCCATGTGATCGTAATTCAAACACTTTGAAGAACCCTTCAGGCCATCGTTCTTGTGGCTGGTTGCGAGCACGGATCACAGAGCTGATGAGTGTTGCCTGGCGTGCAGATGGGAGCGCTGAGGAGGCCACTGATGGCACTGGGGACAGCAGCCATGTGATCATCTGCAGCGCTGCCGGCGTCGGCTGCTCCGGGCGACTGCGGCTGCTGCTGACGTGGCGCGCCCAGTCGCAGCTGCACCCTGACATCGATGCTGACCTCACCCTCGATCCCCTGCAGGTTGGTTCCCGATAACCTGGGACTGACATGATAAGAACTCTTGCAAAACACATCCGTGTCACACAGTTATTATCTCCGTGCCTGCTGGTATCTGAGAGGAGGTGTTCAACATAATGGGTCCTGCCTGCTGCCTTGCCTTCTACTATCCTATTCATGCTCAGGGGGGCATATTGATTGGGACAGCTTCAGACCGCTTGTTCCCACTGCAGCATTGAGGGTGCATCAAAGCTTCTTGGCAATCTGATGCAGGTGCAGCTGCATCCACACCACCTTCCATTGCTGCTGCATTTGAGCAGCTGCCTCGGGGACGCGGCCGCGGCGTCCGCCGCGGCCGCCGCTCGGGACGCCCCGGCCGCGGCAGCCGAGGCGGCCGAGCCCGCGCCGGCCGCGCGCTCGATCATCGAGGGCATGCTGCTCCCCGACACGACAGCCTTCGCGACTGAGTTCATCTCGCAGTCCTGGGGCTACGGCCGCGCGTCCTTGCATGCTGACAGATCCCAGGTCGTTTATCCTTGCTCCTTCCTTTCAATTCAAATATCTTCCTTTCAATTTAAACATATTTTTGCCCCTCTGTCAGGGGATCTACTTGCTTTACCACTTCTTCAACTGTGCATCAGTCTTGAGCCCTGCACCTGCGCCTCAGCTCTGTACATAGGCTGGTCTTGGAGAATTGTGCGCAGAAGTTTTGGATGGCCGAGACCTAACAGGAACGATTTGCTTCAGGAGTTGCACGAGTCGGCGGCGCAGGACGAGTTTTTCGATGCGCTGGCAAGCATCCGGAGCAGCGTGTCCAGCTTTGTGACAACCACCGCCGCATCGTTGCGCGCTTCTGATACCGGGGAGTCAAATTTATTTTCCAGCGCCAGATCAGGCGTTACAGAGGTACCCCACACCAGTGCCAGATCTGGCAGCGTGGCCTCTGCTGCATCTGTGCCTCATCCAGGCAGCAGCCAAGCCCCAGAACCAAAAAGGTGCAGCTTCAAAACGCCGCTGTGCTTTGACTTGACTCGACTTGCAACAGCAGTATTCGCGTGTCTGTGCGGGCACGCTCCTGATTTTGATTGGAATACAGCGCTTGCTGCTTGTTGCAGGTTATGCAGTGCTTTCAAGTCCCCTTCACCTGACAAAACACTTGGTTTCCACAGGGGAGCTAGAAAAAATGAGGAGTCGGCTATTTTTGAGTCACTGGGGTGGCAGCTGCGTGTGATGGCGAGTGACATCTCCCTGGTGCTGTGGTATCCCGACGACGCGCCAGGCTGCAATGTTGTGGTGAGCACCAAGTGCCCTTGCACCTACGTTGAACAACATACTCCATGAGCCTCAACTTTCATTTGCCTTCCACTGACTCAGTACAACTGCCCAGGTTGCGATCATGTACGACTGGTCCTTGCAGCAATGACAATATGATGCGGAGTTTTCTGGCCTTGGGCATGCTGCCAGGAGTATGTCATGCACTGACCAACCAAGTGGTGTGATCAGGTGGATACGCTGTCGGGGGCGGCGTGCGATTACAGGGCGCGGTTTTCGATGGAGTGCTGCGACCTCGACCTGACGCTGGCGGCGGGGCCGGTGGGCGCGTTGGAGGGAACGCTGCGCATGTGGCGCCTGGAAGCCGTGGAGCACATCCCCGCCGCGCCGGGCTTTGCGGCCGCGTCTGTGTCCGCGCTGGAGGAGGTGTGTCCGCCGCCTCCAATAAATTTCATATATTCTGAACACTCTCTAGGGTGGTTAAGGGACTTGGTAAATCGTAAATATAAATTAATGTAGTATGAGAAGAGTGGTGATGCCTCTGGGGTCTGTCCCTGAAGCTGGTCTGTTCCCGGGCTCTGGTACCCATCTGCTTGATGCTCATTTTCTGTATACGTCAAGCTCCAGGATTATCTTTGGAATTGGGTCAATCAAATGGGTGCTTGCAAGGTTGATTTCTCATCTGCACAGAACTACAAGATTCATGGCATGCAGGACCTGAATATATGAGGAAGGCTGCATATTATTGGGAGCATACTGGCAATCTTTGAGCAGCACTGACATCATGTAATTGCAGGCACCAGTCACTTACAGATGTCCCATGTAGAAAGTACTGCATGTCTCAGCCTCTTTGTCTTGGAAGTTGCATCGCATGACATGTTTGGATGTTGCGCAGGTAATAAGGGTGCCGGAGGTCCTCCCGCCGGCAGCGGGGGGTGCGCGGCCTGTGCCGTCGTTCGCGGGCGTTTCCGTGCTGCCCCTGAAGCGCTCCCTGTACAGCTCCACGCTGAGTCAGCTGTCCGCACTGTCGGCCTCTTTTGGCCCCATCAGTGCTGCCCAGCCCCAAGTGCAGGTAATACGAATATTAGTAAGTATTAGTATAATAGTCTGCCATGAATACGACTGCATTATTGTATTAAAATTTGTAATGAAACATAAATCCTGACGCTAAACCCTTAGTATAGCTTACGGGTAATTGAATAGTAAAGTAATTGAAGCCTTTCGCATGCAGCAATTCCTCTACAGGTGTAAGGCTCATGAACTCTGTGTGTCTGTAAAGTGGGGACCCGCATCATTCCTTGGGCCAATTTTGACTGCACTGAGATTGCATCTTTCTTTCAACGCAGATCTGGCCAGTGGTTGCCGTGGCGGGAGGGCACGCCTCTGACGGCGGCACACCCAGCTTGTCCCTGGCGCTTTCATCGCCATCAGGGCCCGGCACAGGTATGTCAGCTTTCCCACGCTTCCATCTGATTGATGAACCTCAGTGCAGCATGGCTACAAGCCTCAGAGACACCTCTGTGAGTCAGTTGATGTGGTTTGCACTGCTCTATTCTTGTGCAACACTGCTTTGATGTGCTGCACTCCAGAAAGCACCCGTGTTGGATAAGCACATTCCTGAAGTACAGGTGCTTTCTGTTGCGCAGCATCTTCAAGCAGTGTAGCAGGCAGGAAGATTGCAGTTCAAACCAGATCAAGTGCCATCGACTGCATCGCTGTCTGAACAGAAGCGTTAGGTCAGGTTTGGTGTTTGGGCAGAGTCGGAGAGCGCTGATGTGTCGGTGGCGCTGAGGGCAGTGAGCATGTGGCTCAGCCTGCCTTTCCTGCAGCGACTGGAGGCGTTCCTGTCCCTCCTGTCACTTCACCAGCAACAGTTGGCAACAGCTGCCGCAGCGGCCGCTGCAGACGCTCGGTAATCATTTCATTATTTGCCTCTCATTGACTTGAAGGAGTACTTTCTCTGTGAATTGCTTGAGAAACGTGTGTGTACTGTTTGGTCTGGTGTTGATTTGGTGCTTTCCTAGGTTTGGCTCAAGGTGCATATGTACGAGGTGGTTCGCGGTGAGTTTTGAAGGGGGAGCGGCTTTAGAATGGGCGCTGAGCTATCAAGGAAGACAGGTTTCGGGGATTGAAAATGTGTGAAGGAGGCTGCTGGCATTCAGGTCCGTTGGGGCTGGGCTGCCTGTGCGCAACACTGGAGACTCCAAGTACCATGCAGAGACTGCCTTGGACGCCATCCTCGATGATTTACAGGTGAGCTGGCATGCGCTCTGCTCTTCTGCACGCACGATCTTATGTTCTACATTGGGCTTTTATTTTCTTCACAATTTTACTGTTTTTACGTAATTCCACTGGGTTTGGGTTACATCCTAAAATGTAAATATTATGAAGCCATAAACCCTATAGGTGAATACGTAAATATGTAAATAGTACATAAGCCCTGAAATGGAGCGTGGCTTCGTGCTGGGCGGCAGGAGTTTCAGGCTGGCGGGGACGGCCATGCGCGCAGCGGTGGTCGGGGCACAGGCGTTCGGGTATCTTGCACGGTGCCTCGAATGTGCGCGGTTGTGCTGCTACCGCCGCTGCCTAACAACCCCAACGCGCCCGTGTGCCACGGCTATGGCTACCTGGTCGTGGAAGTGTTCAGCGTCCCCTCTGTTGAGGTGCGCACATGTCTGTGGTCACATGCCTCTCAATGTCAAACGGTGAAATTCGCTCCTGCTTTTGCATGTGCCCCCTTCCTTTTTGTTCTGACAACCCCTTCTGTTCTGTTCTGTTCGGTTCTGACACCCCCTTCCTGTTTCAACATGAGAATTTGATTGCCTAACAACAGCAGCCAAGTAACCGAGCTTCTCTCTGATAAAGCTAGATAGAACATGGAGGGTTCCTACTGTCTTACATCTCTGCATCTTGTCTCGGGCACTGCGGCAGTGCCACTTTGATGTAAGCAACTACTGCTTACTCTGCTATGAAGTTACATTGTTGATGATTGCGTTTGGCTGTGCTCAGGGGAAGGCGCAAGTGCCAATGATCGAGCTGAGGAACAGCGGCGACATGGCGTGGGAAGCCGAGGCCAGGATAGGCCGGGCAAAGGCGTATCTTGTCGGCAGCCCCTACGCAACAGACTTTGGCTTCTCCAATGTCCTCCAAGGGCCGCTCCAGGTCAGCCTGATCTGAATCCTTCACATCTGACCATTGAAGGAAAGATGGAAGGCGTATCCTGTTGTGTGTAGTGGTCTCGTGATGTACATGAGAGTTGCTTGCTGCCTGGCGATAATATTTCTGCTGGTTTCCTGACCATTTCTTGTGATCCCATGCTCCTGCATCATGGCATGGCCATCTGCCAGAGCCTCCAAGGTCAACTGTGGGAGCATGCGGTGCTGTCAGCCGCATACGGAATGCAGTCTTGTGTGGCAATATCACATTCCTCTGAGACCAGTGGTTGATATCTACAGGCGTCTCCAGTTTGCAGGCAATGGTTGCTGGCAGAGTGTGTGGTGGATATCGAGGCTTGTTCATGCTGTGGACCGTGTATCCTCTTCACTTCGGTCTTGCATCTTCAAACTTCACAACTCGTAGATTTGAGCCCTGGGCCATAGATGAACAATGTTATCACCTGATACCACCGTGTCTGTGGCTGCAGGCAAACTGTGTGGTGGACATTGTGGCGCCTCAGCAGCAGCAGGAGGGGGTGGCAGTCATGGTGGAGGTGCGGTGGTCCGGCGGCGTTCCCTGCCCGCCCCACCTCATCGACAGCACATGGGCGCGCGTGCGCGCACATGCCGACGAAGCCGGCGACAGCAAGGGTGCCTCCACCCCTCGTCACATTGATGCCTTTACAAAAAACCGATGTCTCCATAGGAGGGATTTGCACAGTGGTGGCATATATCTAGCGCTATGTAATCTTGCTGGCCCCCGTGGTGCTGGGGTTCCAAACGAGTGAGTTTTTGTGCTCTGCAAGGGTAGCAAAGAGCACTTGCCAGTGAGTCTGCCGGTATGGTGATTCTATGCGATTGGGGCCGCAATCAATTGGGAATTTATTGCTGTCCCTGAGACGTGTCTGTGCCATCCAGGAGCCGGGCTGGAGACAGTTCACTTCCAGGAGGCAGCGATTGCGTCCTCACCTCTGCGTGTCAGGTTGCATGCTCCAGAAGTGCTGGCAGACATTGCTCGGGTAAGCCAACCCACCTTGTGAATTAATTGCTGCTGTAACTTTGTGTCCGGGTATGAAGTGTATTGTGTGAATGACAGCGCTGTGAAGTGCCTTTGCCTGAGATGTGCTTGGTGACAGTACTCTGAATACCCTAGGCGAACCTCATCCTCCATGGATGCCTCTGATTTGGTTCGTGTCTGGTCGCTCATATGTAAAGGGAGCTTGCCTGCTGTCAAAATCCTGCATGTCTGCAGCGTACCTCTTCTAATGATCCTGTGTTGCAGGCGGATCTCGCCGCTCTGTGGCAGCTGGCGGACGCGGTGCTGAGGTGGCGGGCAGCTGCCGCTGCGCTGGCAACTGCCACCGCCGGGGAAGCTGCGCCGGTGCTGGCCGCCCAGACCGCCATCCTTGTGGAGGCCGGCGTGAAATGCAACCTTCAACACGTCACCCAGGTCGGTTCGCACCCCTCAGCCGCTGCTTTCAGTAGCTCCTCCATTTGCTGAAATCTTTACAAAAAAATTTGAGGTACTTGCCTTGGGCAGATATTGCATGGCTGTCGTGAGGTGGAAGAACCAGCGGAGCTTGAAGGCGCCTCCTGTTGAAGAGGCAGGGCGAGTGCCGCTGTCGGCATTGCCATGAGGTGTATAGCCTCACACAGTATGCGAGTTCATAGCACAGGCTAGCAGCAGGTTGGCAAACAACTTGCTGAGCGCAGGGCTTGGAGGTGGATATGGCGCGGCGCAGCGCCGCCGCGTTCCTGGTGGATGTGGAGGAGCTACGGGCGTTCGCCGTAACGGGCCTCGGGGGTTCCGTAGACGCATCGGCCGCCGCGCTGACAGCCGCCGGCGTCACGCTCACCGGCGGGGCCGCGCACGACTGTCTCCTGCACGTTCCCTCCGCAGCCGCTGCCGGCCGCGGCCGATCCGCTCCCTGCCTTGAAATCGTCCATGTTCAGAGGTGAGTGTCTTCCTGAGAGCACTCCCTGAGGCATCGGAACCCAAGAAACATGGCTGCAATCCTGCAGATGGTCAATAGTGGGCAACCAAAATCCCCACAGCAGCATGTTGATCTAAATGACTTTATGTGAATTTCTGTCTGACTCAAGTCGAAAATCTCATCTTGTGCATGTGGAGATTGTGACTGCCCACAAGGTGGGAGTGGATAGTGAGGGTGATAGCCAGGACAACTCCCCTCAACAGCATCAAGTGATGGTTGCAAGAGTCTCTGCAACTCCCTGTCGCACTTTCCTTTTCTAGATCAGCAATGCTGCTTGCAAACCTGAAGAATGAAACTGCGACAGTACTGTGGAGACGTTTCTGACCATCTACTTCCTGCTTTAAGGCGTGTTTGCAGATCCGGGAAGACCTTGTAGACTTTCCAGCTTGGTAGACTCATTTTGCAGCCCTTTCCAAGAATCTATCTGTCTTGCTGCCAATTACCCAAGTCTACTCCGCTCTTTGTCTCAGCATATGGTTTGGACTGCTGTACAGAGCGGCAACAGCGGATAGAGAACACATCTTCGGCACCATTCCAGCCAAGAGTGGTGATGCGTCGCAACAGCCGCACCCTATGCTCGCGGCACCAACAGAGGCTTGCGCCAGCGTGGCGGCGCGGGGGGCCACCTTCTCGGCGGTTGCCGGGGATCTGACCCTGCCCTGGCTCGGCCAGCTCGGCGACTTCTTCAGCGTCGGCTGCGCCGGGGAGCCCTCGGAGGACCCCCCTCCGCCACCCCTCGACCTTGATGTCCACCTGAAGGTACCCCACACCCGTTGAGCCTTGCACCCTGAAGTGCTCCTTTGGAAGATGCACTCGCCTTTGTCGTTCAAACCTTGTTTGAAGCAACGTCTAACGTTAGAGAAGGTTGGCTCTGTCTGTGCACACTTACCATGTGCTTCCTTGCTGCAATGGCTTGTTGTATCCTGCTGAATAGCTGAAGTTTTGAAGGAGCAAGTGTTCCAGTGTGTTTAGAAATTTTCACGGACTGGAAAATGGTGCAGGACTGTGCATTGAGGTATGAGCCGGCAGAGGCATCTGGCGAAGAGGCTGTGCCTGGCATCGCGGCTGCTCTGCTTGTGGGCGGCCTGCATACACACATCAACCCGGCAGATCCCGCTCTGGTGAGACACTGCTCATTGCTCTGAGTCGCCCATGCCTGATGGCAGCGTGAAAGGAACAACAGAACAACAGTGACATTGTCAAGCTTCCTTAAGACTCGCTTACAGAAGACACGAAGGGTTGTTCGACCCTACTATGGCTCCCTGCTCGGCACAATATACCTCACAAGGTGTCATGTCGCTTTTAATTTTCAGGGTTAAGTGTTTATCTATGGTTTAACCCTGAACTATACACCCTACTTCATAAAGCCTAAACCGTAAAAAAGTATAAAATCCTAAAATGTAAACTTGGTGCATGCAGACAGTAGAGGTAGCCTCCTCGAGCCTCTTCTGCGCCGACACCAGAGAGCGCGGCCGCGAATGGGCGCCTGGCGCCGCGGCCGATGTTCCGGGGGCTCACCTGCTGCGGGCAGGCTACCATCTCATCGCCGCCGAACCCCTGCTGCGACTTGCTCTTCGGCCCCCGACCTCCGAAGATGGTGCGCTCAGTGCAGCACTCCCTTCAGCTGCCCGCTGAAACTTCGCTGACAATATGTGAGATTCAGTTTTTGATGTTGCAGAGGGCACAATTATGATTTGTGTTGCCCTTCGCTTTTGTTGAAACTTTGTGGCAGAAGTAGCGTGTAGTCCTTCGAGCAATTTTGAGGGGAGCCTTACTGTTGCTGTGACCGTTGCAACATCAGCAACAGGAAGAGCCCCTCACATTTGTTCGAGAGCCTCCACGCCTCTTCTGCCACAAACCTCAACACTTTTATGGCATGTCAGGAGTATGTTTGTTGGAGCAGGCACATTTGAGATGGAGATCACAAACGAGCGGCTGCACTCAACGCTCACGGCTTCTGCCTTCCGCTTGGTGGGGGCTCTCGGGGCGCAAGTCGCCGCGTCCTTCGCCGATGCAGCGGCCGACGCGCCGGCGGCCGGCACGGCCGCGGCCCGCCGGCCGGGGGGTCCCCGAGGCGGGGGGTCCTCCGGGGGTGCCCCCTCCGGCAGCGGAGGATCTGTGCCTGCTGGCTCTGGGGCTGCGCCTGTCCGGGTCATGGAGGGCGTCAAGGAGGATGCCTACAGGTAGGAAGATTTGCAGTGAAGCGATGTGCAGCAAAAACTTTTGACCTGTGTTTACTGTGTTCTGCAGATTTGAGATCTGCAGGCTGTAGCCAGCATCTGTGATATTGGATGTGGTATGCGCCAATGTGACTGGTGTCATGGTGGATACTGGGAAGGACGTACGCTTAAAAGATGTGCGCCATGTTGCAGTTGTCTGGTTCATCTGCTGCCAACGTCCAGCAGATGGATAGACGACTGCATCATTGTGCACATTGCACTGTGCTGTGCAGCTGTGCAAGTGGTTGGCTTTCAGCTCATATGCACTACACAATCAAAGGACACTTTGCTTGTGTTTCGCCATGAGCCACTTTGGGGAATTTGTCAAACAGGTAATCCTGTCTCTTCCATGCTGCTCTGATTGCCCTCGGGCCTGTTGTTTTCAATAGAGAGGGCATTGGTGCAGGCTGCAGAGGGAACGAGCACAGGCAAATGCGGCGTCGGTGTTTCTGGAGGGCGGTTGGCTCAACCCGGAGCTTGGGGACGTTTTTGGGCATGGCGCTGACCTGGCCATTACCTTCCCTGAAGCCCAGCTGGGCCCCTCGCAGGGAGGCCCCACCAGGTGTGTTAGCCAGACTGACCTGTGAGTGGACGATCCCTCATAGCGGTGTTGAGTTGGAAGTTCTGTGACATGTAATGCCTTCAAAGCACCCAGGGACCCAGCCACATGAAGTGCTGCTTTGTCCTGGCAGCCACAAGGTCCCAGTAGTGAATCACATTTGCCACGAGGTCTGCCGCTATGTACAACAATACTGAAATGCTTGATGCTCAGTGCACCATGCTATTTCTTCCTACCTTGGTCAGGAGCTGGGGTTCAAACCCTTTCCTGGTCACTTTGAAGATCCTTCCTTCCTCATCTTGAAGGTCAGGGGTGCAACAAATATGCACAGAGTGCTTCAAGCGCTTTGAACGTCACAGCTGACCTGAAAACTTTGCGAGCATCACTGATGAACGTGGGTGAGATCCTGTGCAAGCATGTGCTGTTGCAGGGGTGAGGGAAGGGGTCGTGAGCTGGGCCGAGGGGGAGTGACACTGGCGCGGTTTTCTGGAGAGGCACCGCCGCTGTACGACGACCACTTTGACCGGCCGCGCGGCAGCAGCTCCGAGCGCGGCTCAGCCGACACCGAGGAGATGGGTCACTGGTGCGAACGTACCACATCGAACTTGCATTTGTTGTTCGGAGAATTTGTACCTTTGTGAGTCATAGCAAATACTCCAGCTTGTCCGTGGATGATCTGTGGACATTCGCCAGGTAGGCAGGTCCTCTCCTTGATGGAGGTTGCCAAGTTTGTCGTGGATTGTTTTGATGTCATAGCTGCTGATGTGGGAGATGGATGGACAACTATTCACCCTTAGATGGCTGGAATGACATAATCGCTTCTTCTTCTTCCTCACCGTGGCTCGGTTGGGATGAAATGTACATTATCCAAGCCAGAGGATGTAAGGGCGAGATTGCTCAGCTTGATCCTTCTTGCAGGTTCAAAGATGGGCCGGATGGCGCGGCGATGGGTCCCCCCGAGATCCTGCCGGACCACGTGCCGGTCCCCCCGCAGGGCCCCCCCGGCGGCTTCTCCGGCGTCGGCGGCTTTGGCCGCGGCGCGATCGGGCCGCTGCCGCCGCATTATCCCGCGCCCGCCACCCGCCTCATCCTGCGCGACCTTCGCCTGCTGCTGCAGCTGTGCTGCAGCCCCGGCGACAATGATGGTGCGCCCTTGTTCCTTTGCTTTCTGCTATAACTATACACTGCGCCATCAGACTCATAAGCTTGTGTGGGAGAGCATTCCTACATACGTCTCCCTGATGCTGCCTCGTCAATGTCATCCTGACTTTGTATGAGTCATGGTCGGGACTAGAAACGGGGGAGAACGTAGGGATCTCCTCCTTTGCAAGCTTTGAAGCTGAGCAGTGTCTGCAGGGGCCAAGCTGTATACAACTGTATACATCCATGCACAAAACCAGACACAACCCGTTTTTGGCTGTCACTCTGATGTGCAAACTGCACTGCTTGTGTACTATGCCGTGTAGGGTATCATGGCCTTAGATTGTGCGAGCGTTTTTAGTGATGTGCACGCGTGGCGATGTGCAGGCGACCCGATGCAGCCGTCAGCGCGGCTGCGCGTGGAGCTGGAGGTGGAGGGGCTGTGCGTGCAGGCGGAGGCGTTCCCTCCGGGCGGCTCCCATGTCCGCCGCAGCGCGCTCAGCGTGCGCCACGCCGAGCTGCGCGACTGCGCGCCGCGCCCCGAAGGCGGCTCCGCCTGGCGCCGCATCCTCGCCTACCACGCCACCTCGCATGTTCCCCGCGACGCGCAGGCCTGCCTTTTCCAGGTGGGCCTCAGGCCTTCGTCCTAGAATTCCCTGCATCAGGGTAAGGCAACTTGGCTCAATGATTGGCCTGGTAGCCATCATTGGCATGGATTGGTGGTGAGGATAAAGCAGCGGATGGCTTACCATGTTCGATGGCTATGGCTCTAACGTGAGAATTATTACTGATTTCTGCGAGCGCTTCATATTCTTCATGTTCATTAGTGCAGAGTCTTCACACATCTGGTCTCTGCCAGGTGGAGCTTGAGGCAGTTTGGCGAGGAGCTGCGGCTGGGAGTAGAGATACCCAACAATCCAAAACAGAGTGTGAACAATGATCGTTTTTGCGTCCATTTTTTGACACATTTGGTCTCCTTCAGGTGGAGCTTGAGGCGGTTCGGCCGGGCGGTGACAGCGGCGGCGAGGAGCTGCGGCTGGGCGCGGCGGTGCTGCCGCTGCGGCTGCGCGTGGACCAGGCCGTTGTGGAGTTCCTGCAGGTCTTCTTCGCGCCCCCCAACCCCGACGAGGGCGACGGGGAGCTGATAAATTGGGCCGACGAGGAAGACAGCGACGGCTTTGGGGACGACGGCGGCCTGGCTGACAGCGAGGAAGCAGACTCAGGTGCTCCTCGATCCTCATCGCTGATTCTTTTTGCCGCATTCAGAAAAGCTTTTCTTATGCTGTGAAAGTTGTCGAGTCTGATGGGTGGGGCCAGCATGACGTCTGGTACTTCTGGTACCTTTCCACCTTTCACAGAACAATTAGAGTAGAAAAACATTGGAGAGTCACGAATAACATGAATGCGCGAGACTGTAGTTGCTCCTGCCATTGGCTGCGTTTCCCTTCAGCTGGTGGACTTGATTCCTCGTGACACTAGCAAAGCTTGGCGGCACGGAGCAACAACTTTCAGGCCTCATCAAGCGTGCACTTTTCTATGACCTGGATGTGCAACCGAAACGGGCGGATGTGTGTGTGCAGGGGAAGAAGTGTTCTTCCAGCGCGCGGAGCTGTGGGGCTTCAGCGTGATGGTCGACTACTGGCCGCGCCGCATGGATCTGGCCGCGCTCAAAGCCGGCAACCTGGCGGAGGTGCTCAACCTGGCGCCCTGGGGCAACGTGCTGCTGCAGCTGCCGCCGCTGCGCCTGAGCGGCGCGCACGGCTGGGCCGCGCTCGGCACCGCGCTCGGCGACCACTGGCTCAAGGACATCACCACCAACCAGGTGCGCTTGGGGCGGGTGCTGTGAAATATTCGGTCGGTCTGAAAGCATTTTTTAAGGGTTTAGGGATTATGTTTTATATTTTAGGGTTTAGGTTATATTCACCTAAATCCTTGCTCCTAAATCTTGCAAAACAAAATGAATGAATGAAAAAATACAGGGAATGTCAGTCCGAGGATCTGCTGTCGAGGAGAAGTGTTGCCAGCTTCTTTCATCTGTTTTCACCCTCATGTTGATATCTTCTATCCTTCCCCGTTTGAGACTGGTAAGGTGCCGGTGACCATGCTGCTTGTCTGTCGCCTGCACGTCTCAACTGACCTTAAAACCAGCCCAGCACAGCTTTGAGGCGATTTCTCCGGTCAGAGCCGCAGAATGACTTCCTTCTTTTGTCGAAGTTGTACTTTATCAATACCACAGCTGGGAGGAAACATGACCAAGTCCGGGATGTCTCGGGCGGCAGGCGCACAAGTTTCTGACGGGGTATGCGCCGATCCGGTCGCTGGTGCGCGTGGGCACAGCGGCCGGCGCGCTGCTGGCCATCCCGGCCGAGCAGCTGCAGCGCCGCGACAGCTCCTCCGGGGGATCCGCCCCCCGCCCCCACGCCGCCACCCCCCTCTCCCGCAAGCTGCAACGCTCCCTCACCGGTGCGCTCCTTTGTCTTGATTTTTTCCCCTGGCACAATATTCTTGTCATGGCATGGCCTAAACCCTCAATATAGGGCAGATAATTAAAACATGTGAAAAAAACAGCGCCCCTGAGTGCTGTGTGGTGTAGGATTTCGGTTGAGGGTTAGGGTTTATATTTTCTTTTAACGGTCTTGCTGATCTATGTGCTTGGACAAGGAATCCTCCGAGAGCTCTCACGCAAAGTGCTGAGCTCTTGTGCCGTAAAGAATCCCTTGCTCTTTTCTGTTCCCTCTGAACTCCTCGATGGTGTCGGAAGACGACATGATGAGGGCCCTACCGCGTTACAGCACGATTACAACGTTTGGCAATGCGATCATCGACTTCGGTGCCGTCCTGCAGCGCTCCATACTCTTATCATGTCATCTTTCTCCACTTTTCAGAACTATACAGAGAACGGAAAATGGCATGTTGGATGCACAGGGCGTGTATATGGCTCTTGTTTTTCTGGTACACGCGTGTTTAGGGGCCGATGTTTCGCAACTGCTACTTAGGGCAGTGGGTGTTGGGGGCACAGGGCTGGTGCGCGCAATCCTGGCAGAGATGCTGGGCCTGAGCGCTAGCGCCCTGGGCAGCGTGCAAGTCGCGCTTAGTGGCGCCTCAGACGCTGGCACCGACCAGCCTGCCGGTGTGCACGAGGGCCTCAAGGTAGGCTTCCTTGCCTCTGACTCCAATAAATCTGGACAATTCCTGGATCAGCACACATTCTTACTGTGCTCAGTGAGTGTGTGCTGGCTGAACAGCCCAGCCCTAGTGTCGGAAAGGAGCTGAAAATGTGATTCTGAGATGATCGCTCTTAGCCTTTCGGATGAGATTGCCTGGTTGTATGACAATGGTCTCACCCTGCTTTCGATTGATCTTGCTGCCAAGCTCACCGTGTCAATGGGCTTCTAAGTTGCTTCATGTGCTATGCCCAATTACCGTATTTCACCGGATGGTGCCGAACGTCAAAAGTGTTTTTAGGTTGAAGGATTTAGGGTTAGGCTTTTATTCTAAAATTTATCAAACCTAATACCCTTATATTATAACCGCTGCAGGTGGCGGCCGAGCGGCTGCAGCGCGGCTTCAGCGGCGCGGCCGCGGCGCTGAAGGCTCCGCTGCACCGTTCCGACTCCATATCGGCCGCCGCTCGCCGCGCCCTCCGAGCCGCTCCGCAGGTGCCGCCTGCTGACTGAATAATTTGCATATAACCCAAAGAATTTGGTCCCAAAGGACATCAACCCACATGAGGCCCGATGCCATCGCTGCTTTTTCGTCGTCAACGTGCAAGAGCCTCCACCTCTTTAATTCTCGCTTGCACGTTGGCGGTGAGAAAGCAGGCAATGACATGCTGGCCTTGTGGGTTGATGTTCTGTGGGTCTCCTATGCAGCGTTTGCTGTGAGCATTGTGCCTCGTGATTTAGTTCCTAGGGCAGTTGCATCTGATGATGCAATGGCGACAACCACATTGACACTGTGTGAAGGCTCCCTACCCTCGATCAGCTCCGTCAAAGTCTGCAGGCGGCACACGTGTGACACATCACTCACCGGAGCAGCCTTCAACTGTGACAGAGCCTTGAACGGGAGGATGAAGCTTCTGTCACGCTGTCAATGTGGCTGTATTGCCAACTGGCCAGACACACCTGCCAATCCTGTCACTTTATTCCGGCTGCCTGCTGTCCTTGCAGCAGGCATTCTCCAATGCCCCAGGAAGGTTCCTTCCCCCTCATCTGGGGGACCCAGTGTGACCTGTCCGAGCGCTGCACTGTGATGAGATGCAGGCACTGGTCGCGCCGCTGTCGGGAGGCGCGGCGGCCGCGCGTGCGGCACTTTTGGGAGCGCGCAATGCTCTCGACCCCGAGCGCTACGAGGAGCGCCGCCTCTCTCGCTGAGGGCTGCCTATATCGCATGTGGGGATACACAAATTGCCCATAAACCCCAAGCGCTACGAGGAGCGCCGCCTCTGACACCTCTCACGCTAATGGGTGCCTTCTCCGCAGATGACCTCACCATGCTTTGCATCAGGTGCAGATGTGGGCGAGAGTTTGTGCATGGTGAAGGTATCAGCTGTCTGTTGATGGGAGCCTTTTACCAAACCCTTCTACTTCAATAATTCAAGCGGTGTGGGGTTTTGGTGGAAAAATCCTTTGTGTGTAGATATCTTATGGCCTGGTCATAAAGTGCAAGCATCCTCTGGCCCCGTTAGTCTTTAATGGAAAAGCAGGCATCTTTGCTTTTTGCCTGCTGGGCACAGGGGGTATTCAGTACCCCCTGATGGGCATCTGGAAAGGGTGGTCACTGCTACACAAATGAGACAAGTTTTGCCAATAGACAGTGAGCGTTTTTTTAGGGTAGTACTACTTCAAACAGTAGACAGCGAAGCATCAAGCTTCATATCTATCTGTATGCTGACAAATGCCGCAAGGCAAGGAACAGTGAAGGCTCTCAGCCTGGAATACACATTTCAATCTGACTCCACAGTAGCGCGGCTGTACTAACAACCCCAGTGTGAGTGCCTTTCGCAATGCCTGCTCTGCAGGCCATTGTACATCTCCAGCGCCAGTCTGTGCTGTGTAGATTAGGATGTAACGTACTTTGCTCTTGAGCTGTGCCATGTGTCCTGTGGCCATGCTCTTGTTTTGACAGCCTTGTATCATAAGAGAGACTCTGTGTTGGGGCAGCCATAAATGTAAAAAGCATACATGCCTTGCAAGGAAGACATATCGTCTCTTGACCGTGGGGCAGACCTTACAGATGTACAACTGTACAGTGACACATTGTAATTGTTGTCTTTTGCCACCGAAACAGCCCCTTTCTGTCGTGTAAATGGAAGGCGAGTTGCATGCAAATGCAACGTGCATGCAATCATGGGGCAGAATGGCTCTGCAAGTGTGACATACAGAACTTGTCACTGCTGACACAATCTGTTGTGCAGACTGTTCCTGGCAGGTCTTGTCATCAGTGAGCATGCATGTGGGCTCTTGCAGGCGCTATCTTGGGCTTTGAGAAACGCGCATATAATTTACAAGCTCCTCCAACAATAGTAAAGAATTTGTCACTCACTGTTCTACCAAGACCATGCAACAGGACCTGTACAGGTTGACGGTCAACCGTTGACCACATTAAATACGGTAAATGTGAAGCAGATTCTTGATGATCATGAGGCTGCTCTTACAAGTCTTCCCACCATAGATGACCAGGTCATCTGACCTACTCGATGACATACACAGGGGTGGTGAACAGGGGAATGTTCTCCTCGGTGATGTACCTGCAAAACCGGAAGTCAGGCATCGCAGCTCAGCTCTGGTTTACCCTTGTAATCTTGCAGTGCACTCAGTGCACATTCAGGACAAGCGAACATGCCGAAACTTCCTTGTAAAATTTGCAGTGCAAGGTATGCCTGCAGATGCATTTCTGCAGCAAGGCATGGTGAATTTGCAAAGTCTTCATTAGTTTCATCTCGGTTAAAATTTCGAACTGAAGTTGCAGAATGGACTCACTCGATGAACTTCTTCACAGCCTCGCCCTTCAGGTGCTCCTTCAGAGACTCCCAGTCCTGCAGCCCAGCAAGTAAATGCTCAACATCAGCACTTCTTCAGCACACTCACAAGAGGCATAATAAAAGAACAATACATATGAAACCATTTTCTGTCATGCATGTGCAAGTAGGAAAGCAGTGTCATGCACCTTGAAGGCCACATAGGTGTAGAAGGTCAGGTTGTCGCTGCAGTCACACAAACTAAAGTCAGGATATCAGGACTCTAAACTTAAAGATTTCAACATTAGAAGGTGCTCATTGCAATCACAAGAGCATAAAACTGTTGCGTGGGAATGGCCTCACGTCTTTGTCTTGGTCAGAGCGTAGATCTCAGTGCCATCAACCTTGAGAGCCGCGTCCTTGACCTGCCAGTGTGAAGCAAGTTCAGATAGTATTTTTCTTTGAAAAAATAAATTTATCTAAAAGGAGACTACCTGAAATCACTGCCAGCTTCATTTCAATACGATGCCACATTCTGCTCACGTATTCCGGTGAAGCAAATGGCTGGCTAAGTATTGTCTAGGGTTTGAGAAACCAACAACTTCACAGCCACGGACCTTCTTAATGGCCTCAATGAAGCCCTTAGCCTTCTCGGGGGCCACGATGTACTTGGTCAGAATGGTGATGTCGGCGTCCTTGTCAGGGCGGTCCTTGCCGATCAGGCCAGTCATGTAGCCCTCGACCTCGTCGCCGACCTCCTGCAGGACCTGTGAGATGCATACAGCAAACAAAGCTATTTATAACAGTCGATAAACTATTGTTCGCTTCATGCAGAACAATTATATTGATAATATAACGGAGCCACGCTTAGCGCATGCCGTGACGGTATATGCTCTTTCACTGATTTCACTATCCTCTTGCAGCGACATATTAGCAAAACAAATAAAATCGTAAAACTTGGAACAATCAAATAAGTAGGTGTAATCGTGCATCCTTTAAATCATGTCCTTGTCTGTACGGTCATGCAATCAACGACTAGGTTCTCCTGAGACACCACTTTGCTCTGATCACCTTTCATTGATCAGTTATCTACAACCCAGTAATTTAATAAACACGCTAGTAAGGCGTCATCTTCAGTTACTGCAGACCCGCATGTTATCCAACTGCCACGGCATGCACCCGCATGATCGAACGCCAACTTCTACCGTGCCAATCCACAAAGCCGCAGCAAGTTTCTCGCTGTGATCACAAAATCTGATTGATAAGCGTGTATGACACCGACACTGGGAGTGCTTGTTCAGAGGGGATGGCTGGGCACCTGAGAGAAGCCATTCAGCTCCAGGCGGCTGGCTGAGGCCAGGCCAATCAGAGCAGCGAAGAGGAGAGCATACTTAAAGGCCGCCATTGTTGCTGTTGATGTTTTTGTTGCAAACTCGTTGGCTGGAATCGTTTCTGGTGAGCTTACAATTCTGCTAATTTTGGGTCGAGTTGATTACGGCACGTGCTGACTCGACTCGAATTGGGAAGCCACGACAGTGACAGCCCTCTGCATTCTCATCCTTGTCCCATCGTCTGACTTGTATTGTTCAGTAATGGCTGAAACTATCTTAAATGTCTCTTCCTATGCGTCTGCATCCAAAGCATGATGCACTGCCATTCCATATTATGCCGGCTGGAATTAGCCAGTGCAAAAGCGGCAAATGCACCAAGAATCTGCATGAGAAGTTTGCTCCACCTGATGATATCATCCTCGGTGTCTTGCCACAGGAAGTTTCCCCTGGCTGGATTTGCAACCAGTGGTAGGTCTATCCCGCACCACGCATGCGCATGCTGCTCGGCTGGCCAGGGAAGATGCGGTGTGAAATTGTGAACACAAGGACAGAATTTGTGGAATCTGGATGCTGTGGTGTACACAACCTGCTTGTGCTGATGGCGGTCAGTCAGTCAGTGTTGACACTGATGACATCATCAGTGCTGCAGACTCCAAAATAGGCACACAATCGTCCCACCGCCCTCTCATGTTGAAGGGGTTTCAGGGTTTGCACCACGTAAGAAGGCATGTGACTTCATCTAGCTTCCCCCTTCAACAATCTGAATCAAAGGTTGATCGTGGATGACATTTACTGTGGCCCACATTGAGTAGCAGTCAACCCACGTCAACTTGTCAAGAGACAACCGCATCTTGCGTGCAATGGGGGATCAAATGCGCCATCTGCCGGAAGAATTTAAGCTCGAGGTTAGCCCCTGTCATTTTGATAGTGTGATTATCGAGGGAAAACAGCTTCCTGTACAGTTTACTTGCAGACTTGCAGCGACAGGCAGACAGAATGCCATCCCATTGGGCAACCAATGCTTTCCCAGGAACCTGATAACGTGTTCGATATTGACATGTTTTCCATGTGTAATGTGTAGCGTTTCATGGCGCGATATGAGTTCACGTCACCTTACACGCTCTGCTGCAGCGATTGCCAGCCTTTATCTCAGTCAGAGGTCCTTGCCTTGGCAGACGATGAGTGCCGACGCAGGTAACACAGCTGCTCAAATTTCTCACCACAAATTTGAAAAAAAACCAGCAGATAATTTACAGAGGGACTCAAGTTTCTCTCTCCATAGCACATGGGTCGTTGCATCCCCTACCAATGCCAAAGCTTCAGACAGGGGGGATCCTTTGAAATATTGTTCGCCCTTGGAGTCGCCAGCAACACACAACCAAGGCCACCTCTTTAAAAGACCAGAGAATGTGGGTTGCAGGTGGGATCAGCTATCTCTGGCCTACACAGAGTCTCGAGGGCTGCCAGAGCTCCGAGAGGAGGTGGCCAAGCTGTACAATGGCGTATCTGCCGACGAAATCCTCATCACGGCGCCTCAGGAGGCCATCACGATCGTCATGCTGGCCATGCTGCGCCCTGGGGATCACGTGGTGGTGGCCTTCCCGGGGTACCAGTCGCTGTATGCGATCGCGCGCACCATCGGCGCTGAGATCAGCTTCTGGCACATGCGCGCTGATGAGGAGGGCGGCCTTGGCTTCCAGGTCAGCTGCTGCATGTCATCTTGTACTTTTGAGGCAGGAGAAGGATCAGGGCTGCCTTTGTGGGATGCTCAATCTCTGGCTGCTGTGAGGCACCTGGTGCTTCAGGGCAGTCTTGCTGGCAGGGGTAGAGTTTGTGGCGCGCCTGACAGGCCCTCCAATCAACTCATCAGAGGTTGAGCTAGAAAAGTATACAGGCCATGCCACGACGCATTGGATGCCCAGCATCTCATAGCGTATGAAGTCTTCCTGGCTGCAATGGCCACTGTCCCCTTCGCATCCAGACTGATAGCTGGGTCCCAAACACTGAAGAAGATTTGCTGACAGGAGCACTGCACAAGCTTATAATCATTGCGGTTGTGATTGTTTCCAATGCATGCTAGAGACAGGTTGAAAACCACCTTGAGGCCCACTGATCTTTTGGCAGTCTTTGAACAAGTCCAGTTATCTCACCATTATGTCATATTTATTTGCGCATTCATGTTAACACTTCAGGCACTGTTCTGGCTGCGCCCTGCAGATGAGCGAGCTGAAGAGGTTGATGCGGCCAACAACGCGCGCGGTCGTGGTGAACTTTCCACACAATCCGAGCGGCGCGCTGCTGGGTCTCACAGACTGGGAGGCGCTCGTGGGCCAGTGCAGGGCCGTGGGCGCATACCTCTTCTCCGACGAGATGTATAGGTGTGCGCCTCGTGAGAAGCTCCAAAAGTCGGCCTCTCTGCATGCCAGCAGTATGGGCATGCAAGCGCCACTCTGATTGGCTGCATGAAAGCCACCCAGACTGGGAAATCCCAGGCTCCGGCTTTAAATTCTGCTGACCTCATTGCTTTTTCGTTTTTGCAGGCTGCTTGAGCGCACCCCGGCCGCGCGGCTGCCGGCCGCGGTGGAGTGCTACGACCGTGGCATCTCTCTGTGCGGCATGAGTAAGGCTTTGGGCATGCCAGGTGTCCGCATTGGCTGGCTCGCCACTCGCGACCCCGAGCTGCACCCCATCCTGCATCGCCTGCACGACTACTCCACCATCTGCGCCAGCGCGCCCAGCGAGGTGCTTCTTTTGGTCAACCTGGTCGGGTTACTCACTGTTTTGTCATTTCCTGGTCATACTTTGGTCCTCCCGCGCTGTAGCGCCTGCACAACTACACAGTCTGTTGCGGTGCGGCCATTGAGATCCCTGCTTGGGCGTTAAAGTCTGGGAGCAAGTTGTCACTGCTTTGCCATCCCAAGAATATGACTGCACATTGTTCGGCGTGCGCTTATGGAGTGAAGTCCTGCTGAAGGTTAATGGGTGACATTGTTGGGGTCTCTGTGAGCCCAACGCCTGGCGAATGATGGGAGCCTTGGGGCAGTGCATGTTGCCAAGAAAATCATGGCGGACTGCAGTCTGGCTTCAAATTTTGCAACTGCAATTAATTGTCTGTACGTGCAGATTCTCGCACTCATCGGGCTGCGCGCGCGAGAAAGGCTGGTGGCGGCAAATCTGGAGCTGATCGAGGCCAATCTGGGAGAGGCACGCGCATTCTTCGCCCGCCATGCCGACACCTTCGAGTGGTACACCAACTCCCCCAAAATACCAGAGCAACACACAAAGCTCTATCCCATACACAGCATTATCCTCTTGCATCTGTTGGTGACCAGTGTCCCTGTGTATATGGGTGCCAGTGCTGCCATCAAACAGTGCTCGGAGCTGTCAAATGAGGCTGGACACACTGACAACTTGCACAGTCCACTGTTACAATCTTGACCTGCACCTCTCTTCCTCATTGAGAGAATAGAGTCCACCTTTATCTCTCATAATAGAGTCCGCCTCTAGACGTTTCTGAATGTGCCAGCCAGCTCAGCTAGAGGTATATAAACCTAAATCTAAACCTAAACCCTAAAAATAAAAATACAAATACAAATGTATTAAAAAACCCTAAACCCTAAAATATAAATAAAAAAATATAGTGGTGCACTGGTTGCAGGTATGAGCCTGCAGCGGGCAGCATCTGCTTCCCACGCCTCCGCACTGGCGAAGCCGTGGAAGCCTTCTGCGAGCGCCTCGTGGCCAAGTCTGGTGAGCATCGCACCAAAATTTCCCCCTGCTCTGCTTGTGCAATTGTTGAAATGGGGGCCGCCGCTTTCACCTTGCAAGTCTCACATGAGATGAGGAAACCAAAACATTTGCACTGTGGACATCGTCGCACTGGAGATTAGACGGATCGCTTTGTTGTGTCGAACCCTTTGTAATATAAGGATACCGGACCTTCAGAGGTGCCCAACTATGTCTCGGACCTTTTAAAGGAAGCACAGGCACCTTCACCTATTGCCACTGTAGCTCAGTTAGGCTCTTGCTGTGTAAGCATGTCAGACACCCTCTGTCCTTATGAAGAGCACTTTCATCTTAGCAGCACTGGTTCTTTTTTTTTCGGTCCTAGGGGAGCAGCCACCGATGGAGCAGCACCTTGGATGTGCCAGGGGGCTTGGCAGCGTGTCTCCTGCATGGTGCTGGTCAGCTCTTTCAGCAAGTGGTGGGTGGCTGATCCCCAATGAGGGGAATGCTGAATCAGCTTCATGAGTGTTGAAACACTGCAGGTGTACTCCTGCTGCCTGCCACTGTGTATGACCATGCGCCATCTGTGGCTGAGGGCCGCTTTCGGCTCGGGCTGGGGCGCTTGAATTTCAAGGAGTGCCTGCAGCATTTGGAGAAGTTTCTACAGGACGAGAAGGAGCATGTGAATTGAGCAGAACGTGACTTGTATCTGATTATGGAGTTGTTATGATGATTTGTTTGGTTGAGATATTTTGGCTTAGTTGCTGTCAGCCTTCTGTGTTTGAGCTGTTCAATTTTGATTGTTGAGCTCTTCAATTTTGATTTGTGAGAGGCGGAAGCAAGAACTGAGCGTTGAATGCTACTTTGTAATTGGTTAGGTTGTAAAAAGGTTGTCAGTATTTATAAATTACTGTAATTACAGATTACTGGCGCCTTGTAGGCTGGCCTACATGTCGGTATGCCACTTGATCGATATGCAAAAAATAACTTGTTGAAGTTATTTAATGCTTGAGCTCTTATAGTATGAATGCTCATGAAAATCGATGTAAAATGACTTTGACAGCATGATGGAGTATGTACTGTTGCACTTATCACCTTCACCTTGTGATTACACCGTTAAAGTACAGTAAAAAGGTTGTCAGTATTTATAAATTACTGTAATTACAGATTACTGGCGCCTTGTAGGCTGGCCTACATGTCGGTATGCCACTTGATCGATATGCAAAAAATAACTTGTTGAAGTTATTTAATGCTTGAGCTCTTATAGTATGAATGCTCATGAAAATCGATGTAAAATGACTTTGACAGCATGATGGAGTATGTACTGTTGCACTTATCACCTTCACCTTGTGATTACACCGTTAAAGTACAGTAAAAAGGTTGTCAGTATTTATAAATTACTGTAATTACAGATTACTGGCGCCTTGTAGGCTGGCCTACATGTCGGTATGCCACTTGATCGATATGCAAAAAATAACTTGTTGAAGTTATTTAATGCTTGAGCTCTTATAGTATGAATGCTCATGAAAATCGATGTAAAATGACTTTGACAGCATGATGGAGTATGTACTGTTGCACTTATCACCTTCACCTTGTGATTACACCGTTAAAGTACAGGAAGGTCAGCCATACTCCCTATTGAACTGAAATAACACCATGTACATATAAAAAGCAAGCATGCAGAAACATCCAGCAAAACAGTATGTTACCCGATCAGTCTACAGTAGATGCACATGAAGGCACTACAAAAGCCTAATCTGCCATCATGCAGCATAGCTTCTCACCAGCTCAGCATAGCTGCACCTCTCCCAAAATCATCACTGATCTACACATGAAATGCACCACCACGAGGGACAAGGTGTCGGAAATGACAACCCAAGTCACTTCAAATCCAGGCCAGAAAATATTGAAACGATGAGTATTTTATCAGTTGCTGTGGTTCAAGCCCAACCCTCCTTCTGCTATCTATCCTTGCAAGAACTGTTCTTCCATTACTCTCTACATTCTCCTCGATTTGCATTTACTCCTCCTTGACCACAGTGGTTTCGCGGTGGGTGGTGTGGGTGCCTGCCTTGTCAGCGCCAGTGATGTTCATGCCCTGTGCATAGCAAGAGGCAGGCTTCAATCATCAGTACTGTGACACAGCACCCAAAAGACATGCTTAACCTACTATGCTGTGCTTGACCTGCTGTTGATCAGACAGAGCACATCCCCCCAGACACAGCACATCCTCCCACCTTATAACCCAACATTCTTGTGACAGATACCCGCAGAAATAGGGGAACAGTGCTGACTACTTGCAGGTCAATGCCGTTGCACTGAGCAATCACCATGAGAGGAGAGTTCAAATTCAATACCGAATAAAACTGACTTAGTTCTGAAAAGGCAGCGATGCATCACCTTCAGGCGCTCTTCCATCTTGGCAATCTTGCTGTCGGCGTTTCTGTCGCCGATGCCACCCTTGTGCATGGCCTCATCCCACAGCTCCTCCTTGGCAGCATTTGCGTTCTGTGCCTGTGTCTTGTACTTCTCGTAGGCTGCATGACACCAGCAAACACACCTATTAATGTTGATAAAAAAGGCAGTTGCTGTGCACTTACTCAGTACACTTTCTGAAGAGCAGCAGGCAGCTCTACAAACATAAAAGTCTCGTAGACGTTCAGCGGACAGCCCAGCTCCTGTAGGGCTGGCCACTCAACGTTTATGAGACTTTCGAAATCTGCACAAATACAGGATTCCTTGCCTGTCATTGGCCTGTCACCATGCCGGCAGGCATCTGTATTCGTCAGGCATGCTGCCCCACATTAACAGAAGTAGAACGTTGGCACACAATTATCCGACAACAGAAGAGACTAAGTTGTCTTGCGCGACAACTAATATGAACAGCTGACTCACTGCTGACACGCTGCTGAATGCCAGTATCGACTGCCAGTGGAGCAACAACAAGAGATACGACCAGGTGACTCACCACTGACACGCTGCTGGGTGTCGGTGACGGCAGAGTCCACGGTGCGCTGCTGACTCTCCACTGCACCGCGCAGCTCACGCTGGCGCTGCTCGTCGCGGCGCTTGGCCTCGGCCGCCTGCTGCGCCTCACGCTCGGCATTGCTGATCATGCCACGCTTGTTCTGGGCCTCCCTGCACAACACCACCATGAAGTTGAATGTGTCTCTATGTAGACAACCCCACTTTGTACCTCTGTGTCTCTCTCACGGACTTTAAATCTTCAGACATTCAATTGCATGTGCTCAAACTCACGAGAAGATTGATCACAATGTGTACATGCCTTCAGGTATCCAGATTGTCACAGCATGGCAGGTTGGTACTGTGAAGTCAAATACAGCCTGTGATCATATTTGAGGTAGATAATACAGTACTCCCATCCCTACAATAATCACGCTTCCAATTTCGAGTCATGGCTTTGGCTGTTGCACTTACTGGGCCAGGGGCTCGATCTGGCGGGCAGCGTCCTGGGCACGGGCGCGCTCGGCCTCGGCGTCCTGCATGGCGGCACGGGCAGCATCCTCGTGCTGCCCCAGCTTGCCGCGGCGGGTTGCCAGCAGCTCGGACAGCTCATTCTCGCGGCGCCTGAACAGTGTCAGTGTGATGTCAGACACACATTAAGATATGCAACATGCCAGGAACGGTGGCCCATTTTCCCTGCCTAAAATTCCTGTCGAATCTTCGAGTCATGCAGGCATGGCCTCTGATTCTTGCAGGCACCTTTGAAAATGGTTTCGAACTGTGGTGTCGATGCAGTTGAGAGAAGTGCACATTGGACTGACATGACAAACTCTTATCGCTGCAAAATGGTCCACTAACTGTTGAATGAGGGACAGAGGGACACACTTGATGGCCTCCAGATGCTCCAGGGTGGAGTTGTAGTGGGTCTCAACGCCACGGCGCCTCTCCTGGTGCTTCTCCCACTCACCCCTGCAATAGAATGCAACTGCTGTCACAGCACACCAATCCCACAGCACACGGGAGATGACTTCAAACCAATATGAGAAGTACAACAACCTGGCAAAACAGCATTAGTGATACCCAGGAGTAAGCCACCTGTTCATGATGATGAACAGGTGGCTTTATTGGTGGAAAGTAAGAGCGCAGACTCTTACTTTCCACCCAGGAAAGCATTTTGCAGGAGCAAATGCTGCACAGAGACTATGCCTAGCGGGTTAGAAAACATCCGGGCATAACCTGAGGTGGCCGAGGTGGGAGTGTGCCCTATTGTGGCGGTCGCGCGCAGCGGCCAGTGCCGCCTCAGCCTCCTGCACTGCATTGGCGTGGCCCTCCAGCTCCCTACAGCCATGCAGCAAAGCCACATCAGCGGTAGCAGGCAACCAGAAGTTTCAACACACCAAACTGATTCCTTTCGTGTTGATTGCTGTGGAGTGCCCAGTGCCATTAATTTCATGCTTCCAAAAACATAAGGGGAAATCTCTGAAACCATATTAATTTCATCAGCAGGACAGCAGCAGCAGATATGCTTTCTGAATGGGAAAGTGTGGGACTCATGCCTGTTCAGGCGCTCGATCTCATCCTCATTGGTGCCGCGGTTGTCCAGGTCCTTCAGCAGCCCATGGTGGTGCTCGTAGCGAGACTGGGCATCAGCCTTGGACCTGCACAGGGGAAATGCCACTGAACATGCTGCATACTTTACAAATGCAAAGTGACCCTCAACAGAATCACTTCACAAGGGCCCTGACAATAGCAATCGCCCGCAATCCAAGTTGCGGCACACCAGAACAATAGAACTTCGCGGCAAGGGATCACATGCCAAATACATTAATCCGGCAAACTCCAAGTCACGCCACAGACTCAAAGATCTTCTGATCAGGGGCCACAGAACTGGAGCGAGTGCATCTTGCAGACAGCGGAAGCTGGACACAAACGCTACACATGACATTTCTTTTACAGAGACAGCAAGTGAGTATCGTACTTCTGCAGCTTGGCCAGCTCCTCCTCGATGGACTGCAGGCTGCGGCGCTCTTTGTCCAGACCGCGCTGCGCCTCCATTGCCTCGCGCTCCTTTGCCATGGCCTCGCTCTCAGCCGTCTGGCAACCCCTGCGCAGTTCCAACATTTGGACACCATATATCCCTTATGAACCAAGGTTCTGAATGTAATGAGCACCTCTCTTGATACCATGCAGCAGGACCACTAAACAACCACATGATGAAACAAAAACACTGTTGGATAGGCCAAATTGGTGCTGTGCTGAATGAGTACCATCCAAGTACTGCTTTTGCAACAGAGGATGCACGAGAATTGCCATGGCAACTGTTTTGTCATCTGAAAAAGGGAAAAGGCCTTTCAAAAGCTCTGCGTTGTGGCGCACTTGTGGGCCTCGTGGTAGCGCATCTCAGCGTCCTTGGCGGAGCGCCTGGCCACCTCAATCTCTTGCTGCTTGGCGCTCAGATCGACCCCACGAGTGCGCATGCCCTCCAGCTCACGCTCCAGCTGTACAGCAAGAAGACACATCCTCACTCATGTTGGTCCCGCACCACCAGAAACCCCCTACTACTGCACACTAATTTTTTCTTTTCCCCACACTGCACACTAATTTCCCCACACTGCAGAAGATTTAGAGTTCCCGATTATATCTTTCCTACACTGCAGGCAGCATAAGCGCATTACACCAGACATGCTGCATGCCTGCATGATGATTTTAGTTACACATCGATTAAAAGAGTGTGTGTGTACCTCTGCCAGACGCGCACGGGCGGTCTCAGCTTCCTGCTGGGACTCCCCGACACTGGAGAGGTGCTTGTGAGCCTTGCAGGCGTACACCTCAGCGTCGTGGGCCGCCTTAGACGCCTCACCGGTCTTGGCCTGGGCATCCTCCCACGGGACGTGCTTGCCCTGCAGAAGGTAAGGAGACTGAATTACTTAGAACATCACAATGCATCACTGGTTTGTACAAATGAATGAGCACAAGAACATCAACTGCGAAAGGCGGGGTTTCGGCATCATCCTTCAATAAAACAAGCTACCGCGAAACGATCGCGTGTGCCCGGCGCCAGATATAGCACACTACACATTCAAAATGCCTGAAATGTCTTCGGTTATAATCAAATCCGGGGAAAAAGTCTTTATGCGAAGCCTGCACCTCCGCTTGGAAGTTCTCGTGGCAGTCCTTGCGCCCCGTCCCGGTAGTGTTGGAGGTCGTGTTGGAGGTTGTTTTGGTGTTGGCGGTGGTGCCGCGCACCATGTGAGTTGATTCTGCAGTGCGGCATACTTATCAGCGAGCTGATCACTCAGATGGGGCGAAACCGTCAACCGGTGAATAGTCAAAGAAAACATTGAGCTCGCCTAATCTATGCGAAGCCTGATTTGCATGATCACTCTTATCACACCATCTTTGAAATAGCACACAACGGAGCACGCAAAGTGGATACTGCAAAACAACCCTCATATTCGGCAGGATATCGCAATATCTTCTGGACGACCAGGGACGACACCAGCGCTCAACAAGCAGGGCATACATAAGCCATTCTCTTGACAAATCCGTAGCATTGAGAATCTCCTTTACAGCACTAACGCGTTGCGTACCAGGATGATGCTGCTCCGGATCGGAGCACTTGCCGATGTTGAGGGTGTCCTTCACCTTGTTGACGAGTCCGGACATGGTGGCGTCTTTCTCTCGAGATAGCAGATGCTAAGCGGTTATCTGTAGTCGGCTCTTTGCTAGTATCGCGACAGAATTGTTTGAGATATGATTGTTGATGTCAGCCAGCCTCTAAGGGAGTATTAATAGGCGTGCCCAAAGGCCTGTGTGACGGCAGCTGCACCCGAGCTTCCGGGGTCCAGAAGCTTCCTCAAGCCCCCAGCTGTCCAAAATGGCTTTTACAAACGTCCCTATGCTGAGCTCCTCTGAACATTTCTGGCCCCTTTCAAGTGATGTCCATAGAGGAACTCGTACAGGCAACAGGCATCGCTGATATATGGTACGTCCAAGAATTTGGACATTCGTTGGGCTGTGCAGCCTGAAAGTCCAGGTGTCAATCAAGACCAAATCTTCGGTGCTGTCTACAATGAGCTACAGAAGGTCCAGGGCTCTGAGTTCCCCCAGTGTTATTAAAGCACCATGCACCATGTCATCTGCACCCATTAAATTGAGCCGACTTGGTGCAGCACCAAATCATTTCTAGCAATGCTGCGAAGTCCTTTGCCCAGGGGCATGCACTCGAAAAAATTTCACGAGTCGTTTATTTCGAAGATGTTAGTATTACAAACAAAGGCGATAATCGTTCCCTGCCAAAGCAGAAGAGTAGTGTGCCCTTGGCAGTTGTTCAAGGCGTCCCTGTGCACTTTCCCTAGGACCACTCCCTCTTTCAGACGTTGTCGAAACATGTTTGAACTCAGGATAATAAGATCACTGAAGGTGGAACACCTGATCAGGGGCATCAGTGGGCAGTGTTGTCTCTGAGGGTGCATGCTTCGGTGCAGTGCCCCTGTGGCAGTTGGACCCACGAGCCCGGAGGCACAAGCGCCTGGTATCATACATGATGCTGTCTGTATGAGCAGCCCTACAGCTCCCCTGGCACTGGCAACCAACATCATTCTTACTGCCAATTTCGAAAGTATTTTTGAGGAAGGCTGCACAATGGGCAGCTATCTCGGCATTGGTGAAGCAGGCGCTGGGCTTGGGTGCCTGAGATCCTGGACTGCCCAATGATATCAACCAAGTGATTTTAACCGGCTATAAAACCGGTGTGTTTTGCACCACATGGATGTGCATGTGCCCAACTGTGCATGCCAGCAGGCCTTTCAAAGTGATGCACTGAAGAAACTGTGGCATGATTGAGTGAATTACCAGGCCCATTACACAGGTATTGACAAGTTGAACCAAATTGACGATGTAGAACTTCACTGCACAGCAGACAACGCAAGCACAAATGCACATGCCTACATTCAGTGGGATGCAACCTGCAAATGTTTTGCCGTGCAAAACTTGTAAGCCCCCAAAACGCTCTTGCGACCAGCTGACCAGAATTGCTGTTCTCCTCACACTCGAGGGAAAGAACTCTGGGGGCTGGCGCAGGTGCAAAATCAATCTCTGGCAAGTCTTGCAGGATTCAGGCAAGAGGAAGAAACATCTCGGTCCACAACACACATGCACAGCACAGCATATAAGTGTGATAACAAATGTCTTGGACATATCAGCTTTGGGCACGCCAAAATGTGCAAAACCAGGGGCTCATTCTTCTCTGGAGCACAAGCTCACACACTTGGTCCTTGTAACCACCAAACTGCAGTTGTTCAGTCGCCAGCACAAGAATCCAAATAGGAATGCACGCACATGATCCCAAAATTCCAACCCCTAATTGTTTTGCGACATCATCAACAACTCTTGATCTGCCCTATTGCAAATGGCCAAGTACCGACGGCACTCTTGGCAGGCCCTTACCTACTGTACAATGCATCCATTCCCCCTAACCAGAACCCCCTGAAAGATATAAAGCCCTGCGTGCCCAAATGTCATGGGCACGCCAACAGGCCAAAAAAAGTCTGAGAATGATTACGGACAGGCGCACACACAGCCTCTTGTGCTGCCACACACCAGCGTCCCTGGCTTCCCACGACAGCCTCTTAACAGGTCCATGCACATCACTTTTCTAAACACCCCCTGCACAGGTGCCCAAGGGTCACGAGGGCCCCAGGGGAATATTGCAGGAGAACAGCTCAATGGGTGCGGCTATGGTGATGGAGATTTTACACCTCCTCTGTTTGTTGCCACCCAGGTGCCTAAGTAAGCTTGCAGCGTGCCAAAACAAGCTTCCATGCACATACACAGAGAGATGCTTCTTCTGAGCATAGATCACATCCCACAGCCACAAAAGTTGAGCACCACAGGCTCGTCCGTAAGAATGAAAGCGATACATTTCCCCTTGTTCTCCATCTCTGCCTGCCAGTTTTGGCGCAGCAGGGTGCACAGTCAGCCGATACCTCAGCACAACCAGGGCGCGTCTCCATAGCGTTCCCTCCGACCTTTAGCTACCCCCATGCTGCGTTTGACGTGGCCGGCACGCAATGCCGAGCAGAAATGTCAATGAATCCAAAATTGATTCCGCTTCCGACGCGGGGCAACACCCTGACGACCCCTGGAACCCAGGGGAGGTAGGAAAAGCCTGGTATGCCCCTATCGGGTTCCAAGTATGGATGGAAGTCACACACAAGAGAAATTGTCCGGGGCACTGTCACGCCGGTGTGGCAGCACAGCCGGACGTTGCTCCCACAAGAATGCTGTGCTGTTCAGGTTTCTCCCTTCTAAGATATGTCCACGGTGATCACACACCTAGTCACCCCAACCTAATGAAGAAAAGATATCTCACTTCTCCTGGCTCGAGGAAAAAATCTAGGCAGTCAATAGTAGAGGAGGGCCCTTTTCACGCCCATCCTAACAACAGTTGCATTGGGGAATGGAATCCTTGGGTAAAAGAACCCCCAATTCATATGTAAATTTTGTCAGAGCCCCTTTGGAATGGTGCCCAGAAAGACATATACCCCACACGGTAACTGTCTTGGCGCCAGCAATTGCTGGCCACGTTACTGAAGGAGGCCTCTGCATAGCATTCACCGCCACAACCGAAACTGCTGTCAGTGTGGTGGTGCTAAATTGGTTCATGGTACGGTGGCATAATAGCAGGGTGGCAACTCAAGTCCGATTGATATACCTGATCATCCCCCAATGTACACGCACATGGCCGCAGCTGCTGGCACATGTGCGCGCCGCAAGAAAGAAACTTGCCGGCTCTGACTCGAAGAATAGTGGTGGTGTGGAAAGTGCCTCTTGTTCACACAAATGCAGTCTCAGGTGCACCTCTTCCCACATGCAACTTTCGCAAAGTTTCTCAGATAGCAATCCTGCCACGTCGCACTCCAGCAAAAGCCAATGATTTCCCCTTTGGGTGTTCTGTAGCCGCCACCACAGCAACCTCCCAACTGCCCTCCCTTGCTATCCGTTCCAAGAATGCTCTTGCTCTCCGCAACATGCGGAACGCGCTTCTGCCGCTCCGCGAATGAATCAATCTCTCTGATAGCCCGCCCATTTTGGGCTGTCATCTTGCGCATGGCTCTTGAGCGCCGTACCAAAGCCCACCTATCTGCCAAGCAGGATTTCATGTGGACCACAGGGCCAGATTTGGTGCTGTGCCTGATCAGGCACGGGAGTGGCCGCCATCGCCGCCATCCACCCCGGCGCTCGACTCGCCGCCCCTGCCGTACCCCGTCATTTCCGCGTCGGCCTTCGCGCCATGGCCGCTCCCTTTGGGGCCACAGCCGCTCTGGCTAACCAATCCGGAGGTGAAGGGGCCGGAGAAGGCGAACAGGGAGGAGCCGCGGTAGTCGGTGAAGCCGCCCATGGACTGGGGGGGTCCATTGCGTGGGGTGCCTGAGGGGGACCCGGCCGAGCGCATGCTATCCATTGAGTAGCGCATGGAGTCCATCGACCTGCACAGTGAGATAGCCACAACCATCAGCCCGGCAGCATGCGCAGCAAAAGCAGCCACACCATTCAATCTCCATTTATACGTGGTTGCAGCAGCAGCACCAGCAACAGCAGCAGCAGGGGCAATTGGCACGAAGGTCTCAATGAACACAGCCAGAGTCCTCACGCTTTGGCAGCCAGTGGCACTGCTTTGCAGCAGTGCTTTCAGCACAGCAGATTCAAATGAATGAAGAACCGTTGAACCAACCACAAGAGCATATTGATGACAATCTCAGAGCAGACAACAAGCCAGTCCTGACCGCCTTGCACAGCAGGCAACAGGGGAGGACGCCATGTCAGCATATCCATATTCCAAAGGGCAGCTCACCCGCGCATGGCCAGGCCATACTCATCGATGGGAACGCAGTGTGGCATGTACTCGTGGCCGCCGCCAGTCATGCCGGCGGCCATGTAGTTGGAGTCCGATGAGCGGCGCGAGTCCGTGCTCACGCGGCGCATATCATAGCGGTTCCCATACATGCCCGGCCCGCTCATGTCCATGCCTGCATCAAATCAGCCGCACCGTGTTCAGTCCTGTCAAGCTGAGTCAGTTACATGTCGAGCCTCTCCTCTCGTATGCTCATGTGGACAGTGTTTCCCTTCTAGAGAGGGGAGAACCCCTGCCCCAAACGACGCGCAACAGAGGTCCATATGCATGGTAACCATACCTGAAATACTGCAGTAGCAAAGCCTCACAGACATGATTCTACACCACAGATATCCAGGCATTGGGCACAGCATGGGGACGGAGGGGGCCAAGGGCATGCCTTCAGGCTCGGCCTGCCACAGCTTGGGTAGCCCCCCGGGCACCTCAGCCCAGTATTCCTCGCGGCCAGCCGCCATGAAGTCGCTTGAGCGAAGCGGCGGCTCGGAGAAAGCAGAGTAGAGGCTGGTGCCCGGGTGGGCAGCTGCCCCTGAGCCGGGCAGGCCGGCGCCCGACGCGCCCTCGGCCCAGCCGCCGCCCCCGTAACGGGCGCGGTTGCCAGATGCCGCACCTTGCGCGGCCGAGTCGCCGAGCCATGGGTCGCCCGACAGCGCGGCGCGAGCACGCGCGGCAGCCGCCGCCTGCATAGAGTACCCGGCGTTCCCTCCAACAGATGGCATCGACGCGCTGCCCCGGCGACGGTTCCAGTTAAGAGGCAGGTGCTCCGGCCCAGTGCTGCTCTGCTGCTGCGGCGCAATAGCGGCTTGCAGGCTCTGCAGCAGGGCCGGGTCGACTCCGGCCCACTCGGAGCCGTAGTTGCCAGCCGCTGCGGCCGCAAGGATCTGCTGCTGCTGCAGCTGCATGTCATCAAACGGCATCGGCTGGGCGGCCGCGTCGGCCGCGGCGGCCATGCCGGCCGAGAAGGCGGCGAGCTCATCCAGCGAGAAGTGCTGCTGCTGGTCCTGCTGCTGCAGGAAGTCCTTGTTGCTTGACAGCGCCTCCACGATGCTCTTCAGGGTTGGCAGTGACGCCTGCAAACCATGGCAGCAAAGCGCATCAGACAGTGAAGCGCATCGACCTGGTATTACTTCTGCAAACCTTCCCAAACCCTTCTGTAGACCATTGTCAGCACAGATAGTGTCTTTCAGCGCCGATATGTTGTAGCAATATGGTACTACCCACACACAGATGGGTAAGCACATTCCATTTGTGCCAGGGTTGTCCATATAGCCACACATATTATGAGCTACAGTCCAAGGCAATCTCTCTCTGTCAACAGGCCAAGCAGACAATCCAGTCCATACAGAAAGGGAAACTCAGTGGAGGAACAGGGCACAAAACAGCGCTCGGACTGTAAAGGCACAGAGTGCGCACATCTTCGTGGATGGTCTGCTGTGCCATGGCGCGCTTGAGGTCGTGGCCCAGGTCGATGGAGTGGAAGCCGCGGCCACGCGCACCGCCAATGCGGAGCGCTCGGGACCGCGCCGGGTCGCTGCGGGACTTGCCGCTTGCGCTCAGGTCCAGGCGGTCATCCCTCTGCATCGGCGGCACCGCATGTGCCTGCAGCGGTGTGTGATGATCAAAAATTGATGTGCGTGGCTCAGGAGAAAGTGTGAAGCATGCTGCATGAACTCACATTGCAAAGGTACACAGAGCCAGCAAGCACAGAGAAGACAACTGAGTCACTCAGGAAGCTTCCCAAAGGCTCGGTGGACTGTAACAACCTTAGCAAGGTGAGCAACAGCATACTTGATTGACTCCACCCAGATGAGGTGCTACCAAAACTAGAAGAAGGTGTAATAGGGAGAAGCATGCCATCCACAAACTGATTTTTTCTTCCGTCTTGAAGAAGCCTGACAGATTCGTGGTCTCATCATGATGGGTGTGCACACCTTGACACCGTCGAAGCTCTTGCGGCCGGCGTTCGGGTCCTGCACGAAGCCGCACGACTGCAGAAGCGTCGCAAGCGAGTCCACCAGTGCCTGCTGCTCCTGAATAGCGCAACCAACTCATGTCAGACAGACGCTCATGCGACACAACCCTCGCAGGTCATTAACCAAGTAGGAGAGCCTTCGGAGGAAAGAAATCCCCGAGCAGGGATAGGAACAAAGACAAGTTGTCACGGTACTTTGCTGCTGCCCCAGTTCATCAAAGGAAAGCCAGTGATGCGTTCCTTTGGTTGTCACACGCTCGTGGTGCCACAGCACAATGTGCACCACCAGCATATGACAAGCGAAAAAAGAGATCACAGGAGCTCCACGGCACAAACTGCACCACCAGCATGTGACAACCAAGGGATCCAAGTGGGCCACCCCGAGCATGAGGGAGGGAACGCAGCGCACCTGGACGGTCTGTGCGCTGGCGAGCTGCGCCTGCAGGGCCTTCATGAGGTCGTCGTCCGCTCCGGGCTGAGCCTTGAGGAGCGCCGATAGCACCTGCAGGCTCGCCTGCACCAAATGAGGGCACTGCATCAGACCCAGTGCCACTTGACTAGGCGCTTGCAGGGCCAAATGTTACCGCGGCTGCCGCTAGCACATGGCAATGCACTGCATATGTCTCATGCTGCGAGGATGGATGGAGGTGCTGTCATATCTCCTTACTTCAGCGTTGTCCACTGCTGTACGGTGGCCACCGCAGGACATGTGACAGCCCCTTCACCTAACCACGCACAAAGGCTAAAGCAGTGCAGCCCCACTGTTCAGGGCAGTCATCATGTGTGCCCCAGTCCTCCTTCACAACTAAGTCAGGAAATGGAAACTCTAAACCATGCATTTCCAGATGGGTGACACCAGCCCTGCACGCCAGCCTCAAGCAATAGCACGCGCCATACCCCAAAACCTCAAGCAGTAGGTGGTGAGTACCCGCTTGACAGATGTTGCCAGACATGTCCACCAATTTGCAGAGCATGTCACGGGGCCTGTCAGGCTGGACCTCACTTAAAGCTGTGATCTACATGCCAAAGCTACACGCCAATATATCAAGGCTCAGCGCTGGTATGCAGCACAATCTCCCAAAGCACAGGGCGGCACCTTGTTGGAGCCGTCGACCTTGCGCGCGGCCTCGCGAGTGGCGGTGGTCGTGGCGGCGGCCAGCGCCTCAGGCGGCACGAACGGCTTATTGGCAGGCACGCGCAGCTCCTCCAGCGTGTGCGCGAAGAAGCAGATCTTGCGCGCGCACTTCTCGCCGTCGTTGCACAGCTGCGTGCGGTAGCGCGTCGGGTGCAGCCAGTACTCGAACACGTTGTGCGCGTATGGGCAGGCGTCCCCACGGGTGCAGCTCTGGTCCTGAGAACAAAGCAAGGAGCAAACCTCAGCCCTGCTCCTGAATAGGCGGCATCTCTACATCTGTCCCAGTATGGGCGCTGCTCTGGTCCTGAAAACCATGACCCTCAGCCCTCGTTCCAAGTAGGCGCCAAATCTACATCTGATCTGACTGTGGGCTGCCGCGCTAGTCCTGACTGTACGCGGGGCAGTCGCTGCTCGTGCAAGCCAGAGCTCGCTTGAAGATGTGCCTTGCATGTGAGAACAGCAGACGTGCTGCAAACCATCAATGCTGACTGGTCAAGTGGAGCAGGTTCGCTTCAGCATGCCCGGAAGTAACGATCCTGAAATCCTCCTCCGACCTCCACAGTGACATGTCAATGATGAGGTCATGCCAGTGCAGCACAGCACAGGTGGCACAGATAGCCTTGCAGACTCCCGCGGCATGAGTGCTGACCTTCTTCATGTTGGGGCAGGCAATGCCGGTGTAGGAGAAGAGGCGCGGGTCGCGGCGCTTGGCCTTCTCGCCCGGGTGCGAGTAGGGGCACACCGTCCAATCATGGCAGAAGCGCTTGGAGCACGGCAGCACCTGCGCGCATGTGCCATCATCATGTCAGTCTCCTTTCAGTGAGCAGCCTTGCAGCTGCGCTATAATATCCTTCAGAAACCTGTTGAGTACTGATCTGCAATGCAGAGCCATGCATATGCTGAATAGCTGAAAGGATCCACAGGGCTGGCAGAGTGGCTGCAAGAAGGTGCTGGCAAAAGCTGGAACTCCTCTGTGCTAGATGCGACATAAGAAAAACAATACTAAGCCAAAAACTTCATATCAGACATGCAAGCAAGCCTAACAGGTACCAAAAGGCAAGGCGAACCTTTTATCCTAAGGATTTCATCAGCAGGAAGTCACGTAGGGAACTACTTTCCAGAAGACAAGCACCCTATTTTTGCAAAATCACAGAAGAACTGCGAGAATAAACCTAACAATGTCCAGCACCTCTTCCCCCAGGTGGTGTCGCACCACAGCGTCTCACCTTCATACAATACATTCGGAAGTCGTCTGCCTTGTACAACTCCGGCTCGTCATCCGTCCCTGATGTGGAAACAGCGGCAGGCTGCTCCTCCTGTGATACATCAAAGTCTTCAGAGTGCTACTAGACGAGGTGGCGCCCCACTGAGACAGGGAGGATGCGGACGCATATTGGTAAGAGGGGCAGGTTGCAGCGATGGCTGCTAGTACCCCGTGCACTGCATGGGAATGAAAGGCAGGTGCCCTCCGTGCTCCGGAAGACCGCGACAGTTCAAAGTAGGGCTGAAGATGTCAGGCTCCGTGCTGACTATTTTCCCACCCGCATTTTCTGCTTACCTTTGCCACTGCGTGTTCTTCCTCGGGCATCTTTGCAGGCGGCGGCCAAGACCTCTCGGGCCACCAAGGTGTCTCTCCAAACTTCAATAGGCCTCTGCTGTTGCTTGAGTCCACACGAGGGTTGCACCCCAGGTGTGGATGTCGTATGCGGCTTGCACAGCACTCGGGCTCGGACACTGCTCACAGCACTCTCTCTCACGCACCGCCGGCGACGTTACAGATTTGACAAAACAATTTTGTGCTCTCGCACGAGATTTCGTTGGATCAAGGGGCGGGTTTTGGTTTTGAGATGGCCTGCGCGCAACATAGATTTCATGAGATTTGGGGTGGATTTTACGACTGCATTACTCATCCACCCCAGCTCTCTTTTGGACCGCAAACTTTTGGGCGCTGGTGCCAGGTTGGCAACTTCCACGGCCCAGGACAGCGTTTGCTGGACAGAGGCCTGCCCAAGGACACTTTTGCGGCTAAAAAGCAAACGGCCACGACAGCAACTATGATTGCCAATGGATACTTGCGCATGACGTCATGTGACAACACACTCTGACGAGGACGCGTGCCCAAAAAAGCGTACCAAGTTATGACCTTCGCGTCGTCGTGATAGATTTTTATCGATCTCGAATCTTTACAGCGTGACCTAAATGGTCCGAAACGACAACACGCACGACAGACGGTGCCTGCACTCCACAGAGCCGAGTGCAGTTGCTTACACTTCAGAGCGCAAGTCACTATACTATTGTCGCACTACACAGTATTCCAACGCTACACAGCTGACAGACCCCAAAAGCAGAGGACGCGCCAATGCATACACCTAAGCTGTGCAACTTCCTCTGTTTCCCCTAGTAGTTCAGGTTGCATAATTGCAAGCTTCTGCCATCGCACAATTCGTTAATAAGTTGAACGTTGTACAGGTGTGTGCATTGGCTATCTTGGCTGATACTATCTTAAATGTTCCTTCTAAGGAAGAAGTCGGTTTCAGTGGCCCATGAGCGTGTAGCCATACACCTGTCGCGCTCGTTGCACCCAGCAATCACAGACAGGTTGCGCCGCTGCAGCGCCGTCCGGTGCACTGCGCATCAGCAGAGTGCACTCAGTTGAAACACCCTGCCGCACAGCCTATTTGACTCTGACACGAGTTACAACATCACCCTTCCAAGCAGGTGGTCACGCAAGCCCAAGCCAGCACAGCTTCTGAGAGGAATGACACTTATCTTGATCACTGATGTGCCCACAAGCTAGCCTGCCCCAATAGCAACTTTCCCCCGCTAAACAGTATTGAAGGGCGTTGTGAAGGACAGCGAATGGAAAGTACTGGGGACTGGGATTGCTCGGCTTACCCCCGTAGTGGGGACCAAAGAGCTTGACACTGGGGTCTAGGCCGCAGGCTGCCAGCAGGGGCTGGTGGGGGTGTGCAGCCACGCAGTTGACAATGTCCCTGTCTCCCTGAACAGCTGTCAGGAGCCGCCCTGCGAGCCATGTAAAAACCGTGAGCAAGTCCCTGAATATAGACCACCATAGCTGTATCAAGATGCCATGAAAGCCACTCTTGTATAGACGCACAGCAGTCCTATGCAGCCCATCAGCAGGTTCCTTTATTCTGCTGACACGATTGCTTGATAGCTGTACTATGGAAGCTTCAATTCTGCTATCGCATCCTCTAACATCCAAACGCAGCTCTGCGCAGCAAAACGGCCATGATGATGTCCGGGTAAGAAAAAGCGACTGGCCCATATTGTGGAGTTGAACTGGAACTTGCAACAAGGCTTGACTCTTGCTCCAGGCACATCCTTGGCCCGTCTTGGCCTGGCTGCAGCACAGTGTGGTGATCCAAAAAGCCCGAAAGACTTCTCATGGAGACCACCCTTAACGACGCTGTGCATTGCCACAACACCCCCAGATTGGGGCTGGTAAAAGCTGCCGAGAGTGCATGTGCATATACCATAGTGGGCATCACACATGTCAGAAGGCACACAAGGAGAGACCTGACCAGTGCCTATGCTGCTCACTAAGGTTGAATCGAGTATGTGCCGCCTAGCAGCGCACCTGTGGCACGATCCCAGATGAACATACGGCCATCATCGCTGCCGGCCGCCACCGCGCAGTCATCTGGGCCCACGAATGCGATGTCCTTGATCGTCTGCTGACTGTTGTGGCCCCGGTAGCGCATCACATACCCCTGCATGCAACTGCCTAATTAGGTTTCCTGGAAAGAATCAAATGGGATGTGCCAGGTCAGTGTGGAACATGTGATGCGAAGGAGAACACTGGTATTGCATACACTCCGCACAATACCCTGACCCAAGGTGTTGAATGCCAAACTACCTGGATTTCCCACAATGTTCCCACCTGCTCACATTCTACATGATGACTGCAATACCTCTTCTGCCTGTCTGGGTCCCCACCAAGGAACCTTGGGGGTCCTCCACCTCCTAACTTGCCTCCACTTTAGTGATGTTTCCATTTGGACTTGAATGACAGGATGCAAGGGGGAATGAGAACAGGGCGCACATGCTCCAGGCCATCTGGAGAGACAGAGGGCTCCCTTGGTGCTTCCCCATTGATGAGCTCCGCCCCAGTTGACCGGTATTTGCCACTGAGCCGATTGAGCATTTTTGGTTCTTCATCACCTGTCCCACACCAGCAGCCATCATGAAGGAACTGTTATTCCCACACCAGCAGCCATCATGAAGGAACTGTTAATCCCACACCAGCAGCCATCGTGAAGGAACTGTTAATCCCACACCAGCGGCCATCGTGAAGGAACTGTTAATCCCACACCAGCAGCCATCATGAAAGAACCGTTAAAGCTCAGTCTCTCCAAAACAACATGACAGAATGCTGCTCCCCACCTTCTAACAAGGTTCCAGGGCTCTTTATTGGTCATTCGCCAGAAGGTGAATGCCCTTAACGATCGTTTTCGAGCCAGGAGCAGTTAATCTCTATCTTTTGCCCCTTCCCTAGCCATTTGTTTCATTTGTTCACGCACATAAGAGCAACAGGCTTAGAGTGCCAGGTGAACATGGGTGCATCGTGTAAAGACATGGGCAGCGCACTTTCACAGTCAGTTCCCCACAGCTGCTGGCTCTCATCCAAATCGGGAGGGCCAGCGGGGAGGCCATCGCCTGCATCGGCCTGTGAACGAGACAGGCATTCGTCGGTCATGCTGGGATGCAGGGGCACAAGCAACTTTCAAACCGACAGTTGATTGTTCAAGGCTTTCAACCAGTAAGGCTTGCATCCACTGGCAAATGGGTGCTGGACGTGCCTGTGCCTGTCTGGCGCCTTGAAAGCCGCTGCAGTGAAGTGCACAGCACACACTTTCATCAGCCCTGTTCATAATGCAGTCCGAGCCAAAAAAGAGAGTGCGATGAATGAAAGCATTGTCAACTGATGAAGGGCGCAATATGGATAGCATGGGAAGTAAAAAGTTCTCCATGAGAAATGCATCTAGTCATGGTTGACAACATCCCTTGCTGATTTTGGAATCACACCAAGTACTGGATGTCTGAAAGTGGGTTGTTGCACGTTCCAATTGGGTGAGAAGTGGGAACATACACAATTTGCCAAGCCATAAAGGGATCCAAATCGCTGTCCTCCTCCTCCTCCTCCTCCTCATCTTCGTCCTCGTCATCATCCTCGTCATCGTCCTCGTCAGATGCTGACTCAGCGCTGTCAGACATGCCCGACCCTTCACCCTCAGGCTGGGACCCCTCGCTACCGTGTGCACTTATGGCCTGCCGCATCTCCTCGTGCATCTGCCTGAAAGCCTCATCGCTGTCATCTGACATACTGCCGATGTCTGCCTCGCCATCCTCACCATCACTGCTGCTGCTAGAGCTGCTGCTTCCCTCGCTCCTGGTCCTGCTGGGGGACTGAGCAACAGTGCCAGGATCCTGGCCCATGCCCCGGTACAAGCGGCGCAGCAAGCCGAAACGTGCGGCGAGGTCCTCGTCTGGCGGGCCGTCATCAAAGTCCGCCGGCAACATTGCGCTGCGCAACAGATTGCGGCGGCTGCGCATCATGTCGCCATCGGGTTCACCTGCGCCAGATGATACCGACGCTGATTCACATGGCCATCTTCAGGCGAATGGATCCTTCTGCAGATTTCATCCCAAAGCGCTGCACTGATTCCCAAGGAAGCTGTCCCATTCTTGGGGTCAGGGAAGGGTGCAACTTGGAACAAAGGTGAGCCGATAAACCTTACTGCTTCCTGCCCCTGCTTTGCACTCGGCTCTTCCCACATCAATCGGGGTTTCTTGCATTGGTTCATACTTCTAGGCAGGAACTAACTGCACTCGACTGTAGTTCCTGACCGGAATGAAGGGTTTTAGGGTTTGGGGTTTTGGGTAATAATCCTAAATATAACCCTTAACCCTAAATATAAACCTAAAACCCTAAATATTGCTGTGGCGGTACCTGCGGCCGCCCCGCTGCTGCTTGGCTGGAGGTCGCCGGCCGGCTGAGCCGCGGCGGCCGCGGCGTCGGCCGACGCATCGTCAGCCGCCGCCCGCTGCAGGCGGCTACTGCGCCGCGCTAAGACCTGCGCCGGCGGACTACCACTGGTCGCTGCAGGCTGCGAATCCGCGCCCGGAAGTTCGTCCTCCTCCTGCCTTGCCAGCGCCGCTCTGTGCGCCGCGACAACAGCGCCTGCATCCATGCACCCAGGCACTGACACCGATGCCGTACTTGAGAGACTGGAAGGCAAACATGTCAGCTTTGATCACAATCAAGCTAAATGCAGACACGTCAAATCAAAGATTTGCAGAAGCATGCCATGTGAAGACGCAGTCACAAGCCTCACGACATTGCAGAATAGATGGGGGGCCAGGTGCACAATGGTGAAATGCGTTCCAAGAGAGTCAGAGATGGAACATTTACCTCGGTCAGCTGCAACCTGGGCCTGCTCCAACTGCTGTTCAGCAAAGCGCGCCCACAACCGCGCCTCCAAGTCTTCCAGCTCCTGGCTCCAGCACAGCCTGCACCCAGCACAACACTCGGTCAACTTTACAAGGCCACAGTCGTAGACCTCTTGTCTCCAGTGCCCACTCTTACTGGCCATTCTGCAAAGTCCGCATATAATAATTGGTACCAGAACTTCATGGCGCGGCAGACTGGTACAGTGCTGTTTCCAGAGGAATGAATTGTTGCAATGGCAGCATGATGAACTTCAGCCAGACCTAAACCCCCATTCCCACAGCCACCTCTTGCACCGGCGGTCAGGGTCAGATGTCAAAGATCATGATGCCCCATAAGAAACGGCAATGCAGTATCTAATTTGCGCACCTATGCGCTGCAGTGGCCAATGCACGGATGAACTGTCAGGGGGGTATGCCTGGACCCACCTCTTGGCCAGCTCCACGTTGCGCAGCGAAGCTTCGAGGTTGCCATTGGCCTCGTGGCAGGCCGCGAGCTCATAGTGCGCGCGGCCCAGCTGTGGGGACAGCCGCAGTGCTGCCGCTGCACACACCATCGCCTCCTGAACGACAACCCAACCCATGCTCCGATGACATGCAGGGCGATGGGACAAGTCATTTTGTGCGCTTGGCGCATGTGCATGGCCAGCAGCTCTTGGACAATATCACTGAACAACAATTTTCGTCTTCACCATACCCCTGAGCCCTACTCAAATCCGTTCTCAGGCATATCGGACCTCTAACGGATCAGCATTCCTTCTGTTGGAAAAGTAAGTGCCAGCAAGACAGCGAAATTCGACCCCTGACATGACAAGTGAGCACTGTAAAGAGAGGAAGTATCGGGCCGCACTGCAACGCGGCCTTCGCGGCGGTAGCGGCCAGCGCGCGCGGCCAGCACCTCGGCCCGCTCGTGGCCGTTCAGCCCCGGCACCGCCGCAGCGGCCAGCTGCGCCTCGACCAGGTCCTCCACCGCGTCCTGCGCCTCCTCGGACGCAGTCTCTACCACTTCCTTCACGGCTTCATCACGCGCCTCGGTGTCTGCATGCGCACACAAGCTTCGTCCATGTCATCGTTTTCATCTTTTGCCTGCTCTGCAATGATGCCACCAGCACTCGAAGATTCATCCATATCATTTGTGTCATCTTCTGCCTGCTCTGTAATGATGCCGCCAGCAGTCATCAGGTTCATCCATGTCATTACTGTCATCTTCTGCCTACTCTGCAGTGAGGCCACCAGCAGTTGTCATCCATGTTATTGGTGTCATCTTCTGCCTGCTGTGCAATGGAGCCACCATCCCCAGCAACGAAGGAAATGCTGAATCTGGCACCTTGAGCAGAGCAATTGCGCCGGGTCCGGCGCGTCGACTGCCCGCCGGAGCCGCCGGCCGGTTCGGCTGCGGCGGGCTGCAGGCGATTGCCATCCAGGGAGAAGAGGTAGACGTAGTCGTTGAGGTAGTTTCCCAGGACCCAGCGGCCATCAGCTGAACAGGAAACGCCCGTGACGTTGTCGTGCCTGTAGAGCGGATCGCCCACCGCTGGAGAGTACATCGTCACGACCTGCAGACATGTAACGAGTGTGGAGCTGTACTTCTCAAACATTCCCAATCGTCACCTTTCTGGGGTGTCCTCCTGGACAGGAGATATACTCAAATAGTGAGGGGATAGGAGACAAGCTGACAACATTGGCTCTCACACACATATCCAGTAACTGTCACTCTGCCTAACCGCCAGAATGCTCCTCTTTGGATCAGAGCAACCTTCCAGCAACTCTGGAACCTTTCAGGATGAGTAACAGAGTCAGCGCCGACCTGGGCGTGGCCGCGCGCTGAGGTGGCGCGGCGGTCGTAGAGGCGCACGTAGGGGTCCCCTCCGCCCACCGCAAACAGGTGGGGGCGCTGCGCGGGGGAACAGATGGAGTTGAGTTCCATCATGCGATTGCCTCCGCGGGAGCGCACGTATGTCATCACCGCCGGCGCTCCCCTCGGTTGGCGCCTATCCAGCTGCCGCACTGTGAAACATCGCAAAAAAGCGCATTACTCTGGAGAGACTCGAGCACTCTTAACGCCGCGCCTTTGCACCATTCAAGCTGGCAAAGTGCAAATGCCAGACATGCGCCCATGGTTGCATGCCATGCAGTGCAGTGGATGGCACGGAGGTGTGAAGCATACTGGGTGCCTTACAAACACTGTGACTGAGGGGCAGCAAAAGAAGCATTCGCTCCACTTTCTCTCCCGTGCTGACATGTGCCAGCAACACAAGTCTGCCTGCAGCCCTCCTTGGAAAGTGCCACGCCGTCTAGTTCATAGATCTGTCATTCTTGGCGAGTGCTTAAATTTAACACACGCCAAAGATCCTATTAACACAGAGTTGCAAGCCACTTTGCATGCTCTGCATGCTCACCTGTCCCATCTTCAGAGGCAGAGATGATCAGCCAGGGGTTTTCCGCCTCGGTGATCACCTTCTTCACACGATCGTGATGGTGCCTGCACCAGTGGCAGCCGCCACATCAAAGGTCTCAGTCATATCAGACAAATCAACAATGCCATCGCAAGATCACCGCTTTCTTGCAAGTTGCCGCGTAGTACTGTGGCAATAACAGAGCGCAAACGTTAAATGGGAGCTGCAAATATGGCACACTGCTACGGTAATGTCACAGCACCGCTCGGCAATATGGCCACAGGATCTCACAGCACTCGAATCATGTCATTGAAGAAGACACCCTGACCAAATTGTGACACGAGCAATCATTTCACAGTAAGTATTGCTGGAGCATGACAGCATATGAGGGCTCACGTGTAGACTTCCATGGAAGCCCTGGCATTCAGGTCGTGCACTCGTACTTCGCTGTCGCCAGCACATGTAACAGCCACGCGATCCCCTGCGCCATGTGAACATCAGACACTGTCACACATACACATCTTGCAAGCTGGCCTCGCAAAAGAAGAAGCAGCAGGTTATGATGTGGAGTGCCACCAGACATCCCGGTGCAGCTGACTCAAAGGCAGGTCAATGCTGATTTAAATCCCAATTTCGACTGGCTATTGAGCAACAGACACACATGAGCGGCCACTAATGAGTCGGTCACGAGGCGGCAGTTTAACGCCTCACAATTGGGCTCTTACCTGTTGCAGGCATGTGCTTGGTGCAGAAGATGTTGGCAGTGTGGCCTGTCCTCAAAGAGCAACGCAGCTTCCTCCGCTCCACATCCCACACCCCCATCAGCGTGTCATCTGACCCACTCAGGAGTGTGTCACCTGCACAAGCCACAATAGAGTGCTCTGCTAGATTCTACAACCGTGTCGTATCCACATCACCTTTCAATTTACACAATGTGGCAGTGTAGCAGGCCAGATGACAGCGGGAATCTCATGGAAGCAATACCGTATTGCCTCTTTCAGGGGTTGTAACAGTCCATCTGCCGTGCTCATGATCACTTTCAGATGTTGTAACATCTGATTGCGTTGGCATCTTGTGTCCGGTATATCCTGGCTAATCTACTTTGCTTCCAAATGGGACATACCCCACTTTCTGTGGGGTATGTCCCATTGGTGCGCTCTCTTCAGGGACATGTTGTTGTAAGGGACCGAGACAAGTAGGCTGAGCAGCAGGGACACACCGCTCTCACTGAAGCTGATGTGGTTGACACAGCCGCGGTGATGCCTCAAATCGCCCTCCATGCGCAGAGTGGGCAGCGCTGCCACATAAGCTGCCTTGGTGAAGGAAAGCGGCGAGCCGGACAGGCCCCTCTCACGATCTTGCAGTGGCTTCAACATTGCTGCTTGGGATCTTCCCTTGCCTCTATTACGTGTCAAGGTGCCAGAAAATCCCTCTCCGTCCAACTCATGCCCAGTCAGATCCTGGAAGCAAATGTACAAGATCGTGCATAGGACGACTCTGACGTCTGAGACACATTGTCAATGAGGCCACATATTGATTGTCTGGTGATTACTCGATCGCACAGGTCAGGGAAACCGCATGCAACCTCACCTGGTACTGCACCTGGTACTGCTTGGCCTAGACGTAGACTGGTGCGACGGACGGCATACCAGGACGGTAGAAGTTCAACAAACGTCTAGGAAAAATTTACTCGACAGCATCGTCTGTCAAAATGCGTCGTTGATCCTGCGGGTGGAAATGAACACTCATCCCTGGCTCGATGCTCTTCCAAATACCGCCGACATTCTCATACATCAGGGTATGCAGCGCAATCTCAGTGCCATTTGTCACACAAAAAGTGCGACAAAAATGGTCTGAACCTGCGGCAAGAGTGTCGTACTATGAAAGTTACCTTCTCACAGAGGGATCCAGGCTGTGGACTATCACAATGCCATCGAGAACTTTTGGGCATCGTACAGCAGTTAACCGAGGTCTTTCAATGGGTGTGAGACAAGCGAGTTCTGCCGCTGATCACGAGGACAGCCCAACATTGAAGAGGACCATCCTCCAATTCAGGCTGGGGGGCTTCACTTCCAGCTTCCCTTAGCTTCCAATCTGCTCTGCTCATATCTTTTGGACCTTCCCCAGTTGCTCAATATCTACCAGATCGCAATGACTTCAGGACCTGAAACGCTAGAACAGCAACAGACTTTGTTTTGAGGGCAGTCTCTAGAAGTTACAAAGTTGCATGTGGAGGCAACTGCAGAGGGGTTATTGGCACATTTTGGATCAAGGGTCGCCAGCCAGTCGAGGGAGGCATCCCCCAAAGCCATGCCATGCTCCTCATTACATGCTGCAGTGTTTCTGATTGGATTGTGCTGCAGGTAGTACGGTATAGGTCTTAATAAGGAGAGAAGGAGAGAACTTGGCGGCAGCTCTTTGCACCTCACAAAAAAGGTCTTGTAGCGCTCACCAGGTTCCATAAGCATGTTCAACCATATGCCTTGAGTAACTTTTACAGTCAGGCATAATACAGGCACTTGCATTCCTTTGATGGAGTCTGTCTTGCAAACTTTCTTGAAAGACAGCAGGAGATCACTTCACCTCCACAATATCTATGACACCTTTAAAAAATGGCATGCAATGTACACATGGATTAGAAGTTTCTGTCACACCAGGGAGGATCAAAGTTGCACCACATGGTGTCACTAACAAGTCTGTCAAAACGTGTAAGGGTCAACGTGCTCATGTTGTGTCCACCATGCAGCGATCGGGGGCGCTCAATACTGCTCTGTATGCCGAGGTACTCCTTGGACAAACTCGCATCTCTTTGTCAATTGACCAAGAGATGTTGTTCTGCCCTGAACCCTGCTCGTGAAAGCACCTTTTGAGAAACCATTGTCCAACTTGATGGCACCAGACACTGCTGACACGTGTTGGTTTCTATGGGAGCGGGGCATGATGCCAGGCGACCAGTGGAGAGTCTGTCACTGTTCAAATGTATGCTGAACTGTTTTGATGAAGGCTTACTTGGTGTCTGTCAGATCGAGGTGAGCAGCGTGGATGCGTTTCAAGGGCGCGAGAAGGACTTCATCATCCTCTCTTGTGTCCCACGCAAAGATGGATCTTTGGGCACTGCACATCAAATTCTCGCCCCATGGGTTCCTCAAGTGTGCCTTCCACAAATGTGAAATGTCCCTCCCTGAACCCCTCAGGCTCCTCTTGACATGTAGAGGCGGTGGAGTAAAAGCTCGGCTCACCTGCACCTCAAAAGGCGAAATATTTTCTTCTTACACCAATTGATCTTGGTTGCAAACAGGTTCCCACTGTCTTCATCTTCAATCAAGACTGTGATGACTGCAAAGGGTTCTCATGTCCAGATAATTGAAAGAAGTAGACAAGCGGTGAAATCAAAAAGAAATACAGTTTCCCGCAAAAGCCGGCAGGAGGAGATATTCTGCCACCGTAAATGAGGTGTGGATTGCATCCAAGGAACCGCCCTTGGTTCACAACATATTTGACCTGACCGGCAGCGTTGCGGATGATCCGGCGGCAGGAACGCAACTGCGCAGATACCAGGGGGCGGAATGGCCCAGCTGATGGCGGCCATGCCTTGCGTTGCTCATCCTCCGACGTTAGCTCAAAGCTTATACTGCAGCACCATGCACCGACAACTCTGTCAGCTTTTCTGCCAACTGACAGAAGGCGCATCCCTTACATATGTGCGTGGCCCCTGCAGAATACCACAATCTCCAAGAATTACACGCAACCACTGGTTTGTGCACACATGAGTGCCAGCAGTGCTCTCTTGGAAAATCGCAGCACCTATAGGTCTGATGAGCTTTTTTCCTGGTTGGCACATGGCTGCTGCCTGTAACAAGGGCATAAGGTGCCATCAACGGTGTAATTTTAGCACCTGGTGGATGTCCAGGGCTGAAGTGTGAGTCGTTCTGACAAAAAATTAACCGAGAGACAGATACTGCAGCCGGTAGGAGCAGCCCTCCCATGGAAGACATGCAGTGCCTAATGAGGCAGTCCACCCTCATGGGTGGATGCCGAGGGTCATGTAACTCATGTACGTTACGGTAGGTGTGCAGCATGTTGGAGCATGGAACTTAACTTGTAAGCAAAGTTGTACTGGCCGCCATCCAAGAGCAGATCATCTGGCAAGAAGATCACAGAGACAGTCACGCGCACGCCCCAGGTAACCCTACTCACCTGCTCTCACATGCATGAGATCATGAGATCACAAGATCATTGCCTTCTGGGTTCAAGAAGGACAAATGTAGAGACATTCTCATAAGGACATCAAGGAAGGCAACTGATATGATTGTGCCAGCAAGAAAACCGTCCACATGGCGCTCGCAACTATAAGGGTCTCAACTGTACCTGCCCAGGGGGACGCATGGGGATGAAGCTGATGCCTGCAACGCGTTGTTCTGCCTTAAAAACATCTGGGAATTGCACCACCTGGACCACGCAGTAGGACCATCACGATCTCCGATCTCGTCCAACCAGCACTGTGTGTTGGGTTTTTCATGAGCTGATCGGTATAAAACAGTGACACTGCAGGAATTTGGCAAGTGTTAACACCAACGGCAGCTGGAGAACAGTAGTATGGGTGGAATTGTGCCTTTGTACTTACTGCTCAACAAGCACTGCCATGCAGTGAGACTGAAACTGTACATGCTCTGCGTCAGGCAAATCGTGAGGATCATTGCAGTTTGCAAATACTGGTTACCTTATAGTAGGCGCTGTCTAGAGCATCTGCATATGCTTCAAACCACTCCAATATGCCTCCTCCACCTGGCTTGTGCACCTTAGGGTGCAAGCCTCCTCTTAAAGACATGAACTGCGGCCCACAGGATGCCAAAGGACGCAAATCAGCATTCTGACAAGATATTCTCAGGGCATCAACCTTTAGAGAAGGCAATTACAGCCAGGGGTACTAGACTGGACAGGTACAAAGGTAGAACAGATTTCATCTCGTTTATTAAGAGGCAAATGGTCCAAGGTACGCACATGCACAGAGCCAGTCCTCACATCCACACACATATTGCTAACATAGGAATTGGTGCTCCCATACTCTATCGGGTCATTGCGTGACCAGATGGTGTCGCCTCCAAAGAAGACCAGAGCTCTGCGCCTATCTTTCCTGGACGCCGTCGCCACAAATGCAGTTGGTAGCATTGCTGTGCAACGCTTGTAATCGCATATAACAAACCTGACAGCCCACTGCACATCATCAGTATCACTGTCTGCAGCCAAGCGTCAGGTACAGAGCTCAGGCATGTCTCAGATCAAAGATCAAAATCCCCATCCATTGAGATGGTAGTCCCATGCACTTTGCTATTGCATATCACCACGGCGGCAGAGTGGGCAGATCATGTTCTGCAGTATTCTTGCAATGCATTTTGCAAGTGCACCATGCACAGTTAGAAGATGGTCAGCAATGACACTGAAAAGTTGGTTAGCGATAATAGGAATCCACCAGCCAAAGATGCCATGAACGGGATGCATGCTCCGATCAAAGTTCTGGCCGTCATGAAAACGGTAGAGCGCACGAAAAGCCTCTGGAAGAGGATGGTTCAGAGTCTTCTCAACATATTCTAGGTCGTCCTCAGATGCTCCTGGTCTGCACAATTGAGTAATATACTCATACCCCAAACAATTTAATGCATCTGACTTTGAGAAGCAGGATGGTTGCATGAAGTGCTTGCCTCAGCATACGTAGCATTGTGGGGTGGTGTTGCTGGCAAAATCTCTCTATCTTGTGCCAGGCAACATGTGCCCTCCCGGCGAGGCCTCCATACTTTCCCACCTCCTTATCCCAATGGAAGTGCGCACTCCTGTGTGGCATGACATACATCACTGACCTCACAGATGAGTGTGTCGTTAGTAGAGGGACACTTTTCATATCCTCCAGGTTGTAGGGGCATCAAAGCACGTACATGAAGGATGGCATGTCATTTCCTTGATGATCCTTCCTTTCTTTGAGCGACCAGCGTTTCTCACAGCGCTCTAACCACACTTTTTCATCCCCTGCAACTGCTTTCCATGATCGCTGCACACATGCCGCCATGAAGCAATCCTTGGGTGCCAACAGACTGCAAGGAGGCACACACTCATGATATTAACAGAACGATCCAGAGGGGGATGCTTCCAACATACTTCTTGGTACTTTCTAGCGACAGTGCTTCGTGAAAATCATAGAGTTCCTTGAAATATGACGACGGCAGGGGCAAGCTTTCTCTCCAGGACATCCTCATTGGCGCCTGTTAACATTTGAACTTTGCGGTGAGTGTACATGTGAGTGTCAAGATTTCTTATTGCTATAAGTAGACAGCATACCTGAAGATCTTGGCCAGGAGCTCTTCGGGCAATACAGTGGCGGTTGCCATCGAGCTGACCTGAGCCCAAGGAGGCAGCACCAAAAGGTCACGCAGAGCAATGTCCAACGATCAGTATCGACCACTTACAAAGTGAGGCCTTAGTTTTTGATCCACTTCATGAGGGCAAACAGAGTGGTCCAAAATGATCGATTTGTCTTCTGCATGCATGACTCACCGTCCAACGTTGGAAGCTAACATAACTTCCGGAAGTTCCTTCTCATGCAGATTTATACAGCTCTACAAGGCAGAAAGATTGTCCGATTGGTTGCTTTTGGAACATGCTATGCCGTATCTTCGATCATCTTCCTTCTCTTGCTTGATTAGCCGTTTGGGACTGGACATGTAATATACACCGTTTCCGACGACCTATCTGGATTGAATTCGTATCGTCCGTAGAAAGTCAGGCGTAAAAAATGACAACTCCTTCATCTGAGCGTGCTTACGAAGGCTTAGACGTTCTCCATGTACTTCAACCGCGCTGGACATGTGTGCGTGCACATGTACATTTGCAACAGGTCAGCTTCCAGGGGTGCGCTGCTCACAGAGATGCTGTTGTGAGCAACAGTTTGACACTGCCGTGGCCACGAGCAGAAAAGCTGCCCAGTCAGTTACAGTGTTTGTCCATTCATTCTGCATGCATAGCATTACAGCTAGCAGTTCTCTCCTTTGAGCGACATGGCACGTCATCACGTACATCGATATCGCTGCGCATTGCGGGTGTCTTCAAAGTTCTAGATTGGCCGATTGGAGATTATACATCCATTATGTGGGCCAGAGTCCAACATTAAGTCCATATAGGCAGTCCCCGACAGTTTGATGTTCCAGGACCTCATTCTGGTACAGCTCCATGCCTGAGACAACTAAAACAACCCAGCAAACTCTGGGCAGTTCATCCATTTCATCCCTATCAAGTGCAGTGCACTGACGGAGCATCTTCAACAAGTCCCAGGCAATGATGCCCATCAATAGTACTCGTCCTGCAGACAGCGCTCTGAGCTCTCACCCAATGGAATGCAGGACTGCAGAGGGGCACCAGCCACCCAAGCGGAAGTGCTGCCGCAGAGCCTAGCCCCTTCATCCAGATTCTTCCATCCAGATCCAGATTCAAAAAACCATGATAACCCAAGTGTCAAGTGATGAGTGCGTAGTCTCCCGGCACACATCAAGTGCCCTCCTAGATGTTGCCTTAAGTGTGATCATATGGCTGCCATCAATGTCAGCGTCAGACACCGCGCTATGAGAGCTCTGTGAAGGTGCCAAACGGTGCTCACACAGCTGACATCTGCATGCAGTGTCACATGCTGAGCTGTGAGAGCACTACTCGCACGCCCGACAAGAAAGGGCAGAAACTGTCAATTTTCGTGCACGCATGCATAGAAAAGCATGCGACAGGCACACTTCGGACTTCGCCCTTGCGGGCATTTGGGTCCCTTTCAGAGTTTCCACAAGCGTAGCCGCTCTTTTATTCCTTTTGCATCTCGCAATGTCCGCTGCTGCTTTTTGGGCTGGCGCATTTCAGCAGTGTCCTCTCCAACAGCTGTCCCTTGTACAGCTGCATATGAAAGCCTGATGAGGCACTCAGACTTGCGAGCATCTAGGTCCATTTCAACACCTCTCACATTCTCATTTGCGCCACTCCTTCCGCACCAGTGTGACCATCAGTCAGCTCGATGCTACTGCTCCTCCTGACGCCTGGTGAGGTTGCTTCCTGCCCCCGGGTGCTACATCACTGCGCCTGAACAGACGCGGCTCAGACTTCGCCCTTCCGGGCGTCTGGATCCCTTTCAGAGACAATGGTGTAGTCGCCGCGCCGGGCCGGCGTCATGGCTGGCGCCGCGGGGGGGCCCTTCTGCATCTTGATGTAGTTGTACCAGAAGAATCCCACCAGGCTCACCGCATAGCCAAAGCCCTGCAGCGTCACAGTTGAGGTGAGTGAACTCAAAAGCGGCTAGACAGTACAGACAGTAGAGATACTGAGGTGTGACTAGTCTGAAGGCCCATTGCTCAAACAAGTTCTAATTACAGCAAGAAGGCAGGAGCCCTTGTACCCATTCCAGATGGCGTCAGGATACTCTAGAACCAATTCGCAATATGATTTGCACAAAAATATCAGCAAGGGTGTTGAACGGCAGCATTGTATGCTCAGGAGACCTCACGCACCTGCAGGGGTGTGACCAGCTCTGCAAGGAAGATGATGCCCATCCAGACCACCAGCGCATTCTTCACAGTCCCCAGCACCTGGCGCAGGCAGCAAAAGCAAATCAAACAGACGTTGATCTCACAGCTCGTTCTCAACTGCTCTTTACGCGCACTAGAAAAGGTACGACAAAAACCAATACCGCAGGTCAATGCAACAACTCTGCTGACAGATGCAAATCCACCTGCAAGAAGTCTTGCATGGTCTAGGAAAATCCAGCATTTGCTTGATCTCCTTCTGATCGTCAAAGAACCCCTACACGCCAACTATCATGGCTGGCGGGGGCACTTCGATGACCAGAAGAACATCAAAGCAAGTGCTGAATTTTCCCAGCGCACACAAGACGTTTTGCAGTGTATTTGCATCAGTCAGTAGAATTGCTGTAGCCGGCACACACTGCAGCTGATTGAACTTCGTGGTTGAGTCTCAAGACCTCGTCCTTAATGGAGTGGCATCGGCCACTAGCCCCAGAGCATCACAACATCGAGTACCTTGAGGGTGAGTGAGGAGGCCAGCTGGATGACGATGTAGGCGAGGGAATTGACACCAAAGCCCATGGCGGCGGCCGCCAAGTAGAGCAGCGGCTTGGCCGCAATCAGGCCGAGCGCATTCTCGGCGGCCATCCGAGGCCACTCCACCACCGCAATGCCCAGCAGCAGCCACAGCGAGCACGCCGGCGCCAAATACATCAGCCCCTCGACTGCGCATCACACGTAGAGATCATTTTAAACACCCTGAAGGTAGGGGTTTGAGGTAATTTTGGGGTCCCAACTTGGGGGCAAACGCACATGCATGGCAGCCGGCGGCCAATTGCCCAGCTGGTCAGAGAGAGCAAGGCTAGGCAGCATGCACCTGCCCCCTCGACTGAGCAAGCATTGCTTTGTCCAGCTAGCTGCACGAACTCATTTGGCTGGGTACAGGTGCATGCAGAAGGCTGCAGACAATGTTGCAGCAAGCAACAAAAGGCCATTATTACCTCGTAGTGCGGCACTCTACATGAAAAACCGTTCATCACCTAGGAGACCAATGCAGCATATTTCATTAGCGGAAGATGCAAATCAACAGGGACCCATATCCAAGGCCATACAGAAGCCAAACCATGTACATGAGGTGCAGGAACTTTCTGAAGCAGAGAGTCGATGTAACAAGCGTGCGGGCACTCACTGGGGTGGAACTTGAGGCCGACGAGCAGCATCTGTGTCATCACCAGGCGGATGGCCTCGAAGGTCTCCGAGGCGAACATGAAGGTGAGGCCCAGCCAGCTCATGTTGACCTCGCCGTAGGATGCCATGGCCGTGCCCAGCGCAATGAGCAGCACCGCCACTATGAGCCGGTGGGACGGATCCTCCAACCGGGCCACGAACAGCGCCAGCATTGTGATGATTGGCGTGAACGCCTGCGTGCATAGGCAGGGGACCGCGGTCAGAGATGTGCACCCGCTGAAGATCGCAAGCGCCTTTGAATTGGTCTCCCTGCCGTGGTGGTGATCAACACGTTTTTTGTTTGGTTTTTAATCGGCGCAAATGTCTGCATGCACAAATGTCTGCATGCACAAATGTCTGCATGAACCGGAAGAAAATGCACAAAGTGACATGCATGGTGCGCAGTGTGGGTCACTGGAATGGCTAGCTAGAAGAAGCTTGTGGCTGCTGGTTGCTGGGACTGCAAAGAGTGATAACGTGCTATAAAATGCCCCTGATCCTGCTTCAGCTGGGTTTTGTCAAGGATACCTCACCTGACGCCTAACCGAGGTGGCTGCAATGTTTGCATGCCGGCATAGTGATGATGGGCCAGCCACATGTGCACGGTTGTATGCCTCATCTTTCAACGCCATTTCATCCCTCTGCACCACTAGAGTGGAGAACGACATCCACAGACTTTTTGAGACCGACGTCTGTAGGCTCTCTGGACGCTTCACACAGCAGCTGCTTCTGTTCTTGTCGAGCAGGGCAGTGATAGAGTGGAGATATAGGTTTTTCGCCGTCGACGGCCGTCGCCAGGGGAAGGAACAAAATGCACGCTACCGCGGTAACGCATAAACCCTAATCCCTAACCCTTAACCTTACTTTCCACGGCGACGGCGAAAAACCCTCCATAAAGTGGAGGGTACAGTGCAGATGGGTGCCCACCTTGAGCATCTGAATGAATGATACGGTGAGGTACAGGTACACGATGTTGCCAAAGTGCAGCGTGAGCGCCATGAAGAAGCCGACCGGCAGGATCCGCGCGAAATAGAAGCGCCATGTCAGCACACGGTTCACCTCCACCACCTTTATCACCTGGCAAAACCAGCGGCAAAACCTGATGCCAGATGCATGAAACATATGCGTTAATAACCTGCTCCTTCAAGCACTTTTGGGTGCATCTTTGCCTGTGCTACAGCCTAGCAAAGGAGCTCACATTCAGGCAAATGAACGAGTCATGCTGCAAAGGTTGGCGAAGATGGGTGAGAGCCGTCAAGGCACGGCCAAGCAGGGAGACTCACTCTGCATGCAAAGTAAGATGCGACGGAGGAGAAGAGCATGCCCAGACAGGACAGGGCCATGGGGTAGTGGAACCCGTCTGTTGACATGAGGTACTTGTTGACCATGATTAACCCCGAAGACACGCCCATCCACCCCACACAGGCCACCACCGTCGCCAACTGTAATGCACCCATGCAGCATGGTCAGTAATTTCTGCAGCCAAGCCATTGCAAATGGGAATTGTCGGCCACTTCCCTCCCCCTTGTGAGCCATAATTCTGCGTATTCTGAAACTCTACTCAGCATAGTATGGAAGTTCGGATCATGGCATGAGATGTTGCAGCAAATCCTGTGGGAGTGACCGTATGCAGACAGTGAGAGATAAGACAGGCGTACCTGCAGCATGGCAGGGGACATCGCCTTGGCCATGCTGTTTTTGTTTCTGGGAGATGCCACCTTCTGCTCGCTTAGCAGCGCACTGTGCTCTCCTTCCCTGCAGCACATGACAGTGCTGTCAAAGAGACGGACATGTCGACAGGTAATGATCACCAACTGTTGATGCCCTTCCTGCCCAGCGCAGCACATGCATGCATGCCTGCCATGCCAGCGCAATGCATTTGTCCTACATGGTGTCGGGTGTGCAACAATTGCGAAGACTTGCTCGCACACAGTGACTCATCGAACTGGTGAGGGACATGCGCGCACCCTTTCTGGGGTGAGCTGGGGAGTTTGGCTGCCTCAGCAGCAGACATGCGCTGGGGTCAAGCCAGAAGCACCCCTGTCCGCTGCTGAACAATGGATGTTGCCGCAATCGATCCCCTCCAAAGTCTTGGATGCAAATAGCTCGGACTGCCTCAGCTGCGTTTTGAATCTGCCGCTACCTGCTCCGTGGCTTTGATGGCACTTCAGTAGTGCTTCTCTTTGGCGGGGAAGTCCACAAGGCTCACTGACTCACAAGGTGCCAAGACCAGGACAAAGAGGCCCCGGTTCCTGCTACTTTGTTGCTACGCTGGTCGACATGCCGCTGTGATGAGCCCCAACCAGAACAAGGGCTGCTGTTCCAAAGAGTAAGCGCGTCCTGAGAACTGGCTGTTTCCTGGTAACCAAAGCGATCTGTTTAACAAAGTTTAGCAGACTGGGAAGCCTGGTAAACGCAGAGAGCATGGGCCAATGCACTGAAGTAAGAAAGGGTCACACCTGAATGCAATGACGATCCCAGGAAATAAAGGAGCTGCGAGGACAGGTGAAATTATCAACAAAATCTGTTACAGTGACACCAGCAATTGCAGACTGGAATATCCAACAGGCACACCCTTCCTGACTTGAAAGAGCAGATGCAAGTACCAACTAACCCACTTGTAGTAGAGATGCACTGACTGGTACGCGATTTATACACTGCATTAGAAACCGACCGTGTGTACCAGGAAAAAGAACTTGGAAAGGAGGTCACACCGAGCGCGAGGGGCCAAAGGTTTTTGTAGTTGGGTCCGCGTTTCTGTCTCTGAATATTTACAGTGTCCTCTGATACACTCTGATTATTGCTTGACATTATTCGGTTCTGCAATCATCCTTGCCGTTGAATTTTTCCAAAACATGACGGTGCTGCTCCGAAATGCTTCTTGTGTCGGCAACAGAAAAGAGGCGTTCCTGCTCATCGGTCATAAATTCCATTGTGACAGAAACAGCCATTTCCAACCAAATCCAGCTGACCATGGAGTGCAAAGCTGCATCAACGACCCTGCAGCTGCTGACATGTCTCTCACGCTCACCTTGATCCATCCCATCACAAACTAAGTGTGCCAAGGCACAGAAATTTCCCAAGGGGAATGCGCGGCCACCCACAACCATGAATCCAACCTGCTCACCCATCACATGCAAGCCCTCCCTTGAGGGAGTAGTGCATCACCTGCCGAACAAAGGTGACTCACCGCGTTCACTCACCCACAGATTTCCAAAACTAGAAGCCTTCCTGGCAGCATCTCGAACCTCATCAAACATCTGAATTGATTGCGCTTGTTTTGATATTATAGCTTGGTCCATTTCAACACCGCACAGCAGACTGACCTAAACTCTCTTTGGAAGCAGTGCAAGACCGAAGCAGAGACAGCTTCATTGTGCTGGATCCTCCTCCGGAGTGGCTGCTAAGGCCATCAGGTTGAAATTCACGCTGCTGTTGGAATCCATAAACTCCAGTGCTACCTTCGCTGAGTCCTGTGATGAAGGAAGCAAGCTGTTAATGACCCGTGCCAGAATACTATGTACAAAAGTGTTCAGACCTGCAACATGAGAAAGTGCACATTAGCAATGCAAAAGGCTATATTTGCGGCTTCTCACCTGGAGCAACGCCTCCGAAGATGTGGGACCGTGATCAATTGGAAAGGACTTCCGCCCGTCCAACTCAAACAGCCTGTCAAGACAGATACTGGTGTTGGCCGCTTGATCGATCAGCTACTTGATGGCTCCTGTCATGACACTTCATGCATGGCAGCACTCAGCACATGTGCCGGTCTACTACACCTAACAGGGTTGTGCGACCTGTTTTGGTGGGCCCTCTTGCGCCATATTACTCTGTGGGAGTCACACTGTTGAGAATGCATTGTAGACTTGGGCTTGTGGAGATGTAGCATGGCATACCTGCCATTCACTTCTACCAACGCCACAAAGTGCAGGTCGACGACATCTTCCAGGGATGGAGGGGCTGTGGCTCCTTCCTGTGCTGCTGCCTGTTCGCACAACTCATCCGTGTCACATTTACGGATCTACATTTGTCAGTGACAGACACGTACTCATCCTACGGTTCCCAAAACCAAATCTGGTCCGCAGCATGCAGGCATATCAACAAATGGGACTCATCATCAAGGAGTGGGCAGGATGACAAGAAGTGAATTGGATGACAAAGATGGTATGAGTTCGGCTCCCAAAATGAATGCACAATGCAGTCAGCAAAATAGCGCTGATCCACTCAACAAGAGAGTGCTGATGCGCAGTACAAACACCAACACAGGACCTTAGCGAAGGCATGCCTGGTGGGCTTCATCGAGGTCAGGTGCGCCGGGAGGTGGCTCTTCCAGGTACTTGCCCCGCTGCTCGGGTGTCATGTCTGCTGTGGCTGCCAGAAAGCGTTGCAGGAAAGATCCCTCCGCTGCAGGTGAACATGATGACAATGTGGGGGCTCACATTTACGGCTTGAAGAATTAGCAAGCGTGCCCTTCAAAAAATAGCCATGATGTCAATGTGAATTAAATTTGCGGCTTGAAGACTTAGCCAGCATGCCCTTCATAAAATCGGCATGGTATTATTACAGTATAGTATGCAAATCTTCAGCACTCACAAGAAGACAATGATGTCGGCATGCACATGCAGGATTCAAATTTAGTCCCATGGTCATTCCACATTTCCAAATCTCCACTTTGGCCAGCAATACATGCAGGTGGGCTAGGTCTGCTGTGTGCCCACAGGGGGGCTCTAAATATGTGAATTTAGAGCCCCCTGGTGCCCAGGCTACAAGGGTCTTGAGCTTTGAGCACTATGTGTTCTCTTTTACACGTCCAGGATGGAAAGCGGCAGCTTGGGGGTTTACCGATGGACACTTTGTCTTGGGTGTTGGCAATCGCATGCAGCGCTCCTATCGTGCCGCAGGCATTGCCAATGGTCTGCTTCATGAAGTACACGCCCTCAGGCAGACCACACCCCTGCTCCTTCAACCGGGCATCCTCTGCGAGTTGGCCACACAACTACTGGAGCTTGCACAGCGCATGGAGGGTTTACAAACAGGTTTCTGGTTCTCAATATGTCCAAGAAATACATTAGAAGGGTTCCATGGTGCTGTTTATGCCTAGTTTGGAGCACACCAGCTTCTTTAGCAGCCTCTGATTCCTTTGTGATAGGGAAGAGCAGCAGCACTGCGATGACAGGCTGGGGCACCATAGCAAGATCTTCCTGTAAAACACCAATGCCTTACGACTGCCGATGAAATGAGTATAAATGAACTGCTGCAGCTGCTTGGGCAAGCGCCAAAAAACATTGAAGCACAATACTTCATAAATAGGATTGCAGCACCTCATCAAGACCATATACGTCGTGAAATGAATACTTGGAAACATCGAGCCCGAGGGTGCTGGTGAAGTCATTCAAAACGTCCGGGTTGGACTCCAAAGGCAGCCACTTCTTTCCCATGAGTATCTAAGCTTGGAGTAACTCCTGCAGCATCAATAGGAGCCAATGCATCAGAAAGACATGCCATGCAAATAAAACATCCTTCGAAAGGATTTTGATATGAATTCCGGGCACCATGTGCGCTTCAGGGCTCCTGACTGAGTGGGATGCAGGAGTCTTTTTTGCTATGAATATCCCGAAAAGGCGCATGCATGCCTCGTTGACTTGATACAAAACACAGTAGAGATCCAACCAGGTCCAAACACAGGACAGTTGGCCGCAGCTGTGCCTGAGAGTTTGCAATTAAGGAGGATTGGAGCTGGTACCTGAATGCGAGCCTCTGCAATACACTTCCAATGGTTGTACTGAATACAAATATATCCTAGAATTGCATCAATTGCAAATGTCGTACGCAGATGTCATGAAAGATCTTGAGTAAGGATGCCAACTCCGAGAGGAAGGTGGCTTGAGCTCACGTGCCATCACAGCAGACATTTAGAAGTAAATTTAGCATCCTCGATGCGGAAGGCTCAAACCTGCGAAAATAGAAGAGCTATATCTGACTCCGGTAGGCACTGATTCTGTGCGATTGAGACCGCTAACAACCTTGTCCAGCACCCATGCCTTCCATGCAACTGCGGCCTACAGGGGTTTAAGGAGTTTGATGTGATGCTGCACATCGGAAATGATGAGGAAACTGACTAGGATAGATGCAGGTTTGACAAAGGCGTTCTTTCAGCGAGCACCAGGTCAACAGATCAGATCACAGATCTCAAAGGTCTACACCTCTGTTAAGCCCATCCTTCTCGAGAGATCTCGCTCAGTTGTTTGTAGCATCCTAAAACTTCTTTTCTTGAGACGCGCAACCTTCATGAATATGCTTGTGATATTTCCATTCCTCTTGCAGCGGCGAAGGTGTGCCACTACTGTTAGCCAGGCTGCTCCTTCAGTCATTATCAGCGGCGGCGGTGCAGCAGGGCTCACAGCAGCTTACTTCGCAGCCCTACAAGGAGCACAAGTAAGCATGCCACGTGGCTGAGCCACCAAGGCCTTGCTACTTTACAGCCTAGGCGCCTGTGTCACTACTCTATTGCAGACCGACCAGATGTCTGCTGATTAGTATAACACGCATAGTAATGCAGCACAGCGTGCATGTCCCCGTTACCTCACACCGATGATTGCATTTTGCTCCAGGTCACAGTGCTAGAGAGAACACGAGAGGTAGGAAAGAAGATCCTCATTTCTGGTGGAGCTCGTTGGTGAGTTGGCCAGCCATTCCCCATGCTCGTACAGCTGCTCTTTCGTGCTTGATTCAATTTGGCTGCCATTAGAACAATCCTCTCCACATAGTGAATCAGCATGATGCAGTTCCTCGCCTTTTTCATGCAGCAATGTCCTGCCAATGGAGGTGGATGTGCAGAGGGATTTCTTCACAGAGTCCAGCCCATCGGCCCTGCGGGCAGTCTTTGCTTCATGGTCTCTTGAGGACTGCAAGCACTGGTGTGAAACCATCCCATGATAAATAATACAGAACTTACTCAGAAGTGGCATCCAATGCAGACCTGCTGCTGTCATGCTGCCGCCTTGCAAGAATGCTAACTGGCATTTGCAACCTGTTCTGCCTATGCCTGCCCATGCTGTGCTTGTGTCCTACAGTAAGCGCTATGGATCATGCTTCTTTGGAGAACATAGCATTTCTGAACTTTTTGCCATTTTCAGGCTGGAAGAGGAGATAGGCCTGAAACTGGCGACAGAGGAGGAGAACAGGAAGTATTTCCCAGCCTCCAATTCCTCCAGGGAAGTCAGAGACCTTCTTCTGGGCGCATGCATGCGCCTTGGAGTGAACATCCGGTGCAAAACCAGCATGGAGGGCCTGAGCAGGCTGCCAGGTGTGGTCTTGACCACCTCCTTGGACTGTGCCCCAGTCATTATTGTTTCCCACTCGCCCTGCATCCTCTCCATGCCTTCTTTTAGTTTTACTTTTAGACTTAAGGGTTAGTTAACCCCATATATATATAACCCTCTATCTATCTATATATATACCCTAAACCCTAAATGAAAGAAATCCAAAATTCTAGAAGCTGGGTGAGGCCGTCTTGTTGCCATCCCACATCTTCGAGGGGGGGGGAATGATGAGGACCTGTGATGACATCTGTGCAGACGGGGGCTGGCGCTGCACACTGGCTGATGGCGCGCACCAAGACGCTGACAGCATCGTAAGGTCCACCACCCTCTGCCACCCCTGCATTGTGTTCTTTGCACCTCCCACTTCAGAACACCGAGCCTGGGATCCTGCACGAACTGTCCTTTTCAAGCAGTCAAGGAGCGCTCTAAACTGTTCTTCATTAAAATTGCTGTCCCCCAGTGATGTCCAGTCTCCGGAGACTGGACATCATATGGTGGCCATTCCTTTGGCAGCATGCACTGTGGATTACACGTCTGTCAGAATGCTGTCATGCAGCGAGGTGCCAAGGAGGTGTCAGGAGTATGTGCAAGGACTGATGCATAAGTGTCGATGCTGCTGCTGCAGGTGGTGGCAACGGGGGGACTGAGCTTTCCCAAGATGGGCACTGATGGCACCGGGCACCGGATCATCGGGGCGCTCGGCCACTCTATGAAGCCGGTCTACCCGGCGTTGACTCCCCTCAAGGGGCGTCACCCCGCAGGGAGCCAGCTGGCAGGTGCCTGGACGCCCTCATCTAGTCTTTCTCTCCTTCCCCCCTTTTCTATCCTAAGCTCAAACTCACCCTAATTCTAGTCCTCTATTCAGGCCCCCCAAACCTTATCCAGAAAGTGCAGTAAATTTTTATGTGCAGATGCTTGTCGTGGTACAAGTCCCTGTGTATAGGATCGGGGCACTGCAGACCCAGAGTCTCTCTCTATGACATAGGTTGTCCACAGCAACAAAATATAAAGTACATCAAACCATGTCACACAAGCTTTACGGCACAAATGTACATTCTGGCTCACTTTCTTCTGAACGTTTGCTTCCCAATGTCTCACGCTCGGCGCCTCCTGAAACGTGTTTACAAGGAAGGGGTCTAGAAAACTGCTTGCCGTTTGTAGCATGCACAGACAGTGAGTGTGCGATTCTGTAGTGCTGAAGAAGACCGGCTTCTGTAAAGTCCAATATCTTTTATCACTGGAGCATGCACTACGAATAACAGGGCACAGTTAGGCCAGGCGATGTGTGGCCGAAACCCCTATTTTCGGCCAGCTTTCGGCCAAGTGCCTTTTGGCCGAGTATTGTCCGGTACAGGGCCGAATATTTGTATTTGGGCCAGTACCTCGGCCTCACTTCGTGTGCATCATATGAGCATGGGTGTTGGGAGCGCAGGGCTGTCGCTGTACGGCGTGGACCTGCAGTGTTCGGCAGCCGCCGCAGCCGTCAAGGGGAATAAAAAGGGGCAGCGCGCGCATCGATCGGCGTTCCTCTTCACACACCGCGGCTACAGCGGGCCGAGCATCCTCGACCTGTCCCACTCTGTCACCAAGGCTCTGGAACGCGGCACGCCACTGCCAAGTGAGCGTTCCCTTAAAAAACTAGTCACAGCCAGTCCTGCTCAGATTTGTCTGGGAGGTGCATGTCCACGACACCGCCGCAAACGCTGAGTATCTGAAGATTCAGAATCTAGCACTCCAGGGTCCGACTTTAAAATTGAAGTACCACTCAATGTTTCCTGTAATGGGTGCAGCAGTTCCGAGTGGGAAGATGGTAAGTATTGGAAGGAATCTGAAGAGTTCAGAGAGCGTGACACATTTGAAGAGCACACTTGTGCAGGGCTGAAGGTCTGTCATGGGTGTAGCAGCTCCAAGTGGGAAGATGGTAAGATGTTGAAGGGACTTGCGTAGTTGAGAATGCGTGACTCAATTGAAGAAGGCACGTGTGCAGGGCTGACGGCAAACTGGCTCGGGGACAGCCGGGCGGACTGGGAGGCCCGACTGGCAGCCTGCCCCGGCGCTTCCAGTGTTCCCTCCTTCCTGCGCAGGCACGGCTCCCAACTTCAGGCATCACACACCCAGAGGCTGATTCGTTTTTGGTATCATTTGCATGTTGGCTGCTTGCCTAGATGCGCGTCAGGTTGGCTTGCGCTTTCCTGTGATCTGCATACTTCCTACCGTCTGCTACTCATTCCAGCAATGTTTGTGAACACTGTCCGGAGAGCCACCGCCACTTTTTGTGACACGGCCAACATCCTGAACCCATAATCCACTAAGGTAAAAGCAGAAATTCTATTGGAAGAACAAAGAACTGTTTGTCATGTGCACAGGCACGGCGTGCCGCAGCGGCTGGCGGAGGCTCTGTGTGGAGAGGTGGGTGTATCGGAGAGGCGGATCGCGGAGCTGCGGAGGGCCGAGCGCACGGCGCTGCTGGAAAAGCTCACAGACTACCCTCTGGAGTATGATGGCCACGAAGGGTATGCCAAGGTGAGGGGACTGGTTCTAACGCAGTATTCAAGGGCTTCTGAATGTGCTTCCATATTTTGTCCCTTTGGGGTGAGTCCTCCGGAGTGTGGTGGAATGTGGCGTTTGGAAGTTGACATGAACGGTTGGAACTTAAGTCCTGGAAGACTTGGAGTCGGGAAGAGTAGGAGCACCGTGAGGATGATTGATTATTAATGCAGCGATGGCATTCATGATGATGTTAGAGGCCCTTGCTGGTGCTGTCATGCATATCCGCACCATGCCCGATTTCGCAGCTTACAAGGAGGGGTGCATGCACTGGCGCAAGGGCATTGCAGTTGATGCTGGTGCCTGATTGGGCCGCAGGCTGAGGTGACGGGAGGGGGCGTACCTCTCTCGGAAGTGCACTGTGCCAGCATGGAGAGCCGCCTGCTGCCGCGTGTGCACCTGTGCGGCGAAATCCTGGATGTTTTTGGCCGCATCGGGGGCTTCAATTTCTACTGGGCCTGGCTGACTGGAAGACTCGCGGGGCTTCATGCTGCGCAAACTGCACCGCAGTAATTTTCCAGCTTTTGCGCGGTACAGCGCGTGATGGCTCTTCCATTCTGGCGTGGAGGTGTTCGAAAGTTGAACCGGGACCGAAGCAGCCTGATGTAGACTTTGAACAGCTTGCAGGCATATGTGTGCGGGCCTTACAAGCAGCGCTCCAGCTGGTTCGAACCGGTTGGAACCGGTGAATTCACAGTCCCTTCAGGCTGCAGAATCATGTGAAGACTGTTACTACTACCAATTGGCTGGACAGTGGTGAGATTGTTGACTCATGAAGATGAGTTGACGGGCTGCTTCGAACTCCAGCTCACCTAATACGGTGACTGATTCATTGAAGAAGTTGGACTTGACAATCAATAAGCCAGCCGATTAGTCAACTAACCCAATATTAGTGAAGCCACGGGAAGCAGCCACGAGACATTCACCTGTGGCGCCCTCTGGCTTGATTTGAACGGGTTTACAAGCGATGCGGAAAGTGTAAAGACGCAGTGTTCTGCTTGACTATTGGCGACCGGGGTGCCAGGAGATTCTTAGCTCCTCGTACTGCTGGTTGTTTTGATGGTGCCCGAAACTGTAGGGCTTTACGTCGGCGCAGAGGCGGTCGCTTCTGCTCTTTTCTTGAGCTTTTTAATAATCTCAATTGCCAATCTAATATTTTCGAAGTTCAACCTGTACGTCATCCTTGCTCTTAGTTCAGCAAGTAAGTTTCCGGTCGCATGGGCATGCTTCCTGATGTCGTAGATCTCGTAAGGCGTGCCACCTCTGCAGTGAAATGAAACTAGAGCCTCATATACTCTAGCGTTTGGACTGATAAATGTGCACGTTGACCTTGACTTTCTGTCGTCTTAGCAACTTGAAACGAGCTGCATGCCCTTTGCACACCTTCCGGAAAGATTGAGCCGCGCCGCCAATAGTTGCAAAAGAAAGACACTAAATTCTTCATTAAATGCCTCTTAAATTGCTTATAGTGCGAGGTGTCGCGTTTGCCTGTTCAGCCGCTTACTTGGTGCACCCGCTGCGAACTTTATACGTCGTTTTCCAGACCCTGGAAAGCATTGGATATGGTGCCAGTATCACCGTCCTCTTACTGATCATGGCGATGTGGTACGACGCTCCATTTCAGAACATCTCTTTTTGTATTGAAAACATGTAATTTGTCTGTCCAGTAAATATGATGCTTATGGGATATCGTCCAGGCAATTGATTCTTACGGCAGACGGTCAGGCACTGAGAGCCTGTGCATGCTGGTCAGGCTCGAGGTGCCAAAGGAGCCCCGGCCACCACACTCAAAAGTGCTGGCCATTGCCTGTCGCGCACTTTTAGCCCCCACTGCTGCCATGGCTGTTATCATATCGCCCTTAGCATTCAGCCGCCTCTACTACACAGACAGTGTTGCAGCTAATGACCTCGGATGGAGCCTTCAGCTTGCCATTTTCTGGGTGCGGTCTGGAAGGTGCAGTCTTCCAAATGTCATGCATGAAGTTGATGTTGTGCAGTGTTCCAATACTATCTTACCTGCCTTGAGCACTGTGTATTCCACAGACTTCTGCTCTTCAAGCTCATAACATGGGAAATAGTTGTTGTTCAGAGCCGGGCTGTAGTGCTGGCACTGTGGACGTCCATGATCACCTATCTGGCGGCCTTTGCCATAAGAAGCTACTTAAGCGACAGAAAGGTTCGAGACAGCACTGGCTTCTCCACCATGGCCCCTGTCATTCCTGTCCCAATCCGCAGCTTGGCCGCAATCCAGAAAGTCGATGGGAGGCTCCTGGTGAGAGAGGACCCCCCACAATAATTGTTCAAGCGAATAGCATCTGGGTCCACAGTGTGTGCACTGTACATGCATGCTGAGGAAAAGAGATGAAATCAGGAAGGTGAGAAGGGAAATGTGGATGTCAGTGGCAAGTTCTGCACATTGGGAACATGCCCTTCTGACTACACTGACAAGCAGACCTCATGTGCATGCGCAGGTGAATGCGATTTTGCTAAGCACGCTGCTCGAGACTGTTCCCTGCGCTTTCCAGGTTACAAGTTTGTATTATATGTACTTCAACAGGGATCACTGGTTCATGCCACTAGTGGTACTCCCTCAGTACCTTGAGCTTGTGCTGCTCAATATTCCGGGGTTGCTACCGCGCCTTTCACAGAGCGCTGTGGCAGAGCCTAAAAGCTGCGATGAAGAGGATTAGTGCGGAGGCTTGCATTTTGCTCTGTCTGGTCATTCTGATTGGTCGTGTTATCTGGATCACTTATTGAACGCCTGCAAAGTCACTGCAAAGCACGGTGCTGTCAGAAGGAAATGTAGGGTACTGTTTATTCTTATACTGTATTTTTGCGCTTTCCAGATGTACATTACCGTTGTCTCTGTCCGGCCTGCTGTGTTGGCAGGGTGCGTTTCTGTTACGCAGGGGTGCAAGGAAACTGCAGCAAAAACAGCAAGCAGACGGTTTCGATTATGAATTCAAAGATTCAAAGTGACAACAGGAACCGTTAGTCATACAGCGTATTTTTGGATCGCAATTCGGAGTGCTTGCAGCTGTTGGCTGTCTATAAGTTTGTTTGTATTGTCCCTAGTGAAATTATTGATCACTTCTCTCCATATGTTAGTAGGTTTCCTGGGCTGCAGACTAGATTAGAGGCCCCACGTGTAACTGCAGACACGCTGTGTATATGCCCTATGGCCATTTGGCTTTGGGTTTGCCGACCTTGTAATGGTTATGGTATGTGCTTTTAAGCAGAGTTCGATAATAACACCAAAATACATTCCCTATGGATACATGACTTCTGGCCACTGCCAAATCAGTCATGCTTGATCAGTCCCATTCCTATGCGTGAAAGAAACATCTTTCCTTAAGTCAATGTCCAGATACAATTCCTCACAAAAATACATATACCGTACCACAGTTACACTTGAGAAATGCAGGGGAAGACAAGTACATGTGCTACAATAGCTTCCACTGTGTCCTGGACGTTAAGCAGCAAACACTGGAATTCCAACAACCTCCAATTTTTGATGCTGACATACTTCCTGTGAAAATGAAGTTGCATATATATCCTACGCAGCTGCACACCCACTCGGGATTGTTTAGGATGGAGCTGAAACAACAGTAATGGCTCATTTTTCTTCAACAGTTTCTAGAAAGCATGATTCCGCAATTCCCTCACTTCATGCCTCTAATGAACCTACGGCTGCCCCAGGATATCAAGCAGGGGAGCAGAAACAGGGAAATTCACTTGAGACCTCAGGAGTTCCCCAGACTGAAGGATGGACACTGCTTGCTGCTTCCTGCATTCAAGCGCATGTGTACGGCAGCAAGCTGCCCCAAGAAGGTCCGGCACTCAACTTGACGCGGAGCGGCACTGACAGCGGGGCCGCGTCCTCCATGCACTGCCTGATCAGGCGGGCAGCTGCTGGCAGCGCCCCCTCCTCGATCTCAAACAGCAGCTCGTCGTGGATCTGCGCGACCAAAGACCACTGCTGGATTTCTTCTTGGGGGTGCCAAGTGGAACCTGCCACTGCCTGTCTGCTTTATTATAGCAGCACTTACAAGCCTGGCAAAATATTGCATGTTCTACAAAGTGTGACAGCTCAAACCTCTGGCAACATCCCCAACATGTTCTTGACAGTGCAGGACATCAGGTTTTTCATGAATGCAGCCTCAGCTTGCATCACGACACAATGGAGAGTCTTCCTCGTTGTCACCATATGTTCAGCAAATTGAGCAGGATGTCCCAATGTACACTTCATTGTGGCACACATGAACATTGCGGCTTGTAACAAAGTATCAAGCAGGGCACCTGCAGGATGAGACGACAGGCTTTGGGGGCGTCGGGGAAGGCGGAGGCAACGCCGTCGGCCAGAGACACCATGGCGGCCTTGCACAGGTCGGCGGCGGACCCCTGCACCGTGCTGTTTATGGCCTGCCGCTCGGCCCGGGCGCGGCGGCCGCGGTCGGCGTGGCCGATGTCCGGCAAGTACCGCCGTCGCCCCGCCAGTGTGGTTATGAACTTGCGCGCGCGGCAGTCCTCCACCACCCGCTTCAGCCATGCGTCCTGTGCAAAGCCGGCAACTGATAAACAAAGCTCAGAGCGCTGCTAGAGAAAATATGGCGCAGGGAATAACGAGCAACTCTCCTCGGATGGTCAAACGCTTCAACCATAAGTTTCAGAAAAAGTGAGGAGATTGGCAGTGTTCTTTGTATCCATGAAACCTGACTTGTCCCTGAAGAACCTGTGTGACCTCCACAGCTAGTCTGTGCCAACCTCCTAGGCTTGCTGCTCCTTCCTCAACGGTGACAAAGAACAGCTCCTTGAATGTTGCTACTTTTTCAGAGTGAAAGGTTCAGATGCCATTCCATCCCACTGCTATCATCCAAGGGCAGGCTTTCAGGACATGACAGAGATGCTGGGGTATGGCGCACCAGCACAGGGATGCTGGCTCGGAACTCAGCCGACTTTTGTGCGGCCTCCTGGGGGTTCACCCCCATCCTGGCGGCCAGCCGGTCCTTGCCCAGACCGTAAAGGAGCCCGTACGCCATCGCCTTTGCATGGTTCCTCTGCTCCACCGTCACCTGCACCCAGATGTGTGCAAACTCACATCACACCAGGTTGTGTTGCCAGCACCGTGTTCAAACTTGACGTCGGAGATTTGCAGAGATGCGCAGCTCTATGTGTGCATATAAAGATGGACCTTGGAAGCTATACACCGCTGACAGCAGTGGTCACCTGTCAGGTGACTTTCCTCAGTTTATCACTTCAATCATGCACAGGGCTCTCAGCAGTTCATTCACCGCAACAGAGTCAGGGAGTCCCAAGGATGGCTATTTCTGATGCTCAGCTGAAGTGATTTGGCCATGAAATTGCGCTCTTGAAAGTGCAGAATGTGCATCCACGCAATGCAGCAGAACAACCAGCACGGGAAGTTGTCCACGGGCGGTTCTGGTGCCCCCACCGCAGGAGGGGGAATGCGCAGCCATTGGGCAGCCCATTGGGTGAAGGGGTCCTGGAGGGGGTCGGAGAGCGTGGCGATGAGGGAGGCATCCCCGCTGAGGTGCGCCATCAGCCGCAGCTCCATCTGCGCATAGTCCGCCGACAGCAGCACTCGCCCCGCCGGCGCCACAAACGCCTCCCTGCAGCAATGCGACACAGCGAATGCATCAACCCTTGTGCCGGCAGCTGCGGACGTCATGCCGGCACATGCCGGCTAGCTCTAAAGCAGCACTCGCCCGGTCGGCGCCACAAACGCCTCCCTGCAGTGTTGCGCAAAATGAATGCATCAACCCTTTTGCTGGCAATGGCAAACATCATGCCGGCACATGCCGGCAAGCTCTGCCTGGAATGGTCGAATGCAAGGTGGTATGTGGTGCCTTGCAGACTGTAGCAGAGGAAGGCGTCATCTGCATGCACACACGGTTAGTGCTGTGTCAAATCTCGCGCAGCATGTCAAGACCACCAGCAGAGAAGGCTCATCAATGTTGCCTCAGAAAACTTTCATCGTGGCGGGAGGGAAATATGATGCACGTCCACCAGAGAAATGGCAAGGTTGGCAGCATCAGAAGAAGAAGCACCTAAGAGAACTCATGCAGCGGCCCAGACAGTGACAAAGATCAAGCCTCTTGATAGCGCACCTGATGTTGGCGTCATGGTCACGGCGAGTGGGGCCTGCTGCCTCTGTGGCACGCTGAGTCTGCGTGGCCTCCACATTGAAGGCGCGCGGCTTGGGCACATTCTGCAGGTTGGGCTCGTCCATGGCCAGGCGGCCTGTCGCGCACGATGTCTGGCAGAAGTTGCCCCGGATGCGCACCAGCGCGCCATTCTGCACGGAATCAAAGCGCCGTTTCAAGATTTGGAATCCCACACATACCCTTTATTACCTAACCAATCATGCCTCTATACAGGCATGAATCGCATCCCTCTTTATAGGCATAAATTGCATGCATCTTGAATGGCACATCAAGCTTCTAGCCTTTTCATTCCCAATTCCCAGACATTTTACTAGCTGTTTGGCGGCTACGTTGGGCATGCACGCTGCATGCGAGGTGCATCAAGTAGACCGCTGTGCCGCGGCGATGTTGAGATTGTCAAGTTCACGATGCAAGTCAGCTGGCAGCTCTTCCTGCAAGTTCTCTATCATGACATAATAGTGGAGAGTAGGGAGGCAAGTGCAGAGGTCTCTCACCACGCCAGGGCTGCCAAAGGAGGCGCGGCGGGCGCGGTGCGCGAAGGTGTTGACAAAGTCGGCCAGCACCTTGGCGAGAGTGCGGCGCTCCTGCAGCAGCCGCGCCACCGGGTGCGCCGACGCCAGCTCCTCCAACACCTGCGCTTACCAACTCTTTGGCTTGATTGGCGATAGTGTGCCGTTCGTGGTGTTGAAGGGCCTCAAGCAACGGGGCTTGTCTGGGGTAGCCGTAATGCGGCATTAGCTACTGGAGCTCTCTGTCCACCTTTTCAGCAAACCGAACAGCTCACCCCAGACAGCGCTCCACGCCTGTGAGACCTGCTACTGTGAGGGCAAGCCAGTGTGCAGCGCAGCAGGAATGTGTCCATGCCCAGCACCAGCCCAGGTTGGCCAAGGAAACGCCATGGCTCTGAAAATCCCTCACTAAAGCCTGAGCACACAGACAAATAGGAGATGGCAGAGGAAAGAAGGGACGTGCCTCTTGGTCGGTGGAGGGGTGCTTGCGGCCAGGCTTCATGGCGCATGCGGGCACTGGCAGTTGCAGCCGGCCGAAGAGGACTTCGCGCACGTCCTTCGGTGAGGCCACATCAAATGGGCCGCCCGCTGCGCGCTCGATCAGCGCATCCAGCTCGGCCACCCGCCGCTCCAGCGGCCGCTGCAGTAATGCTTACACAGTAAAACTTGCCGTATGTGTGGTGTCGTATAAGGGACAAGCAGGCACATGCGTGCATGCTGATGCGTCAAGAAGAGAATGTCCGGATGGACTGCAATAGAAGAAGAAATGCCATGTGGGGGAAGATATTTATGCAAACCCCCACAGGTATCAAACATCTTGTGCCTGGCCTCTGCACAGGCATGGGGTATTAAAGAACCGGCTGCGGAACTAGCAGCCTTATAAGGAGTGGTGCATGTCTGAGTATTGTGTGGATGAGAATGAGTGTGGGTTGGCGGCTGCCAGCGCACCTTGTGCTTGGCAAAGATGGTGGGGTCAACTGCCACGCCCACAGCCTCCATCTGCGCCAGCACAGGCACCAGCGGCATCTCCACCTCCCTCAATGGCTTCAGAAGTCCTTCAGCCTGACAGCAAAACAAACCTTGTTAAGCTTCAACGCTTCAACAACTCAGAACTCACGTATTGATGCATGGCATCTGCATTGTCCCGCAGAACCCGGAGTTGTCACAGTCTGCTTCAAGATTCTCCGGACCCAGCAAGGGTGTCCATTGCAGTAAGCCTCTTACTCTCCATGGGTGGATGGCGGCAGAAATTATTTTTCAAAACTTTGCTCTATACCCCCAAACCAGGGACTTTCTGTACTGAACTCTAAATCCACCATTGCATTCAGAAAAAGGATTATTACTACAAAGGCCCCTTTACCCTAACCCAAAACTCTAAATCCCAACCCCAAACTCCACAACCCTAGTTGAAGTGTTTGAGATTTTTATTCCGGGGTGGATGGCAGCATGACACACCTTCATGACCACATGCAGGTGATTGTACAGGCGCAGGATGCCGGCAGCGTGCTTGCAGGCCTCTCTGCGGCGCTGGGGAAGGGTGGAGCCGCGGGTGAGGGCATTAAGTGCCTCAGTGGGCGCCTGCTGCATGCATGCCTTCAGCAGCCCCTCCAGCCCTGTCGGCTCACCCCTCTGCAGAGGAACCCCAGCTTGAGAACAACTCACCATATCCTGCTATGAAAATCACGCATAATAATGAGATTACACGTTGAAATTGAAAGTAATGTGATTGTAGAACGACGCCAGACCTGGTTGCATGGTTGTTCCAAGCAAAAAGCAGGGATCACAATGCGGGCACCAAGCGCAACCAAACACACAAGTATCAGAGAATGAAGTTCGCCTGAGTAATGAACATCACGTGTGGAGCGCACACCTTGAAGCCAGCAGTGTTGGGGTTGTCAGAGACAGCCGAGCAGTCCGGCATGACGAGCCACGCGGCGATGCAGACGTCAACAAGGCGCCCACCGAGCGCGACCGGCCGCAGCGCAGCGCCGTCGGGGCCGCGGCTGGGCCGCAATAGCGCGGCCAGCTGCGGTTTGAGGTCATGCGTCAGCTTGTGCGCCGCCGGCATCTCCAGCATGCGCGCGATCACCTTCCAAGCCTCTGCGCAACCATGAATGCACTTCAAATCAGAATCATATTGGGGCTGCCAAAGATTCATGACATTTCAGAGCAACTTAACACCGACAAGTTGATCAGCAACCTGCTGAAAAGGAGAAGGGAGTCCTGTGCGGCGTTAAAGCACTGTTTGGCTCACACTCTAGAGTGCAGGATAATGCAAGGAATGCAAAAGCTTCCCTGTTCAACTAGTGCCACAGCAACCTGACACCAGATGGTTATAAGCATGTTCATACCGGCAGTGGCGGGCAGATAGAAGGCGGACTGTTCATTCCAGGCCACAGCCACGCCTTCAACTTTGGTGGTGCCACTGCCATCCTCTCCATCTTCGCCGATGTCAAATGTATCCTGGATCGGTGTTGCCTCATGTGCGCCTGTAAAACAGACAACAGGGCTTGCCAGCTTGCCACACTATTGCATGCGATCTCTGTGATCTAACAGGGATACTTTACGGGGCTTGGAAGTGAGGAGGTGCTTGAACGAGACCAGGAAATCTTATTGACAAATCTGCTGCAAATGTGCTGTTCAGTTCTGCACTGCTGCCTAGCAGGCACCTATCGTGCTGCTGTGTACACAGGAAGTTATCCAGTAGCTCCCCTGCAATTTCCAAATGGCACCACATGCATGGAGCGCCAGGGAGATGCCGTTGGATGTGACACTCTGCTGAATTCCTTGAGAGATGCACCTCCCCCCTTCTTGTGGATGTGCACCCTTCAGTAATTAAAATACACACCTGGCACTGGTGGAAGCAGGAGGTCGTTGGCGGCCAGCGTTGCGGCAGTTGTCGGCTGCGGCGGTCGGTAATCGAGCATGAATGCCCAGCGCTCCTGTGCACGCCACAGCTGATGCACGAGCTCCAGCGCCTCGCTGTCCTCCACTGCCACTAGGCCCTGCAAGGACAGAAATGTCAGTTACAGACCAGCGTGTCGCACAAGTCTCCAGCACACAATCCCTTACTGCCACAGCCCCCTGCCTGCACTATGTAGGCTCGATACTTGGTACTAGAAGCCATAGCAGTCTCATTGATAGTCCATGGCAGTGAAAGAACCGTTACCGTACGGCAATTGAAACCATGCGAAGCTACAAGTCGACTCTTCAATGGCATACATTGCTGCGCATGGATTGACGGCACACCAAATGCATGTTGAGCAAGAGATTTGGGCAGATTTCCAGGCAGCTGATGAGCCGAGAGAAGTACCAAAGTTACTTCCATCGGCTCAGGAGCCCACACCAGCCTTCAGCATGTACAGAATGCACAGAAAAGGATACCTGGAAGCCCTGGGATGTGGAGGGCCCCTTGGTAGCGCTGCCGGGTGCAGTAGAGGAACCGCCGATGGAGCTTGGCAGGCTCAGGGGTGTGCCTGTTGTCACGCTGGCAGCATCCAAGCCCAGTCTCACAGCATTCAACTTCTCATTCGCCTCCGCCTACCGGAAGAGAACGACTCTCCTTAGCTTGAGCTGTCAGATATTTACGGCAAACACCCGTACTTTGAGTGAGTTCATGCTCAATCCCGGCTGAGGGCTAACAACTAAGCACAATCTGGATGACAGGGCATCGAAACACCCAGAAATTGCATGCATGCACTCGCATGGTGAAAACAATTGGAGACACTACACTGATTGATCCAAGATTGCTGGTGAAATTCAAAGAAGGATAGAAGGAAGGCGCGCCATGAGAATGCGCTTCTGTTGCTTGAGCAGCTCAATAGCGCCCCGTCGAATTTTGGCCGCTTGCGACTTGAAGCGCCGCAGCTTCCGTTGGTCCGCCTTCACGCCGCTGTGGCCTGCTTCACACAAACAATGCCCACAATCAGATGGCACCACAAGGGCACCTGTAACAGTCTGCTCTGGGATGCACAAGGAGAGCAGAGCAACAACCAATTGCCACTGCTCTACCATGGCCAGGTTACCAAGAGGGCCGCCGCCATCCAGAACATTTCAGGCCAGTCTGAACAGTCCATCCAAGTCCCCATTCACTCTACCCCACTGAACACCGGACAACTTATGCAATACTAGCTTTGAATGCAGTGTTCAGATGTCCAACACCCTGCCACAGACAGACGGACACACAGACAGCAGCTTCCATATTTTTGCCACTATGCGCCAGCAGGATGACAAGCTAACAGCGAGGAGCCGCGCCTCGGGAGAGGATGGCGACGAGGGTGTCGGTGTTGGGCAGGCGTGCGATGGTCTCTGCATTGCGCAGGCCGCCGTTGAATAGCAGCCGCGCCGATGCGGGCCCCACGTGGGGGATCTCTGTGAGCGCCACGATCTCCTGCTTCACACCTGCCAATGCCCGCGACTGCACCCAGAACAGGTGCACGCTCATCGCTGCGCCGGGGGACCTTGATCGCAAGGAAGGGCGCCAGTGAACAGTGAAGAGAATGAGGAATCTCCAAGTGGATGCAACAGGCAGATGGATGTGCACCTACTCCAGGAGTTGCCAAATGGCATGAGTGACGAGGATGACATAGGATAACTTGCTTTTTCCTTTTTCAGATCCTCAATGTGACACGAAGAATTCCCTAAACATGTGGACAGTATCCCTTGATGAAGTGTCTCCCGAATATATCAGGACCATAGGATGCTGCTGATATCGGGAATGGTTCATGGTGATGAGACGGGGAGAGTGGGCATGCCTGGAAGGCAGCAATGAGCATCTCCAGGTTGCGCCAGCCCATGCGCTCGCAGAAGGCGGCCATCATGCCCGCGTGCTTGCCAGCCTGCTCCTGCAGCTGCTGCGTCACAAACCGCTTCACGCCATAGCGCTCCAAGATCACGCTCGGCTCCACCTGCCCACGCACATGGCCCCGACCCTTATGCATCTACACTGAGTGGGTGGAGCAACATCTCCTTCAGTACAGTCCTAATCACAACACTCATGGAGATGCGCCATGTGTCCTTTTCTGCAACCCCAATAACCTCTTCAAGAAACTCAGAGCCGGCAATAATCCTCTGTGCTCCCTGTCAAGATCGAATGGAGCTGACCTGATCGGTACCTAAGCAGTTTAAATGTGGGAGGAACAATAGGCCTGCAGGAGTGATTGTATGCAGGGAAAAATGTCAGGATGGAAGGGTGGTGTGTGTGGGCACCTCGTCGACAACATCGCTGAGGACGAGGGCAGTGAAGAAGCGGCGGCAGACGCGCGCGGTGTGGCGGTGCTTGTCAGGGATTTTGGCACGCATGCTGAGGTGGCACCCTTCCCGCGTCAGCCAACCCATATTCACGCCCACAAGGTCACGCACCTTTGCCTGAACTCCCTATGCAGACCGCAAAAAGGTGTCTTAGCAAGACAGTATAGAGAGATAGAGCACATGACACAATGCTGTTCATTTGCAAGAAACACCCGCATGCCAGCCAGCAAGCAAGGCACAGTCGAATGTGCTTTCATAAAAATGCTTGTGGTCAAGGTCCCCATGAAAAGTACATGACGGGCAAAGGCTAGAGGTGCTGCCTTGTACAGGTAATGCATCCAATACCCAGCATCAAATAAATCACCTATAACTTCATTAGGGAAGGAATGATCTTCCAAAAGAGCAGGGCTGTAACTTCAGGACAAAATGGGCGCATGGCATGCTCCTGACCCACTATGCCAGCATGTTGCAGATCATATTGGAATTCAACTGAGGCAGTACCTGGACAGAGCCGATAACATCGCAGCAGGTCTGCCAGTTGCGGCAGACGTCCTCAGATCGGGGTGTGATGAGGTAGCAAAGGTGCAGGTCGCTGTCCAAGCAGAGCCCCTCCCTGGCCTTGTCCAGATCCTGAACATCCAGCAACAGCAACTTGCAGCCAATACACAAGACAAACTCTGACTTGGAAAACCAGCAAGATCAAAGCATCTGTCACTTGGACAGCTGCCCTTGGTGCTGCCCAGTCATCATTACAAGTCTCCTATGGCAGTGCATGAACATGCTTACTGTTCCTGTGGAAATGCTTTGTAGTCTTGATGGCTTGCAATGGCTGCATTGGTGTATTTTAACTGCACCTGCTTGTAGTCCAGGGCATCCTGTATGTCAAGGCTGGAGGCGACAACGGCGCTGCCGAGCAGTGTGGGCCCCCACAGACCGGTGCTCTTCTCCCAGGTGATCAGCCGCCGCTCCTGCAGCGACCGCAGCGCATCCGTTGCCGCTTTCGTCACCACCTCCTGCACATGCCGGCACATGCGCCACATCAGCACATTGATGGACGACATATTTTGAATGCAAGGATGTTTGTTCCTCCTCCGCAAGTTCTTCCCATGAACACACCTGTGTGGAATGCGCACCTTACAAAATCCACTGTCATATTTCAGCTGATGGACAAGTAGTAATGTACTGTAGTTGGGTTGTGGCGTTGCGTCAGATCCTCTTCCCCCAGACAGAGGTTAGGAAACATAAGTTGCGTGGAGCAGGAAGGGCCACATGGCAGCGGCAGACCTGAAAGTCCTTTGTGGCAGCGAGGAGGGTGCACTTTATGTAGCGCTTGACATCATGCTTGGTGGCCACTGCCTTGCTGGCAACCACCTCCAGAACTGCCCGGTCCATGCCCTTGCGCCCTTCAATCAGGCAGCTGTCCACCACATCGTGCCCATCCTGTTCAACAAATGTCCACTTTAGTGATCCTTGATCAGCTCAGAGGGTATCCTGTGAATATGCCCACCTCAAGCTTGCTGGCATGCTTTCGTGTTAATGCCTGTCACATGAGGTCGAGACGCTCATGGACAAGAATCTGAAATCAACATATACCAACAATTGTGTGGAGGAGCGCTTGACGCTGCTCAACCTTCAGACTCTAACCGAGCAGTTACCGGCATATCAATGGCCTGCTAAGCAGGTGTGCAAAGTCCTGCATGCAGCACACCAAAATTCTACTGCATCCGGAGGTGTCAGGGGTGGTCCGCATTGCGGAGGGCTCTCTCAGCTACAGCACCTGGATGAGCTTGGCGATCTCATCGGCCTGGCGAGGGTTCTTGGGGTTGGCACACAGGATGGCCTCACCAGCATCGTCAAGCCCGGCGCGGCCAGCGCGGCCGGCCATCTGCCGCACCTGTGACCGCGTCAGCCACTGGCTCTCCAGCCCAATGTACCACTCCCTGCCAAAGCCGCACCCAGAAGGTTAGGCCCAGACCCACAAACCCCTTCCAGCACATTGCCTTGCAAACTTGGAGCCAACCTCTATTGGCTCTCCCTGGCACCCATGCCTTTGACAGGCTTGAGGACCACAGCAGCATTGTTCAATTGTCTCATGCAAATGCATCCCGATTGGATAGTTGGCGGAGCAATATCTGATGAGGACAGCGAACGCAACAGGATCCTATTTCCTCCTGTGCCGTGGGGAAAAACGATTGGAGCGAAAATGTGAGAGTTATGGAAGCAGCAGGGATGTGGAACGCGCTTGATGATGACCCGAGCGGCCGGCAAGTTGACGCCTGCAGCCAGGGTGCTTGTGGCAGTGAGCACTCGCAGTGCTCCGCTCCGGAAGGCCTTCTCAACTATTGCCCTCTCCTCATGGGACAGATCTGCGTAACCCACCCCAAAACATAAATCTTCAGAGCTCCCATTATGGACCAGACATCTAAATAAAGCAGTGGCAATCGTCTGCAGTCTGCAGAAGACATGGATGCAGAGCTTTTTTGTCACTTCATGCGGAGAGTGAAGTTAGCTCCTTGAGCAATCTTTTCGTGGGTTCTGAAATAGGATTGGAAATGGTCCGGGTGCAGAGTACGTGTATGTCCTTAAGTTGGTTCAGGTAAGAGCAGCAGAGGGGCAACCTGCATGGTGAAAGGCGACGCCAAACTGAAAGGTGTGCACCAGGTCAGCGTTCTTGTCTGCAAGGCCCACGAGTTCAGCATGGAAGTCGCTGCGTGAAATGTCACCAAGCTCGTCCCCACCCAGAAAGCGCTCCTCTATTGAACCCAGCATGTCCGCCACGTGCCTTGCCATATCGCTGCATTTCTGCCCGGCACAAACAAAGGACCCCATTCAAATTCCTGTGTACCTCTTGCAGGGACACCTGACTGATCTCATTTCTCACGTGTCCCAAACTTGGCTACTCAAAGTCAGCTACTTAACCTTAGCAACTCAAACTTGGTAGCTTTGAGTAACCTACAAGTGATCTGTCCTGCTTCAGTCTTGGACTGACAAATATGAAGGGGCTACCATCAAAACCTTGGAGGCAATGTTCAAGACAAGGAGAAGCAGAGTTTGGGGGCTTTTGCGGATAAAAACATGGGAAAGAGAAGGGAGCTGCACCTTCTTGGAGGCGCAGAAGATGAGAACAGACTTGCCGGCGTCGATCGTCTCTCGTGCAAGCAGCGCGACATGGTCCTCCCGGTCCAAGTGTTCCTCCACTGCCAGCTCGCGCACTGGTTCCCCCCGCTCGTCCCTAATCTGGCGCCCCACCTGCACCAGTATGCACCCTGTCTTCACCTCGCCATATGCAGCACCTTCTGCTCCTGAGCTGCCTAGTACATTGCGATCCTTGCATCACCAGAAGGTCAGCAACAAATTGCATCCAGGTAATCATCCTTCGCTTGTCCTCCTGCATGAAGCTTTAGTCTGCGAGACGGCTTCGGCCAACCACATGAGATGTATCCCACCTTCACAAACCTGCGCAATTGCACCGGGCGAAAGGTTGTCTCGTACAGCTCAGCATCCAGCCAAGAAGCGAATGCAGCAGCGTTGGACATGGTGGCGGACATGCCAATGATCTGCAGCCCCTCCCCTGCAGCCTCATCCATGCGAGCAGTCGAATAGCGCAGTTTTGTCAACAGCAGCTCCAGCAGGTAGCCCCTCTGCTCATCACCCACCTGCCCAAAAAAGGTTCTGTCCAAGTCACATCTGATGAGTGGCTGATGAGTGGCTCTACTTGGCTATTGATGCACCCTTGCATGTGCACGTAAACTCTGTGACAACAGTAGATGCTAGCAATCAATCATGGTGGTGAAGCACTCGAACGTGTGGAGACTCAGATGCTTAGACTCAAGAAGTATTCCTTAAATGGTGGAATATGGCTGCACTGCCGCAAGCATGTGCATTGAGAAACATTTCCCCAGAGAGAAGTATCTTGGCCCAAACACTAAAAAGTCTATTGCAGAGGGGCGCACCATGTGCAGCTCATCAATAACAAGGCAGGACAGGATGCCCATCTTCTCCTCCTCCAGCAGCCGGTTCACAAGGATGTTGGCTTTCTCGATAGTGCACACCACAATGCCTGTCGTCTCTGGGTTGATCCCTGCCGCGCTACTCTTGTTGGAGTACATGCCCCTCACTTCCCTGGGCATCACAAACCAGTTCCCCTTAGACTCCAAAATCTTCCATATCAGAGCCACGCCATATGCTGGCAGGGTATTAAATCTTGTGAGCGTGCCAACTCACATATCTTGCGCTAGTTAAAACACTCGCATACAGCACAACACCACCATAACGAGAATATCGCAAGAAGTCTTCAACAACAGCGATCTTTTTCTAACAACATCCAAGTCCAGCCAACTCGCACATGGCTGATGTGGGCAGCCAAACGGGCAACCAATGTAAAGGATCAGCTGGGATCAGTGGGTGCTGGCCTGCTGGCCGGAGGCAATAAACATCAGAACACCCCACAGTATTGTAGGGTGAATGGGTCTAAACACCCCATTTGAGGCCTCAGGCATGAGGAGAACTTCTGATGATTGCCGCCTCACTTGCTGCATGCACAGGCGTCAGTAAACCTTGCCCATGTTCCCAGATTGCCAAGTCCGCTTCCCACAAAACAGGCAGGTGACCAAATGCATGGGCCATGCTCATGCAAGGTGGAGGTTGAAAAGCAAACATGTACAACTTAGTTTCCCTGAGCAAAGGAACCTTTCTACTTCCTGCCACTGCTGTGCCCTTGGCTACGCACTGCCCAATTGGGAGTACTGCAAAGACCCCTAGATTGTGTCCCGGACGCACTTTTCCAAGGGCTTGAGCAGGCGCGCCAGGTGGGCCTCCTTCTCCTGGCACAGGCTGACGAAGGGCAGCACGAGCAGCGCGACCTTGTCGGCAGTGCGCGGCTCGCACAGCCGGCGCAGCACGAGAACCTCCGCCACCGCCGACTTGCCGGCCGAGGTCGGCGCGCTGAACACCAGGCTGCGTCCCTTCAGCACCCCCGGCTGATTCAGCGCCTCCGCCTGTGCCAGAACAGGCTCCCTCTTTACATGGTGTCTCCTGGCTCAGTACTGTGTTTTGAAACTATGTGAGCATCATTCTGAAACAGGCAGCATTAAAACATGCTCTTTACAAGATCTCCTGGCTCAGTACTGCGTTGAAGGTACATGAGCATCATTCTAAATAGGGGGCCTCAATTTATGTGTGGGCCTTGATGCAAGCACTGCACTGCCAGCTGTGGTCTGGTGCATGATGGGCAGCCAGGCTCTGACATTTCCCTCTGCTGAGATCGAGGTGTAAGCATCTCTGTACGCTTGGCGGGATGTGCTAGCATAATTGGATCTGTACATATATTGCACCTGCCAGGGGTAGAGGTCCCGGGTGAAGCCGGCTTCCGTGAAGGCCTGCACCACCTTGGCTGGCAGGTAGTCATGCAGCTTCCGGCTGGCTTCCTTGACAGGCGTCCCGGCTGCTGGCGTTTCCTGTTGACTGCCGTCCGCATGCGTACTCACACTCAACCGGTGCCTGCATACCAAAATGGTGCGTCCTGGTCTCACCCAACTTGTGCCTCTGAACAAAACGCCATTCTGGCACAACATTGCTCCTAACTGTGATAAGTTTGCAGCACCTGTGCTTTTGTAAAAGAGGTGACAGGGGTTACCTTTGGCTTAAGCCGGCATGGGCCAGCCTGCCGCCCATGGACAAGGGCAGCTGGCCCGGGTTGAGAGGCAGCGCCTCATCGTCCGAGTCAGCCTCGGACCCTGAGCCACTAGTGCTGTCCATCGCAACATCGCCCACCTCGGCAACCACCGCATCACTTGTGCAGCATCCCTCTCCAGTATTCAAGTCAGCTGCAGGCACCTGAGGGCTGCCCATTGGCCCGTCTTCCCTGCCAGAAGCTGAGTCGGCAAGTGCTCTTTCTGTGGGTGCTTGCTGCACATCTGGCTGTTCCTGGCTGCTTCCATGTGGTGCACGCTCGCCTTGTTTTGCAACAGGTGCATTTGCTTCTGATCCATGCACATCTTCAGAGGCGTGCTCTTCTACAATGGCGGGCTGCACCGGCAGGTCCTCCAAAGCTGCACTGGGAGGGTCATTGCCTGGCAAGCAATCGAGCTCTCGGTCGGCGCTCACAGCTGGTGGCTTACTCGGCATGTCATCTGGTTGGGCCAACGATGGGAGTCCATTGTTGCTCTGCCCGATTGCAAAGACAGCATTGCTGCTGCAGGGCATGGCAGTGTCCCTGCCTCGCGACAAGGCTGCAAGGCTGGGGCCATCAGTTTCACTCGGCGGCAGGTGCAGCATCTCGGCTGCTGTCAGCGGCCGGCCGACCGCCACTGCACTCACAGCACATGTGGCCTGCAACACAACTGTCTGGGGCATTACTGCAGCGCGGGTCTCCATGTGCGCAACACCACAGGACTGCTGAGCAGGCGCTGAAGCGGCTGCTGCTGGCTGGTGATGGGGCCACCCGATGTCCTCTGCCAACCCAAGCTCCCTCAAATGGCTGCCAATCCAGCCTGTGCCTTCGGCTGATCCGCCGGTGTCTGCATTGAGCCCCTCGGGCAAGCAAGGGCCTCCTTCCTGCTCTGCTCTTGCCTCCAGTAATGCTGGTGGTTTGCTGCCATCAGGGTGGCCCTGCTGCACTAGGAACGTTGGAGACTGCATCATAGCAGTGCTGAAAGCCTGGAAAGACACTGCAGATTGTGCAGCAGCCACTGCAGGCGGCTCGTGCCTGGCTTTCAGTGCCTGACTCCAAGCTGGCTGTCGCTCGCCATGGCTGCTGTCATTGTCTCTGAGCCAGGGCTGCGGCGCGCAGACAGCCTGAACAGTTGCTGGCCCTGCTGGAGCCAGGCAGTGTGCCTGCGCAGTGGTAGCAGGCACCGGAATAGAGTCCAATTGCTGCATGGCCTTGATCTCGTCATGCTGCTTTATCTGAGCTGGCAGCCTGCCGGCCACTGCATACTCTGCTCCAGAGCTGCGGATGGGACTAAGCTGGGCAGTGGCTGGATGATTCGCGGCCGTTGGCTCAAGAACATCACCCGGAAGGGAGGGACTGGCTGGTGCATGCTGCCAAGAAGGCTTGCCAGCAGCAGGGAACGCGATGTGGCGCACAGGCATGGGCGAGACCACCACTGCTGCCTTGCAGGCCTCCGTCAGCGCCAAGGTGTGGCTCTGCACCAGTCACAATCGTCATGCTTCTGACGATGCCGCAGTTGATGTGATGCACGGAGGTTCCCAGGACCATGCAGACAAAATATACACAAGAGGCACCCATGCCCATGTCTCGTGCAAGGAAGGGGGCCATGTAGATGGGTCACCTTCATTGCTGCGGCCTTCTGGTCAAGTCTCTTCAGGTGTGCGATCATCCTGATGTCATAAGGGGACATGCCATCGAGGGCAGCCAGCTCCGCAGCGCTACTGCTCACATCAAATGACTGAACAGCACCATATGCCACAGGAGGCTGCAGTGCTGCTCCAGCTGGCCAGGGCCCTGACACAGTGGACAAACCACGTGTTTGCTCCTGTGATAGCATGCTGACAGTGGTGTCTGCCTGCGCTGCAGCTGGCCCTGACCCTGCCTCATGGTGGGTCGTCGTTGCATAATGACCTGCAATGGGACCAAATGCTGCACCTGCCAAGGCTGAGCCTGGGGCGTCCATGGCCTGCATGAGTTGCTGTTCCACTTGCTGGGCAGCCACCCTCTGGAGAGCGGCGCGCACAATGTTGGTGCTGGATGGAGGCGCCGCTGGTGCTGAAAGCCTGCCACAGCTGGATGTTGGTGTGTCAGGCACCACATCTGTGCTGCTGAGAGGGGACTGTTTCGCTGGAGATGCTTCCCTAGTCACAGGCTCATCGAGACCAACATCCGCCTCGTCATAAGGTCCCGTTCTGACCTGTTGATCGACGTTCTGTGGAACTGCAAGATCCACCTCGGAAGTCCTCTCAACAGGCACGCCATGGCCAACTGAAGGGCTGCTACATTCTCGTGCTACATTCTGGGTGCCTGTGCTGCTCTTCACTGGCAGCAGTGGCACGCGTGGACATTCACCATGGCCTGCTGCCTGGCGCTTGCGGGGACTGAGAGACTTTCCTTCCTCCTCAGAGTCAGATGCCTGCCACAGAATTTGCTTGCTGTACTCATGAACCTGCTGCGAAAGGAGGCGTCGTGACCTGCAACATTACAGCATAGATTCATATCTTCTGACCCTTTTATTCAATTTATCAGAGAGATCTCACCTTTTGAAGACATGCCATTATACTCCCCTACACATGTGTTGAACAGGTGCGGCCGAAGGAAGCCACAGCTGCTATACTAGATAGAAAATTTGACATTTTACTGAGGACACTCAAATATGAAACCTTATTTGAAGTACAGTGATCACTAAGGGCAGGGAACGAGCCGTTGCACCTCTTCAGCTTTGCCCGTTCCCGTTTGAAGCAACCCCTTTCCTGGCTATTTGAGGGCATGCGGCGTCCTCATGTACCGTCTCACTAACTAACGATGGTGATACCAAGTCGTCGGTCTCCAACGGGCTCCGCAAACTTCACCGAGCCAGTGACGGATGTTGTGCTGCGCCGTGCTGGGCGAGCCAGTTTAGGGTGGAGGGGAGGCAACTGCATCCAAGCTGCATCTGATCTGGAGCCACCTCTTCTGACAGATTGCACCTGTATACAACAAAGACACTGAATCACATAGCACATTGGCACACTCAACAGCTTGCAGGACAGGTTTAGAGTCCAGAGAAGGCAAGCATGGGTGTAGACGGCCGCGACAGGTACTGCTCCTGTTGTGTTTGTGTTCCATCGCAACATATACCAGCTAATTGAGCACAAAAACTCAGTCTTGAAAGCGAGCTGAATGATGTGAACATGGCGCCCTTGCAGGAAGTCCAGGGACAAAGATCGGGATCGTGACAGGAAGGAGAAGCACAGCAGACGATCGCGCTCTCGGTCGAAGGAGAAGTGAGTGTCCTTGCAATCTGTCTTTCGAGCGTGAAAATTGTTCATGCGAGGTTTGTCTGCCTTTTGTTGTGCTACAGAAGGGGCAACCCCACTACCTGTGCTGATCCTGTTGAATTTGTCTTCCTATCCGACGCTTTACGTTGCCCACTTTTCCTTCCGCTGTGCAGGAAGTCAAGGAAGCACAAATCCAGGTCGAGGTCAGAGTCGCCACCACGGGAGCGAAGGCGCCGCGAGAGGAAGTCAGGTGCTTACATCGGCTGGTTGGCTTCATGGTTCAAGGCTGCTGTTGTATATTTTCTTCTTCGTGCAACACATTCGCATTCAAACTCGCACAGATTAAAAATCGGCAGGCCTGTTGTCTTATGTTCTTTGTATGCAAGTAAGAGTAGGCATCTGCTCTAGTGGGGAGTTCTGTTGTCAAAAGCCATCACCAAAGAGTTGTCCATACAGCCTCAAGTTGGCGAATATGTAGTGGGCCATGTCTCCAATCACTAGACCTCGACATTTTGGGTTGCTGGGGCTGACACACGGGCTGTGGCAGGCTTTGATGTGCCGCCGCCAGGTGGCATCATCCCAGGGTTCGGCCTGCCACCAGGCATGCCTGGAGCCGAGGCTGCTGCCGCTGCCGCTCTGCCCGCTGCTGCAGCGTCACCCGTCGCGACTGGTTTCAGCAGTGGCTTCAGCAATGGCCCAGCGCCCCCCATGATCGGCATGCAGATTCCTGGTGGGCTTCCTTCACCGTCTCTCAAGGCACTCAAGCTCGGTCGCATCGCTCTTTCTATGTAGACACAATGTTGCTGAATCCTGATGGATGGAAATGCCAGTTGAGAACCTGAGCAGACATGCAACGTGGAAATGTCATGCGCTGCCATCATGCCACCTTGAAGTATGGTGGTAACGCAGGACGTGTCCATGTTGCAGGTCTGCAAGTTGTCGACAGGAGTTTTAGATGGCGTGACTGGCCTGGCTTTGGCAGTGCACCTGTCTCAGAGTCCTCCACTTATCGATTTTAGATACACTTGCCATCCTGGATCGTGGTGGATGTTTGAGGGAGCAATGAGATGCACAGTTGTAAGGGGCTGGTGCAAACAGGCATAGTGCCGGGAGTGCAGCCGCCGTCGCAGCAGGCGACCCGTCACGCGCGCAGGGTGTACGTGGGCGGCCTGCCCCCCACCGGCAACGAGCAGAACATCGCCACCTTCTTCTCCAACGCGCTGGCCGCCATCGGGGGAACCACAGCCGGCCCTGGTGAGCCAATCACTTGGACTGGTGCTCCTGCATCACTGTTTCGCACCCCTGATGGTTGATTTTTCGAATGAGCTATTGTACACAAGGTATTAGACATAAGAGGTACTACAGCATTGACACGGAAACACAGCATGGGAAGCATGCCTTTGTACATTGGCAGCCTGAAGGGCATGTGCGGTTCGTATGGAAATAGCCAGGCTTGTAGAGGTGTTGAGCTTGTAGAGGTGTTGAGATTGTTACTGGAGTGGCAGCAACACTGCCACACAGCCTGGATGGTTTTTTTTGGCAGACTTGCAAAGGCCACTGTCCTCTCTGATTGATGTGCTGGCTATGCGCTGTCTGCTGCAGGTCCTAGCGTGGTCAACGTCTACATCAATTACGAGAAGAAGTTTGCCTTTGTGGAGTTCCGAACAGGCAAGCCCTCCCCACATCACTGTACATCATCACATACCCGCTCACACTGTGGATCCTACTTGAGCCCATCCACGACATGGTTGGGCACTTTCGACTGACTTTGCGTAGAGAGAATGCGGTACCAATGGATGCAGTTATTAAATACGTTGCTCTGAGCAGCTCCATATGATTCCTGCTACTCCTCGATGTTTTCGTGTGGGGAAATTTATGGTGGACACCTTTAGGCCTCCACCAATTGCTAAAGCAACATTTGTTGCTGCAGTGGAGGAGACGAGCAACGCAATGGCGCTGGATGGCATCATGTTCGAGGGTGTGAGCGTGCGCGTGCGCCGCCCCAATGACTACAACCCCTCCGCTGCCGCCGCGCTTGGCCCCTCTGTGCCCAACCCCAACCTCAACCTGTCTGCCATCGGCCTGCAGGCTGGCGGCATGAGCGCGGTGCGCGCATTGCATTTTCAGCTTCCATCGTCGACATAGTCTTAGAGCTTCCCAGGGCCTGTCACTGCAGCTTAATGGTGTGCAAAGAGGCCGGGATAAATGACGAGATTTGAGGTTGCAGAGCAAGGTGATCTTGTCTGCGTGCTTCAGAAAAGGGGGGGACTATATCTCTGAGCCATGCTGACATGCTTCCCCTGCTCTGCAATGTCCTTGCTGTAGCAATGTTGAGACGCTCCTTCTTGAAGCAATCACCTCTTGAAGCTCCGGCATCCCGGGTCATGGAGTCTGTGTGGGGGTCCGGTTGTGCCAGCTGGGGCATTCCTGCATGTTCTGCGCATCACATTCTCATCAGTGCCGTGAAGTGGCAGCTTCTCTGTCCACCTCGCTTCCCAGTGACTCGCAGCCTTGTCGCGCACAGGTGGCGATGATTGATGCAGCGGAGAGGGTGTTTGTGGGCGGGCTGCCGTACTACCTGAACGAGGAGCAGTGCCGCGAGCTGCTGGGCTCCTTTGGCGACATCAAGTCGTTCGACCTTGTCAAGGACCGCGAGACCGGCAACTCCAAGGGGTGCGCGCATGTTTTAAAGCCCCAGCACGGCATTCAGCAGCTGCAGAGATGTGTTCTGTCCTAATTGTGTCCTCGTGGCAATCCTGCAATGCTACCTGACATGCATGGTCTAAAGGACCCAGATCGGGTGAGATGGCATCATCAGCCTGGTTTGCGTGGTGCAAAGTGATCCTGTTTTGATGGCATCACACTCCTGTGGGGTGACAGACTTGAACAAGCCTCGCCAACAATGTGCACAGTACAGAGCTGTGAGAGCACCGAAGGCGCTCAATTCACAGCTTCTAAATGTGTTGGATCGTTAGGCATTACCAGACTGTATGCCCTGAGCATTTGTGGGGGTTGCAGGTATGGCTTTGTGGTGTACATGGACCCGAGTGTGACTGACATTGCATGCGCCGGTCTCAATGGCATGCGCATGGGCGAGCGCACCCTCACAGTCCGCCGCGCCACCGAGGTGCGTTGCGCACTTTCCCGTTCTTTGCAATCAACTAATTCCCACCATGTGCATGCCGCCGGAGAGTGCACAACCTGGCACCTGGATGTTCCAAACCTTCATGCTTCTGGTGCTAGCATTGCTCGCTTGCACAGGCTTGGATCAAAATGCCCAGTGCAGCTCGACACAGAGTCTGACCAAGCAGGGATTGGGCCCATGTCTGTGACCAAAGAATATGTTGAACACCGTATCATTTGTAGGATTTAGGGTAAATCCTGAAAAAAGCCATTCAAGTAATTGGAATGAAAAGGGTTGCCGCACATCATGCCTGATGCCTGTCAGCGTTGGCAGCGGCTCGTTCATGGGATGGGGAGAGCAGAGCTAACAAGCTCTGGTGACGCACTTAGTTGATGAGTGTGACCCTGATCCAACACGGTCAATTGTTGAAATCTGGGCAAATAGTATGATACCAAAGTGTGCTGGCGCGCACTTGCAGAACCAGGGAGGCGCGACGGCCGCATCAGGCGCTGCCGTGGACCCTAATGCAAACGCTACGCGCATCCTCGCACTGCAGGTGTGTTGCACCTCTTAATTCCATGCCTGCTATTTCAGTGTCCGCCTTTGTCCAGAGCTTTTGGTCTCATGCATGGGGGCCGCAGAACGCAATGTACCTGTGCTCTCCAGATCTTTCTCAGACTGGTCTGACCGCAGTGCAGCCGGACATGTTCTGCAGATGCGCCACTTGTTCGCTCATAAGAATACCCTTTTAGGCAGTCACAACCTTTTGTGCTGATGCTGGGGTCTTTCTTAGGTGGATTACGTTCTTTGCATGCTGACAGTACAGGTCTCTGGTTTGAGCAGTCTTTCCATCTTGCTCTGGGTCTCCTGTCACATCATATGGTACCATTTAGAGCCAGCTTGAACCCGGGGAGTTTGTGGGTGCGCAGGAAGCTGTGACGCTGGATGAACTGGCAAATGACGAGGAGTATGCCGACATTTTGCAGGATATGCGCCAGGAGTGTGAGAAGGTGCGCTGCCCTAGATCGTTTCAGGATTAAGCAAACATGTAGGGAGGTGAGAGTTAGTCATATATACATGTAGGACTGAGCACAATCACAGCTGCTGAACAAGGAGCTAACCTCCAGAGAAGCAGTGGCGATAGAAGCTTCAACTTGCTCCCTTTCTCAGTGTTGAAGCTTCTTTTTCCCATTGCTCTTTTGGACTGTTGCTCCTTGTCCAGCAGCTGTGTTGTGCTAAGGCAAGGATTGCTTCCTGCCATATTCCGGGCTGCAGAGATGCCTGCGGGATGGGCAGTGTCATGCAGGACCTGGGTCATTGCAAAATGTGAGCCACATATTGCTCGCATGCATGGTGTCGCTCGGACCAGACAGACAAGGCAATTGCATTGCCATGCAGGACAAGTGCCCATTTCCACAGTCTATTTGGCAGACAAGGTTAGTTGATTGTGGGTTCTAGGCCCAATGCTCTGGCTGCTGGAGTTGAAAGCAGAACTCTGCAGAACACACGCATCAGGCCAGGCATGAGGAAAAAAGTTTCCAGAGCAAAGCATGCTACTCTTGTCAGTTCTAGCAGGAACTGCTATTTGCAGTAAAGTTACCTTCACAGCGTCGCATCCTGATGATGTTCAGATTGACGACGTTGTGGAGGTAACTTTTACTCGCCTATCTCCTCTGCGATTGTCAATTTAGTGCCCCGGCCAGTGAGCGGCGCCATGCACAACATGTGCCGTGCACACCTCATGCTGATTTCCGCTCCAGGAGAGTTTCAAGCGTGTATCTGAGGGGTTGCTGTGCGGCAGTTTGGCATGGTCGTGAACGTGCTCATCCCGCGGCCGGTCACCGACCCGACCCAGCCGCAGCCGCGCGGCGTCGGCAAGGTCTTCATCGAGTTCGCCGACAGGGACGGCTCCATCGCCACGCAGAAGGTTCTCCACGGCCGCCGCTTTGGCGGCCGCTCCGTCATCGCCACCTACGTGAAGGAGGAGGACTACGCCGCCGGCAACTTCGACTGAGGCAGCCTTTGCGTTGCCTGATCGGGCACTTGGACACAGGGTTGCCTGATCTGGCGGTGCTGCTGATGTGGCATGCCTGCCTGATCAGGCAGCATGGCAGATGGTCTTCCGGATCTTTTCTATGGGCAAGGTTTAAGTATAGTGGAGATGGCCGCGCGAGCTTTTGAAGAGTGCAGGGCCCCAGGCGTGAGTGGCAAGATCCTGTTGGGAGTGTGTCTGCAGAGAGATGCAATGCAGGACAGACGAGCAGAAGGAGAGTTGTGATGCAGGGCACAAGCCTGTCATGAGAGGGAGCTGTGGGCGAGTTTGTGATGCAGGGAAGATCCCATTCACGTGCAGGGTACTATTATGCAGGGCACTTTTGTGCGACATGCCTTGTGCAGGTATATGCACGAGTTGTGATGCAGGGATCTGCACTTTACTTCGGCTCTGTCTCCGTGTGTTCTTGCAAGTTCTGATGCAGGATGAAAGTCGCCCCATCATCATGCGGGTTCACCCTCATGTGGCACACCTCGTGTGGATTGAAGGTATGCAATGCTAGGCGCTGCACTTGTTCATACCTCAACAAATGGCATCATCGTTGGTTTCAAAGCAATGACCATCAGGGTGGTCACTCGATAGCATGGTGTTCCGCAGTGTGAGCAGTTGCAGTTGCTGTGACATCTCATGTCCCTTTCTTACCAAATCCGTTTTTCTGATACACGTCCTGCTTGTGCAGCTCTGTGTTGCAGATGTGGGTGCGCTTATTTGGCCAGTCAACAGGTTTCCTGTTGATGCCTTGTTCTGAAGAAAATGCTCACTTTTCAAACTTGTGACAATGTAATGTTTCTCGTCAGGCAGCAGAATTGCACACATGCACCCTTGCATACCCCTAATCTATCTCATTGACAGTCATGGCTTGACCATAGCTGTGATGTATGTGGGATGCATGCATGCATATGTATGCATAGCTTGCAGGCCTGACAAGTCCAGAGATTTCATTCTAGTTGGGTTACGACGGAAGCTTGTGAGTGTTGTGGGAATTTAATTTGTTACACAACCCATTTCTTGTCCACCTCAACGATGAACATGTTGCCCACGGCCTCATGCTGGCCAGCTGCAACCATTTGCAATCATTTAATATCTACCTGCAGGGTAAAGAAGCACAACGCTGCTAATCTATAAATGATATGCACTCCCTGTAAATGACACCTAGATTAAATTTAGAGCACCAATGCCCACAAAACCAACTACAAGAAACCCAAAAAGCATATATTGAATGCATATTGATTAATCTATTTAATTAATATTACTTGTGTGCGACATGCTGCTGTGGCAGCGATGTGAAGTGTGTCCAGATGATGGCATTGAGAGCAAGAATGCTCATTCTACTGATTTTAAAGTTCAAAACACCCACTCTTTTCTGGCATCCCCTCACACATGTCATCCGACTGGAAACAAGGTGCAGTAACGAAGAATTTGGCTGCTCAGATTTTTGGGATGTCTGAGTGGAACATCTAGCACTACTGCAGCCCTTGGATGCATGCTTTATGGGTTCGAGCTATCCACAGTCAGAGATAGCCAGAACATGGCAATTTTTAGACATTACTGTGCAGCATAAACTCCCTCTGTTTTCTCTCAACTCCATTTATTGGGCAGCACAGATCTGTGGAAGAGCCAGGCTCAGCTACTAAATAAAATACAACCTAAAGCGATGACAACCCACTCCAGCATGCATTCCGGTTGCCAACAGCCACACAAAGCTTGCTGCGGCTGGTTAAATGGCCTGACCAGGCTTGCTTTGCTGGAAAATCTGCATGGAGGCATATTGGCATAGGTCAATATGGCAGGCACTGCCCGCCCAGCAGACCCAAAAATAAAAAAGACTTGAACACGATGCAATGGATTAGCACACAGCCTTGCAAAGTGCACACTGTGTACTATAAAGGGGGAGGCTGTCTGCTGGCAAGCTGTTCTACATTGCACTGCATCTGGCCAGGCATGGCAGGCAATGCTTGGAAGGCACTCTGGAATGCGGTGTTGCCTAGAAGATGACAATCCGGTCCTTGGTGTAGCCCCACTTCTCAAGGTGCACCATGCTGGCATCCTGCACAACAGCAGAGGCAATTCACTCCTTAAGCATGATACAGCGTGAGCTCTGGAACAGCAATCCCTCATGGGTCACATGAGAAGCCAGTTTGTTAAGCCTTCATGTCAGAGGAGAAACTACAATCAGGATATCATGTTGAAAAATAAGCATATGGTACTGAACAGTGCTTAGCTGGTATTTCATCACGACCTTGACAGTCTGTTGAAACAGCACGCACATGGCATGAAGCAAAGAGATGGGTTAGGGCTAATTAAGATACAACAATTTGTATCTTAGGGGTAATTACTAGTTGCATCTTGATTACCCCTAAGATGGTGTGAGGCACACCTGCATGCCGGGTGGACCGCACATGAGCGCAAGGCTGTCTGGGCCTGGTGGGTACAGATGTCTGCGCAGCATCTCCTCGCACACCCTGCCACATCAGCAATCCATGTCAGCATCTTTCAACTAGACAACACTGTGGTACTCGTGGAGCAGTAATGACAAGGGCACGCAGCCGCCGGCCCGCGCAGATGACTTAGGATAAATCCTGCCCGATGTGGCCAGTTGAAAAACTACCAACACACCTAAACAATCCAAGATAAAACCCATTAACTGTATGTCTCGAGATTAATATGCCACAAGTCCATGCAAGGAGGGAATGATGGGCTGAGACCAGCGTGAGGATGTGCACGCCTCCGCAGAACATGGCCCTGTGCAGAAGATCCTGAACTGCCTGAAAGCTTTGGGGTGAGAGAAAATATCGAGCAGCAGAAAAGTTTATCACCTGCCGGTGCTGCCGCAAGTCCAAGCTGCGGGGTTGCTCGGCCGTGAGAGGACGTAGTGTATCTCCAGCCGCTCGTCCTGTGCAAAAGCGTCCAGCTCCGGTCGGAGTAGTATGTCGCCCTCTGCCTGGTTTGCAAAGATCAGCCGCACTCGCGTCTGATCCTCCTTATCCTTCAGGATGGCCTGCAAGCAAGTTCACACAGCACCGATCAAATGGCATGCACGTTAATATTGCGGACTTGTAGCATTTTCTAGTGTTTGGAATGGTGAGGCAGCTCTTCCTTTTGTTGGCGCATGTCCTTGATTGTTTGTTATGCATATCTTGATCTTGATGTGGAGCATGGTACCGACGTCAATATTGCTGGCGATTGTGCCTGCAGTTCAAGAAGCACGCTGATGTGACCGCTGATGTCAGCTGCTGCATCTGATGTCATCAAGTCGAGAGGTGGCTAGAGGGCCTCTATATTTTACTTTAGGGTTTTAGGGTTCTAGTAGAGGCCCACCTTGATGATCTGGAACATGGGTGTGATGCCGGTGCCGCCGGCAACCATGCTCATGAGGCGCGCGGTGCCGGGCTTGGCGCTGTTGCGGAACTTTCCCCGGCCGTCGTAGATGAAGTGGCCGAGGGGCCCCTTCACCTCGATGCTGTCGCCCAGCTTCATCCGCTCCAGGTACTGCGACATGCGCCCGCCCTGCATGCACATTTATTTTTTTAAATTTTTTAGGGTTAAGTTGTAGGGTTTTTCGGGTTAGGGGTTATGGCTTAGGGTTGGGTTACCCTTAACCTGGACCCCTTAAAAATATATCAATAGACAAATATCCATGCTCATGGCAGTCATGGTCCCAAAATTTATTTCGAGTTTGCCTGACATGTGTTTCCTGGCTATGGCAACCAGGCAGACGGGTTCTGTGTTAGACATAGGCGCCTTCCTAGCCTGTGAGTTGGTTTTAAGTTACTGACTCGTTGTGCATTCATGTCATGGGCAGATAAAACAAGCAAGGCACCAGTGCAAACTTCATCCACCGCTCAATCGCTTGGGCTGATGGGGAGAGCACTTCTGTCTAGGTCAGCACGCGCCCTTGCAGGTGCAAGAAGGATGCAGCAAACAACTGGACCGTTGTAGTGGGAAAGGAGTGGGGCAAGCACCTCTGGGAAGTCTTTGTGCTGGTTGGCGAAGTAGACTTTGACCACCAAATCAAAGTGACCCAGGTCATCGTCAGAGGAGGTTGGTGTGTAAGCTCGCATGACCAGCTCGCCCTTTTCCTGTTCGCAAAAATGGCAACAATTCAGCGCATATAGAGTCTGTGCATGGTGAGGTGCCCGAGGGCCATCATGCATGGACAAAATGAGCTGGCAGGCAGATCCATGTTGTCTCAGTTTCTTTGGCTACAAAAGGTACTTCTGGATTACAGAAATTTGAGACTAGTACCATGGTTAAACATTGGTGGACATGCTGAGGGCATTTTCTTATTTGCAGCAGCAGTACTAAACGAGCAAGGCAAACCCCGGGCGAAGAGCATGTCACCAGAAACGATGCAGGAATATAAATGCTACCACAAGAGACAAACCTTGGCATAGAAGAACATGTGCTGGCCGATAGGGAGGCCCAGGCGGTGGCGCGGCGACTGCAGCGCAAATCGGAAGAGGCGAGTGTTGTGGCTCAGCTCTATCTTCTCCACCAGCTCGAAGGGGATCTTCTTCTTGGGATTGAGTGCCACCAGGTCTGTCAGGTCCGCCAGTCCAGCCTTCTCCTCCTGCAGTGCAACCGGGTGTGCATAAGTTGAATGTAACGTGGATGTTGAATGGAGTGTGTGATGTTTGCACCAAGAAACACTTTATGTATTATTACATAAACATTATCATACCAACCTAGGTAAAACAACTTGATCTTGAATCGAGATGTGGTGTGCATGCATGTGCGGCAAAGAGAGACAGCTTGCTGTGCCAGGTCTGTGACATGATGCCAGTGAGAGGGAAAACTTCTGAAGCAGGACCAATTTGCGCTCCTTCATCAGTGGCAGCCTGCCAAAGGGATTATCAGCATTGGAGATTAGACATCAAACAAGGGCTGGCATCGAGAGAAACAGGCGCACCTCGCGCTCCTTGATGAGTGGCAGCTTGGCTGCCTTGGCGGGAGCCTCGCCCACTCGGCCAATCAGGTAGTCCGCCAGCATCTTCTTGGCCTTGGCAGAATGGATCGCATTGAACTCATCCGTTGCATCCTGCAGCAGAGCAAACCCACTTGCACCTCACATGCTAAAGGCAAATACACTTGTTAGGTTTGTTTGGGATTGCTCCTTATTTTTAAATGTACCCCCGTTTTTTATACCCTGAACGTAGTGCCCCTACTCAAACCATCACGATGGTGTTCCTAAATCATCACTTCAAATTTTGCCATTGTTTGGTGTTTCCATTTAGGAATGCTTTTGCCTGTGCATACCACTGAAAACTTCATTGCATGTACAGAACTCATGTGGAGGAGTCCATACCTGGCCGCCCACAATGAGGATGGATTCCGGGCCGCCAGGGTGATCGTTGAGAAACTTGGTGCCATCATAGACCTTGCCCTCGTACACAAACCACACACTCTCCCTGTCTGCATGCTCCTCCACCTGACAAGTGACAAATAAAATAATAAAATATAAAAATAAAAATAAAATATATAATATATAAAAAATAAGCCCTTCATTCTACACAGTGCAGCTGTTCATGATGATGGTGACTTGCAGCACAAGATGCACCAGTAAAGAGGAGATGAACCGAAAGACTTGCAGGGGAAAATTTGCAGCTCAATGAATTGGGAGCCTCCTCAATGCATACAGCACTGCAGAACATTTAGGATTTAGGGTTGGTAAAACCTTAAGCCTAAAACATAAAACCCTAAACCCTTAAATATGGGTTGACTGGAGATGTGCATAGGCAGTGGGCATGAATGACCAAGTAGAGATGGGCGAGAGCTGCATCTCCAAAACAGGCAACAGCATACAGGCGGCTTGTGTCAAAACCCAGGTTGTTGGTGAAAGAAGTGCACCTCTTCAAGCGTGTAGGCCGGCAGGGTGCCCTCGTCCATCAGCTTCTTGGCAGAGAGTCCAGTGTCCGACTCTGTGGGTAGGCTCTGCGCGACATGGTGGCCCATCTCCCGCTCCATCCACCTTCACACCCAACATACACTGTTGAGCTCTGCTGTCAGCCAAATTAAAATTACTTCTTTACTCACACAAATAGTAACTGCTCCTGTTCAGACAAACTTCTGAACATGAAGCATTGCCCAACTGATACATTTCACTTGACACCTCGAGTGCTTCGAAAGGTGAGAACCAAAGACCATCACATGGCGAAGAAAACTGAGCCGTCAGTACTGTAACCACCCATGATGGGGAGCAAGCCAGCCAAAAGCTGATTAAAGAAGAGAATGGCAGCGCCTTGAAGCACTGTGAAGCTTCTCAATATGAAGCACTGGCCTAAATCCCGACCCCTGACCCAAACACTAGAACCCTGGATATAATATAAAACCCCCTACAATTCTAAATAGATATTACTCACCCGCCCGCCTCGCTGCCAGACTTGGTGGGATGCTCGAAGCGCATGGCCATCTGGCCGGACGCTGTGGTGTCCACATGCACCTTCACCCGGTAGTGCGGGTTGTTCATCATACCCATCAGGTTCCACGTCAGCCTGCTCCGCATGAGGCACAATTAAGATGAGGTCTCATTTTAACTCCTGGCACCATGCCTTGCTTGACAACATCTTCTCGGTGTTGTCGCTCATGACGCCGAGATTCCATGTCAACGTGAGTGAATTAGCATGCATGCAGGAGCCTCAACATAAACATTGCCACAGCAGCACCCGCCAGCACCAACAACACACCTCCTGACATGAACCACGGAAACTTGGCAATATAGAGAGGATCTCAGAAGTCATAAAGAAAGTGTTGTTCTGTCCGCTGGAATGATTGTTGCAAGGCGCAAACAGAGAGAGCTGGACACTGCAACGCCACAGATCAGACTGCAGGAACCGCCAATGATCTTCAACCAGACACCAGCACTACCACATCCCAGTATTCAATTGGCAGATCAACACATCAGAGGGGCAAAAATTGATGCGCACTTCTCAGGCATGAGGTTGTTGGAGGAGTCTACGGCGCGGACGCGGATCTCCGAGGACCGTAGGAGGTCTACGGAGGGGACTTCCACGCTCCAGAACACCCAGCACCAGTACTTGTTGTAGGGCGTCGCCTTCTCGTGCCGCTGTATGTCCGCCAGCCGCCATGTGTCGCCGCCGTCCAGTGACAGCTCGCACCGGATCACCTTCCTGCCGCCACCTGCACAGAGCAAAGCTATCCCAGTTTATTATCGCAGGATTTGAATGGTTGTCTCTTTGGATTGCTCTCTTAAAGTCGCTTGTCATGCAGTAAGCAGACCAAGGCAGAATACAAATTACTGATTGGCTCACATAGGAAGCAAAGAGTGCCCCAACAAGGAGCAACATGGTGGGCATGTTGGGTTGTAGGTGTAAGTGGAGGTGTCTCCCCCATCACGAATCCAAAACATTGCTTGCCTTCTCCGGCCATCCCAAACCCATCTGATGAACAATGTCTGATCAAATCCCCTTAGCCAGTGACAGGAGCGCACACATTCAGTCATCAGTTAGTCAAGGTGATGTCGGGTCAGGATTAGAGCCGTAGCTGAGAGTAAGGAGGGCACCTGTGTAGGCATATCCGCGCACAGTGTAGGGCTGCATGGTCAGCGGCACGATGTCATCGTGGCCTGGACTGCTGATGGCCGCATTGATGTTCAACTCGTTGATGATGAACTCTGGTCGGTACCACCAGCCTGCGCACAGATTTCTTCACTCAGCTGCCTGGAAGAAATGAAGCCAGAGGAGCAACCAGAGTGGGAAAAGATGAACATGTGCCCCCCAGATCCAGAGGTCATTTCCACTTCTGGCAGAAAGTACTCGCTACACTGCAATGGCAATTTCAGAGTCGACCATGTACTCACAGGAAGACTGCAACACTAGTGCATCGAGCACCTCTCTCCTTGGCATTGTCTGCTGCCAACACATTGCTTGGGACTTGTGGCAGGGGACTCTAAATCAATTTAGAGTCCCCTGCTTGTGGTTCACCAGGGGGTACTAGGGTTATATTTTGTACCCCTGGGCTCACAAGAAGAGGGGCAAATATCGTGGCGCACCCTCGGCTTTGGCCTTTTCCTGGTCGACTCCCGGAGGCAGCACGCGGTTGTCATGGAAGTGGTAGAAGTTTTGCGACTCCTCAGGCGCCACACTGATTTCCTCCAGCCACTTTACCATTCGCCCGCCTGCGCGGTTTTTTTTTATCATTTTATTTCTTAGGGTTAAGGGTGTGGGGTTACACAAACACGCACGCAACCCTAAACCCTAAAATATAAACCCAAAAAAAGAAAAAAAGATGTTATATTTCGCCCGCCTGTGCGGTGCCATGTCATCAGCTGCCATGTCAGTCGAGGGCAAATCTTCTACATCATCAGCCCTTGACAGATGGAAAACTGTGTCCTTTGCAGGGCAGAACCCAGTGCGAGTGCAACAACATGTGCAAACATCCTTCAGAATCCGACAGCCAGCCAGTTTGCGCATTATCCCTGACCCTGCACCTTTCATCTCATGAGGAATAGACCAATCTCAGGGGAACACACAATACCAAGCAGCAGCTGTGACGACCATGTGACCGTGGGATGAGCCCATGCTGATGTGGCAGCCACGCCATGGATTTGAGATGAATCTCAGAACAAGACTCGGTGGATATTTCTGCCGGTAAGGGGTGCGCACCAATGTGGCCAGGGATGATCATGCGGATGGGGAAGCCGTGGTCGGGCTCCAGGAAGCGCCCATTCTGCTTGTATGCCAGCATTACATCGCATGCCGGGTCCATCGCTGTCGCATACGCCAGGCTTGTGCCATAGGAGCCGTCCGCGCCCTTCGCGCACATGCACACAGCATGTCAGCACCTGCCTACAACCCATCAGCCGGATCCATCACTGTCGCATGCACCAGGCTTGTGCCATATGAGCCATCCGCACCCTGCGCGCACATGCACGCAGCATGTCAGCACCCGCCTACGACCCATCAGCTTGATGTTGGGCATCACATGACGTCAGCTCACGCGCTGCACTGGCAACCATTGGTTTGGCTTCTGCTTGCAGGACCAGCTCTGCAGCAAGAAATACTGACTTTTGGGGTGAACATAGGCACTGGTGGGGAGCCTGCACCTGAAAGTAAACTTAGATCTGATTATGAGTTTGAGAGACAAGGGGCATGGGTGCTATTTGCATGTGTCTGACTTGAGAAGAGGGTGAAAACGAGTGCCTTGTCAAAGCAATTTCTGCAACATAGCACCCTCTGCTGATCTGCAAACGCTGGGACAGGGATAGGAGGCTGTCTGCACAAACACAGCAGCTCACTTTGCAAGATCCAGACGTGCACTATACCAGGCTATTTTTCCTAGCCCCCTCCCAACAGAGCTATTCCTTCCTAAAACCCTATATCTTCACAAGAATATATAATTATTACTACTTTTGTATAATTACATCTTAGGGTTAACTCTTAAAAGAAAGTAACAAAGAGGTGCCATCTGAGCACCTGTGGCAGCTCCTTCTGCACGCCCCGGAAATGCACATAGCGCGCGCCCTCCAGCGGATTCTTCGCGCCGCAGTGCTTGAGCAGATCGCACAGCCGCACGCCCGTCCAGTATGTGGTGCTGACCGCTGTCGGGCCCCAGTTGAAGCCCACGCTCTTCTTCACTATGTTCTGCTCCTTGCGCCGGTTGCCTGCATTGTAATAAGGGCATTTGGAGGTGGTCCCCTTGCCAACAAGGTGTAAGGACCAGTCCTCTGGCAACTGCATCCAGCTTGCTGGCCAGCAAGAGTTCCAGACAGAATGTCCTTGTTGAAACTGTAATCAGAATGTCGAGCTGATAGCTGTCTCCTCGAGAGCATACGGAGACACCATCAATGACCTGCAACTGTTCCTCTCTACAGACACCTAGCTGCAGCGCACATGTTCCAGTTCCTAGCAGCTCTGTGCAGTGATAGGCTGCCCACCTGCACAGACGAGGGTGACTGGGATGGTGTAGCTGGGCAGCAAGGAGATGAGCTCCGGCACAGAGAAGGTCATGGGGTGGTCCACCATGCCGCTGACATGGACGCGGTGGCTGTCCCAGTCCAGTTTAGGCACTGCGCCATGATTTCTCACATAGTGCAGCGACACCGGTGTGATAAAGCCCTTCTCCATCAGCATCGGCATCGGCGGCTCGCAATTGAGTGGATGCCTGCGATTGGGCACCAGATGTAAAATCTTTAATGGGATTGGCCATGCATGGGAGCCTAACAATAGAGCGGGTGTGCCTGCAGATAAGCCCTTAGTATTATTGCAATTGCCACAAGTTCAAGAAAGACGTTGTTTGAGAGGTACAATTTTGGGGGCTTGTGCCGGGGGCAATAGGGAAATGGTTCACCTGCCCGTTAGTCTGATGAGGTGTCTGTTCCGCTTGACCCACCTACAACAGAACATATTCGCTGGATTGATAAAATTATATGGATCAGAAAGCTGGGATGGGCACCCTGCAACACACCAAGGTGCCTTTCCCAGGGCAAGATGGGCTAGCCAGGCGACCCAGCGCAGCTGCTTGTCAAAAGAATACCATGCATAACGCAAATTGATGTTGCAAAAAATGGCAGCAGGTGAACATGCAGAGTCGTGCTGTATAAGGACTGCAGAGGAAGACAGATGTTGCTGCCCTACCCACCAGGGCAAGACAAACCTCCTAAAACAGTCGTCTTGGAGGATATTGAGCTCTGGTTCTCATTCGGAATTGCCAGCACGAAAGTTGCTGTGGAGGAAGGGAATATTTTCAGACTGACCTGTCAGGAGTTGCTGCATCTTTTGGGTCTACTTCTGAGGCTGGCTCGTGCCACTGCCACTCTGGATCGTCGGCTGTCAAGGTCGGCTCGTCATCAGGACCTGCCGTCGAGGCCTCACTGGATTTGCTGTCGCTTCCATTTAGATCCAAAAAATTTACTTCTGGCAAAGTGCTTGTGGGCGATGGTGGGGGTGAGGGCTTCGGCCTGACGCTGGGAGCTTCTCTGTCTATGGCGTGGAGGCTGTGTACAGAATCATTCATGCCCGAAGGTGCTTGACTCAATCCTTTCTTGCCGTTGAGCAAGATTACTCCATTTGGAGTGTCTGCCTGCGCTGTGGCATCCGCTCGGTTCTTCTTGCCACCGCCGAGGCGACGTCCGATGAAACCCAGGCCAGGCACCATGCTTCAAAGATAATAGAAGTCTTTATCTTATATTTTGTGCGCGTGATGTCTGGATCGCCAAGGAGAGGGACCCGAAGGGGAGAATCTGGGACCGGAGGAGGGAACGTGAGCCCATGTGGACGCAGATGTGGCAGTCCATAAAGCGCTTTTTGGGCCCCAGAATTTGGTCCCTTTGGGGCGATTTGGGGGAGAACCGATACTAGTGGCAAAACTCCGGCAGAACTGGCGCTACCCCTTCCTCCACTCACTGATTTTGTCCCAAACATTTGCATGTTGCAATTTGCAAATGCACCTTGCAAATGTTCTTGACCTCTTTTGTTGAACATGCCTCTCATACATATGCAGGTTGATGCATCTCATATGACCCTCAGACAGTTTGCTTATGTCTGCGCACAGCGTGTGTGGCACACATGCACTGCATGGCATGGCATGCCAGCTAGCGCTAGTTAGCCGGCGCTTTAAATAGCGCTCTGCAAAATCCATGTACACCAAAACGTTCCTTTAAAACTAGTCAACCCTGAGGAGAAAAGTCATTTAAGATGCGTTAAAACATTTTCACACAGGTCAATGGTCTTCAGTCATTTGCCCTTTGGCAACTGATGTGAGTTGTTCCAATCTGCACTGTCATTTTCAAAAAAGGGCACTCCAGTCTTGCTGCATAGAACAATGTGTGGCCCCTCGAAGGAAAGAGGGTGTGAGAAGGACCCTGCCATATGCAGGGTTGTGAACCAAATGACTGAGGCATTAGCCACCATAACAGCTCACACTCTCCTGTGTGAGTTGCCTCGATGCTCTGATTGGAGAAGCGCGGGCCACAAGTACCGGTAGAAATCTATCAGTGTGAGATGCAAAGGCCAGAAAACAAGCTGAATGGCAGAGCGCAGAGCAAGCTCCCTGAAGCTGCTTCCAGTGAGCAGGACACCGGTGAAAGGCATCCTAAGACCATGGAGAGCTGACAAGGCCAAAAAGCAACATCGGAGGTGGTGCGCAGAGCAAGCCCCCGGAAAAAGTACAGTATTTAGCAAGACACCATGGAAGGCATCCTAAAGACCAAAGGTACTGTCTACGGGCGCACAGCCGTCATGTGTGCTGCAATGCGCGGAAGTTTGGAACTGCAAAAGCCCAAACAGAATGGGGACGCTGGACCTTTCTCATGTTCATGGGAACCTGTCTGCTTAAGCCGACTTTGGTTCACCTGCATGCAGTAAAATTTTACTTTAACTTTAAAGTTGAGTCATCATGTGCAGAGCCTAGCTCCTACCAAAGCCCTTTTTAATTGAATTAGTGCGCATGCAAAGCAGTGTGGAGTTACCAGACGCACCTATCAGGTTGTTACCAGAAACGTCAATGTTTGCCTGCTTCATATTTTGCCAGCTCGAGGGCATGGTGCCTGCACAACAGCAATAATACCTCTTACATTCACCAATTTATGGTTCCTGAACTGGTCAGACAGGTTCATGTACTGACTGTGCTTTTGATTGTTATGCATGGCAGTTGTCCTTTTTGCTAACAGAACAGCTAAATGGAGCCTGGGTTAGAAAGTGCGGAGCAGCACCTGTCAGATTGTTCCCAGAGATGTTGAGCTTTGACAGTTCCTTCATGTTTGACCAGCTCTCAGGTAATGTGCCTGCATGGGAAATCCAACAAACCTTTCCTACCCACCCTGATGACCTGCAATTATTTTGTCAGAGAAGGACACCCTGAAAAATGCTCCATAAAATCACGTGCAGGATGCTTTCTGCTAAGTGTCTGACACAATAAGCAGCCGAAGTGTCAAAAGTTCCTGTCAGCCTCAGTAGGCTGCCAGCAGATTTCTAGATGAGCAAGACAGGTGTCGAAAGTTCTCTACCATGCGACACACAGTCAAGCCAATCAACAAACAGTGCATATCCGCGGCATGGGAGATTGCTTTGTTGCAAGAGCGCACCTGTCAAGCGGTTGTTCTCCAGGAACAAATCCGAAATGTGCGCCAGCGTAGACCAGCTTGATGGCAGCGTGCCTGCGCAGGGCAGTCTAGCAGTCTTATGTGCGACAGATGCTCAGGATGCGCTCAGTAGCATATCACTGGGACCTCCCTTTCTGCATTTTCCTTCCTAGAATTACAAATCATGTAACTCTGCGTTCTGATTGGGGTTCGCCTAGGGGGTAAGTGTCTAAAAGTGCACACCTATCAGCTTGTTCGCAGAGAGGTCCAAGCCGCGGATGGGGTCATCTCCTGGAAGGTAGCTGTCAGGAGGAATGAATGCCGCTGCAGAGCAAGGACATCAAATGATCAGCAGCAAGCTATGTTGAACACTTCCATGAGAGTCCCTCGAGAACTGGCAAAAGTAGATCCACCTCATTATTCTGCCAATTGCCTAATGTCCTTGGGAACACATTGTTTGGCAATGCCACCAGCACTGATGATTGAAGCAGATTGTCTTCACCACAAGTCATGCAAAGATATCCTGTCCTGCAAAAGTTTAGCCATGCTGATGCACATCACGGAGCGCCGGAGAGCGCACTTGTTGCCTTGGAGCCGTTGTTGTAGGCCATTGCGTTCAAGGCGGACCAAGATGCTGGCAATGTGCCTGGAGGGGGCAGCAGATGCAGCGCTTAATGACACCAGTCTAGGCTTGTGCGATTTTAGTATATACCAAATATTGATCCAATATCAATATATTGATTCAATGTCAAAATTGAAGCACATAGTTCACCAGTCCACAGAAGCATTGGCTTGGACTCGGTCCGGAAGAGATGTTTGTCACATTTTCTTGTAGCATGCAATAAGTGCAAATGCAGTTACACGAGCACAATGTGATATTCCAGAGGTTGCAAATTTGATTAGATACAGACGGCTGAGGTATCTTGGACATGTGGCTAGGATGGGTGACACCAGACTGCCCTTACAATACATGTTTGGTACTATATCGGGAACCGGGACCAGGGGCAGACCTATGAAGAGTTGGAATGATTATGTCAGGGATGATTTGGAAGCCATAGGATTGCCATATAACTGGTGGAGAAAATGCAAAAACCGAGATGAATGGAGGGCTGCCATAAAGGTGCTGCTAGACGTACCTAGTCCATAAGGACTGGAAAACGTGTAATAATAATAATAATGCAATAAGCTGGTGGCTCATGCGTTTCAACTGGCTCAAATGTTCAAGTGCAAGCTTTTGAGCTGTTATTGGAGTTTGGCGATCATGGCATGAGCAACCCTTCTGTTGACGGTTCTTATTTGATGTGACAACACTCTCGCATTTTTATAGTTGTGCCATGGGCAGCGCACCTTCCAGGTTGTTGTGGGATAAATTGAGGCCCAGCAAGTTTGTTAAGCCTGACCAGCTGGCTGGCAGAGTACCTGTGCAGCATTGAGAAAACACTGAGATAGGGTAGCAAAAGGCTGCCAAAAGACCAATGAGCCTCAGGTGGCTCCCGTGGGTCTCTAAAATGTAATAATAATAATAATAACAATTAAAAATATGTGCTCAATACAACGTTAAGGGACCCAGACAATCAGGCATACGATGCTGACTGTTATGCTAAAATTTTGAGATTCTATGATGGCAGAAGCTGTCTCATGCCTGAGAGGGTGTTGTCGGCCATGGAAAGCTGCTGCAGAAACGACACGTTCGACCAACTCTCCGGTAATGGGCCTGCATGTCGCGAAAGTCCCGTTTAATCCCAGATGCACTTTGCCGCTCCTGTGGTCAATGCTTGGAAACTGGGACGAGGTGTTGTGTAAAGTAAAAGAAACCCATTGTTTGAGCTCACCAGACAGGTTGTTGGCGTCAAGATGCAAGCCCGTCAGAGATTGGAAGACCGACCAGCTCGAGGGCAACGGACCTGTTCCAGCATGTCAGTTTAGCATTTTTTTTGTAAAGTTTCCAATTCCCTGAACACCTCTCAGAGAAAGTCCAGCCACATGCGTGCCGAACTGTATTTCTACCATTGCATCGCTATCCTTCGATGAAGATTGCAACAGTGTGGGCCTCACCTGTGAGATTGTTGCTGTTGAAAGCCAGAGTTGCGAGCCCTGTCAAGTTTGACCAGCTTGGAGGCAATGTGCCTGTGCAGCACATGTTGAATAACTGCTCACGCCACTTTGTGACAAGCAGCGGCAACTGGTTCTGGCTCAGAGGCATAATGCACTGCTGAGATGCACATCAGAGCCAGGATGTGTTGGTGTACCTGTCAAATAGTTTGATGAGAAAATGGCGTAGTTCAAAGCCATACTTGACCAGCTCGCTGGTATGGTGCCTGTGTTACCACACAGAGATCCGGTAAGTTTTATCAAGATCTTGTCATGGCAAAATCTGCTCAAACCCTCCTCAATCGTGCACGCTGAGGAGTGCCACCCAATATTGGCGCCTTGTTTTCTTGGGGCTGCCACGAATGGTGGGTTGTGAACCGTGAGAGAACACTTTTGGTATGCACCTGTCAAGCGGTTTTGGCCAAGGTTGAGCCTGTTCATGGATTGCATGTTTGACCAGCCGTCTGGCATCTTTCCTGCGCAGGTTCACTTTTCTCAGCAAACGCATGGGACACCTACACCCTGACATGAGTAATCAACCCTTAGACCTGGAAACCTAACGATACAATATCTGTGCAGACAACATGGAGTGCCTCAAGATGTTTTGGAATATTGGGAGACAACTGCTGCGCATTGAACGTCCGGGTGAAAGCTCAGAGCTGTGTCTTCATGGCATGGCTGGGAGCGACATCCGCGGCATGATAGCTAAAGGCTGATGTGAACGCACCTGTGAGATTGTTCTGAGAGATTCCCAGCATGCTTAGCGCCTTAAGGTCCGCCCAACTGCTTGGCAGTGTGCCTGCACAGGTCACCACTTAGGTCAGCCTGAACTCTGTGCATCAGAAATGGAACCATCCACAGCACATCTTACTATCCTGACATGAACAATGTGTGGGGCTGCCTCTGTCACTTCCTACATCGTTGGATTGTTGGAAGCAACTCGTCTGCAGATTAGGACTGGACTGATTCCCGAAGCCTCAGGGAACCAAATAATTCCAGGGTAGATTCTGAAGAAGCGGTGAAAGGCTGTGTTGCATCGGACTCTCTTACAGCTGTAATTTGATGTGCTGTTGACCTTTTCGTTGGCAGGGCGGGCTGTCAGATGGTACCTGTGATATTGTTTTGGTACAGGTAGAGGACTTGAAGAGAGGTCAGGTCAGACCAGGTGTCCGGCAGAGTCCCTGCACCAACCACGGGAAGGTGAGCGCTTAGTTATCAGCATGACGAGGAGCGCATGTCTGACGTGTCATCCTCTTGGAACATGCTTTCACACCGCAATCCTTGTATCACAAGCCATTAGCTTGATGGGTCCTGTTCTAACGACCCAAGGTGGCTGGAAAACACTACATCACCGATGGATGTGACGTCTGTCTGGTAACTCATGAAGTCAAGTTTCCAAGTGCTGAGTGCTTACTGCTCACTGTTTAATTTCTCACACAAGAATCAGACCCGGGCAGTCCAGGCTGTAAGGCTGCAGGAAATGTACCTGTAAGGTGGTTCTGTGAGAGATCGAGGTAAGTCAGAGTGCCCAAGTCGGACCAGCTTTCTGGGAGTGGGCCTGTGCAGCAGCCAGCATTGAAGATTATTTTATATAGCCATATGTAAGCCCCTTAAGGGTAACATAGCCACAACAATTCAGTCAAGATGCCTGGTACAAAAGGCAGTTGACGCTGATAATTTGAAAAGCTAGAACGCATGGGAAAAAGCACAGCTGTGAGCCATGAAGCAAAGCAGAAACGTAAGGGCAAGTTCCATGGTTGGGCCTGGGGCTTATGATGAATGTGAGCTTGCCGCGGTGACACATCGATGAGGGGTATCGTTGCCTGTATGCCATGCGTACCTGTCAGGTTGTTCTGTTGGAGCTGGATTTCCGAGAGGGCTTTCAGGTCCGCTAAATCAGAGGGCAGCGTGCCTGCAGCACATTGAAAGGCATTGTCAGTTACATGCTGGCTTTAGAAATGTGATGGTCTGTGACCCATTGCAGGGTGCATTCTGACCCCCAAAAGATAAGTCCTGGAAGTGCCCATTGTATACTTTGAGCTTTGCCAGGCTCGCATTGCTTATTCCATAAAACATGGCACGACCTTGAAGCAGTTTGCTACAAAATCCTACTTTGACAGCTATTACTGCCTGTCATGCAGGTAGGCTACCACAGTCATCGTAAAAAGCAGGCATCAGGCTACTACTACACTATAAACTACTTGGTGTGATCACATGAAAGAGCAGTGCCGGGTGTCAGAGGGGGCAAAGGGGCTTTGTTGGGACGTCAGTCTACCTTTGAGGCCCCATTGCATGGAGATCCCTGTTACTGTGCCATTCTGGCATGAAACGCCCTTCCACGACGTCAGGCCTGGACCACTGCAGACACTCCCATTCCATGTACTCAAGTTGTTGAAAACTGCCTCTGTCTGGCCCTGCACAGGCGCAGATTTGTCAATGAAGTCGATGATACCAGCAGCAACACAGTTTATTGACTCAAAACAGCTGGGCAACATACCTGAGTTATGAAATGGCTCTTCACTTTCAGGAGAGCTTCAGTGTCCCCGGATTCCGCAGCCATTCCTACACACCCCACTTCAAGCTGAGGCGACTGCTCACCACCTACGCCCTTTCAGCACCAAGACAACATGCTACGAGAGATTCTTACCCACACTGGCGAACATCGCTTGCAACGCCACTACAATTAAGAATCTCTCCATGGGATCACCGATTGAGCTTCGCAGCTGGTCAGCCGTGCTCCTGGTCACCTACACTGCAAACTATAGCAAATCATAGGTCTTGGTCTCAGATTTATGAACGCCAGACTTCCACCTTTGCGATGCAAGTCGCATTCCTCAAAGCAAGCTGTCTGCTGTGGTTCGAACAGTAATCGAGGGGTGTCAATTGTTGCGCATTCTATCCCACAGTAGCTCGCAATCGACGAAGGATATAGTGTCCAACTATACAAGGATCACAAAGGAAAATGATCTTGATTGATCACCAACGCAGGAGAACTAGAGATCGCACCACAAACCTTCCTCGAAGCGTTGTCCACAAGGCGTCAAGGTGCAGTCCCGACCAGCAGATCTCGCAGAGGGTTACAATCTCAACGTGCAAAATTGCATAACTGGGCAGGAAAGTGCGGAACCCTGCATCGCACTACGAATCTTCAAGTCGAGGAAGCTTCTGCTGAGGTCAGCAGATCCTCTACGTTACGCATTCCTGCCCCAGCTGTCAAATCCTCATTCGCCTAGCAGGGCAAAGCAGGTTTCGTCCACAAATGACTGAGCCAGTTAAAGGATTTTCCAGGGACACACTTACCAGCAGTGTGAAACCAAGCTTCTGGACTGCCACACGTGTGCACAAATTTGGGACATACTCAAAACATACCTTGGCGGTGCAGTCTGAACAACATGTCCTTATCGATACCCTTAAGGGAAACTTCCCTGCGCACTGTCAATTCCTCTCGAGCAGCTTTTTTGGTTTGCCGGCATGCGAGATGCCTGTTATGCACTGTCAAATCATGCAGCAATCATGTGGCTTTTAGTGCATAACAGTGCTGCACATCATGTCATAAACTGCTGAAATGACTGGCATTTGGACAGTCTGGCCCATCATGGTGTCACCATGATGGGGTCATCTAATTGGTCTGATGGTGGAAAAACTGTGTTTTTCATGCCCCCTTATCAATGAGGTACCGCATGCATGTGAACATTATACGACAAACAATGAGTTCCCGCCCCGTGAAGGTCGTAAACAGTTGGCAGTAGGCTTCTGAGCACCAATCCCATGTGCATGCTTGTACGCAGACTTAATCCAATGGTCCTTTCGATTGGGCACGATACTTTACTAAACTTGAACAGATAGCAAAACGACGTATGGCTACTAGTAATACTCAACCCACAGGCAGACAAAGTACATTCAAAAACATGCAAGCAGGCAGCGTTGGGACCTTGTTCAACTTGAAAGGCTTATGCGCCTCAGTAATAGCCTGGATCGATAGCAATAAATAAGCAAACAAGCAGCTATCTTGGCTGAAATTCTGCTTCACTATTTGTCAATTCTGAAGGGATAAATTGTTTGAGCGTCACACCCCATACATTGCAATAGACCATTCCACTCAGGACAATGGTCCTCAGTAATTTGCACTGATGTGGTTGCAGGACAATTTTTTGAGGGTGGTTCCCTTGCTCTATGTATGCCACGCTGCCAGAGAAGCTCTAGCTCAATTGCATAGCAGAATATGTGCTCCCTAGAATAGAGGAGGGTATGATATGGACCCCGCCATATGCAGGGGTCTAAACTGGCCCCCAAGACAACTCGGACTACCCTGTGTGTTTGCCTCAATGCTAGTGTGGATGGAGAAGCATGAGCCACCTCACTCCTGTCAGTGCCAGCAGCCAAAGCTGCAGAGCTTTCTAAGAGGCAGTGCACAGAGCAACCCCCCTAAAAATTAATATCAGATACAGGGTGCGCGGCAGAACTAAAATATTCTGCCACTGGGTTGGCAGAATTGATTCTGCCAGGGTTCTGCCGGAGCTCACGGCAGGGAGCTCTGGCAGAACCCCTCTGAGCCAAATTAGGAAACCCTCGAAAATCGCTTCAAAGTGCCATGCACCGCTGCAGGATGGCCAAAATTCACTCCCAGGGCATCTGTGTGCCAAACAGGCACTATGCTGCATAAATCTGCCTAATAGTGTTGCTAGGAGAAATTTATCATGGGTAGGGTCATCAAATATCGACGACCAGTGCGGAATTAGGTGAGTGGTGTACCAAAATATAGCTTCCGAGTTTTACGCTTCCTTCACCACACAACAAGGCCTTACACATGCGCAATGGACCTGGCCTAGTTTCAAATTAAATAATGGACCGCATCAATTTTGTTTTAACTTCTGCCCATTGGGAAACTTCTGCCAATTGAGATTGAGAGTGAACATTCGCAAATTTTTGAGGTTTCAAGGTATGATGACATGCGCCATACTGAGAGGAGTCCAAAACCGCCCTCAATGTTATTCTGCATGTTCAATTAGGGTTTCTGCCGGGCCAAAAACCATGTGGCAGAACTATTCTGCCGTTCTGCCATTCTGCCACGACCCTCTAGAGTTCTGCCGCGCACCCTGATCAGATAGCACTGACACCATGAAAGGCATCCTAAAAATTACAGGTACTGTCTATAGGGGCACAGCCGTCATGTGTGGTGCGAGAAACAACAATGTGGAGCTGCACAGCTCCCGACAGAATGGAGACCTTGGAACTTGTCTAGGTAGATGGCATTCCGTTGATCAAGCCGATTTTGCTACCCCTGCGTGGAACACATCTGAATCATCATGTGCAGAGCCTGACTTGGCAGTAGACCTTTGTTACAATAGAAGGGGCACGTGTAGAGCAGGGTCGAATCGTCAGACGCACCTGTAATGTTTGTGCCAGTGATATTGAGATGCTGAAAATTTTGCCAGCTCTGGGGCACGGTGCCTGCACAATACACATTTCATCACTAAAACGAACAAGCCAGAGCTTCCTTTACTCTCACTTTTCATTCTATTCCTTAGCATGGCTGCTGTCTTTCCCGTAAACAAAGAGCTTCAGGGAGCCTCTTTGCAAGGTGGCAAGCAGCACCTGTCATGTTGTTTCCGGATAAGTTAAGTTGTGTGATACCAATCATCTTCACAGACCAGCTGACGGGTATTGTGCCTACACAAAATCGCACACATACTCCATTTCAGCACTGAGGACTTGCAATGAATTGGTAAGCAAGTCCTCTATATTTTGCCGAGAGAAACTTTTTGCCGAGACTTTGACACACTAGACTGCTGTGTGTGTGTCACTAGACCCCAGGATCCGTGAGTCTTAGGTGGCTCTCAACAGATCTCTACAGCGGTATTAGAGATGTCCAGGGCTTTGATATTTAGGGTCTAGCCCTAACACGAAACCCTAAAACCCAAAAAATAAAAATATAGAGATGCAACCGACATGCACCAATTCGACCAGCACACGATGCAGACAGGGGCATGGGAGATTGCTGGATGCCAGAGAAGTGCACCTGTGAAACGGTTGTTTTCCAGGTTAATAATGAACATTTCTCCAAGTGCCGACCAATTTGATGGGAGTGTGCCTGCAGCAAGATAACATCTGGTCAGCGACCTCCATGATGGAAGAATGGGTGCACAAGGCAGCTACACAAACAACAGGAAGTGTTATTTGCTTCGTGCTGATTGCTTATAAGACACGTTATCCATGCTTGTGAACCTGAGTACCTTGAAAGGGAGGGATAACCTTGAAATGAATGGTGAATGACTCAGAGTTACCTAGAAATTGCTTTGAGCGATAGATGACTATTACACAGACATATCAGAGGTATTTGCCAAATCAATGCAACCTTTACCATTCTCCATGCTAGCTGATAATGGCAGGTGTGACAGCAAATACTTAGCTACTTGCTGGATGTTGAGTGCTTAGATAATTACTGTACATTGTGATAAATGGTTCAGGCCCTCGCATTCCAGGCTCTTAGGCTGCAAGGAACATACCTGTGAGTTGGTTGTTGGAGAGGTCGATCCAATCCAGACCGACAACTTTAGACCAACTCTCTGGGAGGGGGCCTGTGCAGCAGCCAACATTGAGTTAGTTGCAAAAGCCAGATTGTGCAACCTTGATGAGGGCAGTGTGCTTACAACATTTTCCTGTACGACGCTTGGTACAAAATCCGAACGGCATAGCTGGCAAGCGGCTTCTCACATCACAAGCCAGGGCGCATTGCAAATAGCATAAGTGAGTAAGCTAATATGCCATGCAGTGTAAGGGCAAACCACCCAGCGAGGCCCCTGCTCTGAAACAGTGACCTGTTATCTGACATGCTGGCACATTGGTAAACATTGCTAACTGTTTTGTGAGCACACCTGTCAGGTTGTTTTGCTGAAGCATAATTCCCCTCAGGCCTGATAGGTTTGAGACTTCAGAGGGCAGCGTGCCTGTGGCACCTTCAATGTCTCAGCCAGCTACACGATGATTAGTTATTGACAAAACATGGCGGATTTCCGCAAAGCAGGATGGCATATGACCCAGAGACATGTCCTAAGTACAAATAGTATAGTATATGCCGTAGTCACCATGGCTTATATCCAAACATGTGGCAACAGCTTTGAATATACATGGTAACCTAACCCCTGTACAGACTAATCTGGTATGTTGCTCACGCCGTAGTAGCTGCCACAGACTTTATTATCAGGCATCAAATCAGAGCTTGTTCAACATTTATATTGACACAGTCGTTAGAGCTTTTGAGCCACTAGTTAGGCACCTGGGGATCACTTGGCAGTACAAGCTAGATGGCAACCTCAGGGAGTGCAAGAACCCCACTGCATCTAACATGAGTTGGATTTTCATGTATGCTGATGACATAGCTCTAGTGGCCGAAACACAGGAAGCCCTACAAGAAGCCCTGGCCATTATTGACAGAGTTTTCATCCAGTGGGGCATGCATATAAACATAAGAAAGTTTCAAATTCTCTGTTTGAAGAGTGGGACACAGACCGGTGATAGCAGTGAGCAGTTTTGGCTCAGGGGCCAACCCCTTGAACAAGTTCAGATGTTCAAGTATCTAGGAAGCATATGTTCAGCAGACATGTCAATGCAACCAGAGATTGCCTCAAGACTCAGTAGGGCAGGTGGGGCATACCATAAGCTGAGCAGATTGAAAGTTTGGAAAGATAAAAACATATCTGTCAAGATAAAAGTTATATTGTACAAAGTCATTGTTCAGTCAACATTGCTGTATGGTTGTGAAACATGGGCAGTCACCAATGAAGATATCAGAAAACTCGAGGTATTTCAAATGAGATGTTTGCGGAGGATATTGGGGATAAGCCTTTTAGAAAGGATACCAAATGCAGTTACACGAGCACAATGTGATATTCCAGAGGTTGCAAATTTGATTAGATACAGGCGGCTGAGGTATCTTGGACATGTTGCTAGGATGGGTGACACCAGACTGCCCTTACAATTCATGTTTGGTACCATATCGGGAACGGGGACCAGGGGCAGACCTATGAAGAGTTGGAATGATTATGTCAGGGATGATTTGGAAGCCATAGGATTGCCATATAACTGGCGGAGATAATGCAAAAACCGAGATGAATGGAGGGCTGCCATAAAGGTGCTGCTAGACGTACCTAGTCCATAAGGACTGGAAAACGTGTAATAATAATAATAATAATAATCAGAGCTAATGTCTGATGCAGATACATGTTGGCCACATCAGATTTCCATGCACACATTTGCCTTGCCAATGAATGCAAGGCAGTTCCAGTATATGCGCAGTGCACTGTACATGTTAAGGATTTGAACAGCACCTCGAGAATTTCGGTGTTTCACAACCACCAAAAGAGCTTGGGTGGGAAATGTGTTTACCTTGCAGGCCCCATTGGATGGAAATCCATTCCGCCATATTGCCTACGCAAGTAACACCCTTCCATGATGTTGATATGCCTGGTCTACAGCCAAAAGTCCCATTCCATGTGCTCAAATTGTCCAGAACTGACTCAGATTGGCCCTGCACAGGTTGCAGATGTGTCAGATCACACCCGATATTGGCATTGAATATTGGCGGCAAGCAGTTGAGCAACATACAGTACCTGAGATACGAAGTGGGCCTTGATTTTCAGAAGAGTCTCAGTGTCCACTGAGGGCACTATGCGCAAACCCACATCAAGCTCAGGCAATTCCTTGTTTCACATGCGCTTTCAACACCAAAATGATACGATACGCACGAGTCATCTCGCCACAGTAGCAAATATCACTTGCATAGTCAACAGTGCCAGCAACTTTTCAAGGACATTTTGCCAGATTTTGCCAGATCACAATAGTGTGTGGTGCTCATGCACAAGAGTGTCCAAAGGCGCACCTATCGGTTCATAGCAAAATGAAGCAGGCTTTGCATTCTTTGCCTTTCGCCCAGTTGAAGGGATGGTGCCTGCAGAAATCAAACGAACCTCAGCCCTAGACCAGAACGCGCCTAGCCAGATCGTGCATACCACCTATCATAGGTGAGCACAGTAGCTGCCCCTCTGTGCAATCAGAGCAACTCAGTGGAGTGTTGGTGTAGCATGGAGGGAGGGACACCTCTGAGAGTATTCCCGGAGACATTATATTTTTCCAAAGACTGCATGTTTGACCAACTGTCAGGTATGGTGCCTGCATGGAACCCCACATTTGTTCTGCTTCAGCACTAATGACCTCCAACAATCTGTAAGAAGGGAACACCACATAGCATGTGCCGTTCGACAACATGCCCCAGTACCGCACCTATTTGCCAACATTCTGATGCATTTGTCTCAGGGCAGTAAGAGGGGCTTTCAAGGGGCTTCAAATTTGCGATGTACCATTCGAGACATCCAGCAAGTCATTCGGCACAAGGCACAAACAGGGGTAGAGGAGGTTGCCGAATGCCAAGAGTGCACCTGTGAGACGATTGTCCTCCAGGTATAAATGCGACATGAACGCCAGTGTGGACCAGTTTGATGGGAGTGTGCCTGCAGCAAAACAACAACTCGTCAGCATCACCTACAAAGAAGAGACGAAGCACTTGTACAGGGAACCTGTTTTTATGATGGACAAACCTCAGTACCTCCGGAGCAGAGACATTCAACATAGATAATTCACAGTCACCTAGACATTGCTGAGACAGTGGTTGACTTCTATGCATACATGACACCAGAGCAATTTGCCTGTGCATTGTAAAGCCCCAGTGCTTGGCAGCACGTTGATTCCCCTTTCTGTGACCCTTCTTAAATTTTACATGACAAATAGTTGTGAAAGTGGATTGGATTTCCTCATACTTTTGCATTTAATATTTCCACACCTGTCAGTTTATTTGCAGAGAGGTCCAAGCCGTCCAAGCCGCCGCCTCCGGGAACATAAGTGTCAGGAGGTATGTATGGATCTGCACTTGCACACCAAGGACATCAGATGATCAACACAAGGCTAGGCGCAGACGCTTCCAACAGTCTTTCAGAGATGGTGGATGCAGACTGCGCCGGGGGTGGGGCCCTCAAGTGCATAGAGTCCTCCAATACATTGCCTGGCATTGCCACCAGCAGTTAACATGTCAGCGAATCAATATGGCCACCAGACAATTATTCTGTAACGTATTTGTACTGTTCAATGTTGCTGACACAAGCAACATATCTACAACAGCAAACATGACAGGCACTGTGCAAGGTTACTTTCAACACTACATAATGCACAGGGTCAGCAAGCCCAATTGTTTCATACCCTCTCTTCTTACACTATTTTTTCGTTTTTTCCCCCTTATTATTTCACACCCACAGGAATGTTGCAGAGCGCACTTTGAGACAAGACGGGGAGGCCGCATGCCCAGGAGTTCATTTTTGACCAAGAGGCCGGCAGTGTGCCTGAAAGAGACAGCAGCACATGGAGGACTCAATAACAATGCACCGATATGCAAGATATATGAGAAAGTGATGAGAAAACGATGAGATAAAAAAGGTAGCAAAAGGCTTCCAAAAGAGCAGTGAGCTCCCATGGGTCTCTAAAATGCAATAATAATAAATAACACCAGTTGTGACGCCTACCAGTCGAGCTTTCTGCATGAAGCACATAGCTCACATGCACAGAAGGAAGCAATCGGACTAGATCCACAAGGAACTTTGAAAGTTTTTCATGTGACAGACAGATGCTGGTGAGGGATCATGCATTCTTGTCTGGCCCGATTTTAAGGCTGCAAGTGCAAGTATTGTGTGTTTTTTTCCTTGGAAGTTGATGTGCATTCTTTTGAAAGAATGCACGTGACCATGGCCTGCCCTGTTCCTTGCTTGTGCCATGGACAGCGCACCTTCCAGATTGTTGTGGGATAAGTTGAGGCCGTACAATGAGGTGAAGCCTGACCAGCTGGCTGGCAGAGTGCCTGAACATATTGAATATGGTTTGCTGCATCCGGTGTCAGGATCCCCAGCAATAAAGACATCTGTTGCTCACTTTGAGGAATGCAGGTGTTCCGCAGTTTACAATGGCAGAAGCTGGCTCTTGCCTGAGAGTTTGTTGTTGTCCAAGAGAAGCTGCTGCAGACCCGTCAGACTTGACCAGTTATCCGGTAATGGCCCTGTATGTTGCAACATCCTCTTGTATCTCGTATAAGTCCATAGATTCTGGCGCGCCCTTTGGATACTGCATGCGATGCTGGTCCCGGTGTTCAAAAGGTTGCAGGAAGCAGAGATCTTATAGAAGCTCACCAGTGAATCTGTTGGAGCTCAGCCAAAGGTCCTGGAGTCCTGTGTTGACTGACCAGCTAGAGGGCAATGAACCTGATCCAGCAGAAGTGTAAACACTTCGAGCAGGCACAGTGAGTGAAACTTGTAACAGTTAGGAGCGCCCTTGCAGGGTGCACAGCCATGTGCGAGCCCTCTTGTCTAAGCTTGTCCTCTTCTCACTGTCGCTTTCATAGAAAGGATGTGACAATGTAGGCTCCACCTGTGAGGTTGTTGTTGTTGAATGCCAGCTGCCAGGCCCCCTTCATGTTGGACCAGTTCGAGGGCAAGGTGCCTGCACAGCACATCGTGCAGCCTTGCTCATCCCACAACCGTGGGAAAAGCAGCGGCGCCTGGTTTGTGCTCACATCCCATGTTCCACTGCCAATATGCATGTCAGAGCCAGGATGTAATGGTGTACCTGTTAAGCGGTTTTCTGAGAAGACTCCGTAACCCAGATTCATGCTCGCCCAGCTGCCGGGTATGGTGCCTGTCCGGCAGCACAGAGATCTGAGGTTCCCTCTATACTATTTTATTAAACGTCTCATACATATGATCAAAGCCTCACAGTCTTGCATGCCAGGAAAAGACTGCTTGGTCCTTCAGGCTGAATCTTATGAGACGGGGTCTCTGCCTGCCCAGCTACCCAAGCATTCAAAGAAACATCAAACGATACTGTGCATGTACAATGAAGCTCAACGGCATGCAGCTGAACATCCACCCCATATTGGCAATTTTTAGTCTTGAGGCTGCCATGTGGACTGTGAGAGAGCGTTGTTGTTGTGCACCTGTCAGTCGATTCTGGCCAAGGTTGAGCCTATTCAAGCTTGTCAGGTTCGACCAGCTCTCTGGTAACGTCCCTGCACAAGCACCACTTTTTGTCAGCAAGCACCTGGGGACATCTGAGCTTTTGAAACCCATTCTAGTAAAGTATGAGACAAGTAATCACCTAGAACCCTCCATATCAGACGTAACAAGACTTATGCTGAAGATGGGGGTTTACTTCAAGACGCCGTGGAACATGAAGAGGGAAAAGCACACTTCCTGTACTGCTGCCATGTAAATGTGCGAGTACAGCTCAGAGCAGAACTCCTTGTGAGGTGACTGGCAGCAACAACTCTGGGACAACAGGCAAATGAACGCACCTGTGAGATTGTTATTGGAGAATCCCAGCGAATTCAACTGGTTCAAGCTCGCCCAGCTTCTGGGCAGTGTGCCTGCGCAGGCCACAATCACAGGTCATCCAAAACTCTGCACACTGAATCCTACATCAGCACTATATCTAAGCCAGCACACATTTTCAACCTACTGTGAGCAGTATGCCGGCCCATTGTGCCACTTCCTACACCATTTGAGGTGAATCAAACGGACTGCAAGCCAAGACTAGAATTGTCCTAGAACCTTTAACAGAGCACCGCAGCTCATGGAAGCTTCTGAAGAAGAATGTTTGGGTCAACAGCCCATCTCATTTCACCCCACCCCTGTGATAAGTGGGGTTCGGTGCATGGTATCCTCACGGCTTTTCATCTATAGTTCTTTCTGCTCATGACCTTGTTGGCCAGGCCAGGTGACTTGGTGATACCTGTGAGGTTGTTCTGGTACAGCCAAAACTGCTGAAGCATGGTGAAATTGGACCAGCTCTCCGGCAGAGTACCTGCATCACTCACAACAAAGCGGTTGATTGAGTTCTCAGTGTTCGGGTGGAACATACATCAGACTGGTCGCTTTGTTGGAGGCAGAAGTCTGCAAGCTTTGGCATCGTGTTCCCTTTTTCACGAACCAATGACCTGAAGAGTGCTGATCAGACATGTGATACCAGCCCTAGGTGCTTGGAAATGACATCATCACTGCTGTCATGTATTTGGTAAGTCCTGGAAATTTGCTCTGGGTTGCTGGCTTTTCACTCCCGGCATTTATCAGAACCGGGCAGTCCAGGCTGTTCGGCTGCAGGGGATTTACCTGTGAGGTGATTTTGTGAGAGATCAAGGACAACCATATAGCGCAAAGTAGACCAGCTCTCCGGCAGTGGGCCTGTACAGCAACAGTAGGTTTGTGAATGAGCCATACAGCAGCGCTTGGTTCAGGGTGGCATTGCTAAAACAATTCCGTCAGAGGCCTGGTGCAAAGAGGTGATGGCATAGCTGACAACTGCCTTGTGATAAGCCGAAATGCATCAGAACGCACAATGATATCTCATCTGCCATTGTGCTACACTTACTAGTAAAGAGGCAAAATCCCATGTTGAACCTGGGTTTTGCGGCGAGATTGAGGAGTATGCTGACACGGTAACGCAAACTGACGAGTATTGCTTGGTTGTTTGGTAAGCGTACCTGTCAGATTGTTTTGATTTAGCTGGATTTCTGTCAGGGCTCCCAGTTCTGATATTTCAGAGGGCAGCGTGCCTGCGGCACCTTGAATGGCTCAGCCAACAAACGCTGTTTGTTTTCTTACTATGCCAGCCCGTCACCCACTGCAGGGGCGCTCTCCAGCCCCAGAAACATGTTCTGGAAGTGCTCCTTGTTACTTGAAGCTTCGCCAGTGCTTTCCAGCCAGACATGCGGCAATAGCTGGAAGCAGCCTCCTAACATACTTTTTGAAGATGAATTTTGCATGTCTTGCCGGAATAGCTGCCACAGTCATCATTTGATTTGCAGCCTTCAGAACTAACAGCTGATGCAGAGTTTGTTCGCAACACCATTTTTTCCCTGGGACACACTTGCATGGCCTGTCTATGCAAGACATTACAAGACATTGCAAGACAAGGGTGTGAATGAGCACTGCCCAGCTCAATCATAAGGGGAAAGGGGCTTGGTTGGGGGAAGCGATCTACCTTGCAGGCCCCATTGCAGCGAAAGTCCAGATACTGAGCCGTTATAGCATAATACACCATTCCACGACGACCTGGTCGTGTTCGGGCCTGCTCCACTGCAGACAGTCCCATTCCATGTGCTCAAGTTGTTGAGAACTGCCTCTGTTTGGCCCTGCACAGATGTAAGTTGGTCAGATCGATTACAATACTAGCAACGGCACAGTGTCGCAGACGGCTGGGTAACAGACCTGAGATATGAAGTGGTTCTTGACTTTCAGAAGAGCTTCGACGTCCCCGGATTCTGCAGCACCTCCTGCGAAACCCACTTCAAGCTCAGGCGACTGCCCATTTGGCACGCTTATTCAGCGACAAGTGTGATATGCAAAATTATACTCACCCACAATGACGAAGATCGCTTGCAGCGCCAACGCTATCAAGAGCCTTTCCATCGGATCAGCGGTTGAGCTTTTTGCAGCCGATCAGCAGTGCTGCGTGATCACCTACAGTGCAGAACATGGCGAAGGCATGCTTCACGCACTTCAATGCAGTGAGTGTCAGATTTTCACCTTAGCAGTGCAAAAGTCGCATGTTTCAAAGCAAGCTGTCTGCTGGGGTTTTTACAGCAATCCTGGTCTTTCAAGGGTTGCGCAGTGTAATGATGTTGCACTGCAGCTCATCCAACAACGCATATTAAAGTCGCTACTCATATAATCAGAACAACGGAAAAGGATCTTGTCTGATCACCGTCGCTGGGGAATCATGAGAGGTCGCACCGCAAAACCTTCCGTCGAATCGTCGTCTACGTGGCGTCAAGGTGCTGTAGCGACACCAGATCTCGCAGAAGAGTACAGTTTCACGTGCAACAGTGCATACGAGTGCAATAAGGTGTGGAACCCTGCATCGCACTACGAAACTTCTTGGAGGAAGCTTCTGCTGACATCAGCAGATCCTACACATTACGCACGAGGGAATGTTCTGCCCCAGCTGTCAAATTCTCATTCGTCACATCCCTCTTGCAGCACAGCATAAACCCATTTTACAAAAAAATAATGACTGTGCCTTGATAATTCATTCAAGACATACTGAAGGTTTGCACAAATACATGTACGTGTACACGTCTCAGCCCTGCCGCCTGTACAGATGTACACATGTGGCGGCCACAGCCAGTGGGCGCCCACAGGTATTGCCTCCAGTGGATACTATCTGTATACTAGTAGTTGCAATTGCAAGCTGATATATCATGGCAACATCGATGTGATTGTGACGTGGCTGCGCCTTGCTAATGAGGGTCACACTTATGAGCATGATTAACCAACATCTTCAACAAGCAAATATTACCAAGTTATTTCCTCGTCTCATACACTTGACTACAAAATTTAACAGCAAGACCTCGTTGTGGACTGTCATAGAGCCACTGAGGGCGCCCTTGACTGCTTTGTGAGCACCGTGTGGGCCTTCCAGTCCACATCAATACCTTTCTTCTCCAGATACTCACCGACCTGCAAGGCAAAATGCCATTATCTCACTGTAGTACAGGACACCAACTTCATACTTACACCAGCCTGGGTTTTAGCACTGGCAAAAATCCCGAATTATTGAGGCAACGACGTCTGTGCTAACTTCACGCAGAGGCACGCCTGTTATCAACAGGGACGTTGCATGGTCCAGTCAGCAAGCTAGCAGCAGTAAGATTGTTGTCTTTGGCAGAAACGATAAGCACGCAAAACAGCCAAACATGCTTGACAATGAGCAGCAGGTGACTCATTAGTTCAGGGAAGCTGTTCAGCAGCTGGGTAATCAGGTCGGAAAGAAATCAACCATCACCTGTCGGAGGGTGTCAAACCCCAAGGTTGCTGCCGCAAAGCGCAGGGGAACAGAAGGGGAAAAACCAGAAAGCGCGGCCGCCAGCCGCGCGCGAAGCCGGTCGAGGAGCGGGTCCATCAGGTACGGTGCCATCCGCGGTGCTGACTCATACAGGCTTAGTAACTGACAGGTGTCACTCCGAGCAGCCGCCAAGCACACCTGCATGCATAATTTTCCTTGTTACACCATCAACTGCCAAGTGAAAACTTTAAGTGCATTGCTTAGTTTGGCAATCATTCCTTGTTTGTAAGTATTGAGCTTCCTTCAGGATCTTCTTTGGCAAGTGGCCTTTGGTCGACAGATTGGCACTGTGAAGTGCACTTTTCGGCTTTATATTTAAGTATACTGGCTTCAGAGGAAATTGCCCCGCAAAGACATGTCTCAGGTTGAATTGCTAATGGCCTCTCATATACCTGCAATGCATGTTTCATGTAGGGGTGTTCCAATGCTCGGTGGGGGATGCCCCGCAACTCCATAGCCAGCTGCTTTGGGTTCGTCACTGCCGCATACAGCAGCCCATATGACATAAACTCCATCTCATTGCCCTCTATCTGCACCAAGCAGCAACCCATCAAAAGCCTCAGCACACCGGCTTTGAACTGATTTGGTATTTGATGTTAGCAGAAATATTTCTTGAGGAAAAGTGCATGCTTGGGATCACAGCACTGACAACCTTGGGAGTCACTCACGAGTCATTAGTGATGATTGAATGACTGAGGATCAGAGAGGGGGAGCATACATTCTCAGCATACAGTTGCTGCAGCAGCGCCAAGCAAGGGTTGAACTCGGCCAAGTCCCCCTGTTCAAGCGCTGCATAAAATGGACACAACAACATGATTTCTTACACTGGGAGGCACCACCAAAAAAGCTGCAGCCACACAAAAGGCGCTACTCTGTACCGAAAGACAATCAATCAACTTCCTCGCCGACTGAGATGTTTTGCAGGGCGAGAGCTCACCTATGCGTGCATGTGTCTCGTACACATGGACTGTAAATTCGTTGCGGATAAGCTGCACTGTTAGGTCCTGCCGGATGGACTTCAGCTGCTCACATGCATACGCATAGTCCGCATCCTGTGCCACCACGCTGAGCCGATCACCCCAACTGTTGTGCCATCCCATGAACCGGGTCATTCACACTGCAGGACAGCCTGTAATAAACAAATGCGCTTGTGGCTCAATGACCACTGTCAGTTAAATGCATGGCCAGGTCCACATGTGCATCATGAAATCATTCAGCCCTGCCCAAAAGGGCCTCCATGCAACTCCTTGCCGGCACAATTGAGGCCCGCGCCCTTTGAGAATGACGAACAGTTCGACTTCCCTGTTGAAGGATTGAAGAGGCTGATTTGGACAGTGCAGGGTATCTTTGCATATGCCTTTATTAAAGATCAGAATTTTTAAAATAATCCGTTCGGGAATTTCCTCACTCCAGCCAACCATAGCGCCATTCTTGGGATGCCCAACAGTTGCATCTCTCTTGTTGACAGACTGAGCTGCTGGAGGTTCAGAAACCTTTTGCATGGCGCACAACCCTGTAAAAATCATCGAAAAATGTCGCCAATCGCCCCACCTGCAGCCAGCGCTGCTGCACGTGCCGTAGCGCCTTTTTGAGGACGGCCGGCGGCCGCACGGCGTCCAGTGTGGGCATGGAGGTCAGGCGCAGATACTCCTTCTCCAGTTGCCTGTTCTGCCCATACACTACCTGCTTCCCTGCCGACCGCGCCGCTTGCAACGTCACCGCCTCCTGCACTGAAAAGCACGTGTTCAGACACACTGCGGATTTTCATGAAGACTGTGCTCGTCCAAAAGTCAGGACAACTTTGCCGCTGTAGCCTGTCAGGGCTGTGGACGTCTCTGGCATGCTTCTAGTATACATTGGGCTCTGGTTGTGTTTCCTGGCTTCAGAGCACCCTCAGCAAATTCATGAACACAAGCATTTCTCGAAGACCGGAGTTGACATCTTGCTAAGGAAGAATCTCCCCTTCTGAACTGTCTTGAACAATGTGCAGAAGGAGTCGCTGGAGGGCGCTATGATGCCACACATGCAAAGAAACATGGAGGAACTCAGTGGACATTCTCGATGCACAGGAGCGTGCCTGGACAGAAGTGGCATTCATGCACTCCTCAAATCGCGAGGCTCTTTGCTGCCTCCTGGCTTCCTCCTCTGGTGTCCTTGTGACAGATCCAAGTATGCCTGCAGATGGGACCTTTTAATCCACATTCTTGTTCATCCGGCCACAGTCTGAGTTTCCTCAATCAAGGGTTCCCTCTGTTTTATGAGCCCCATCCTTGCATAAATGAGCATGTACTTCATGCATGCGACCACCTCTATCTTGGGATTGGTGGGCTCAAGGTCCCACGGCCAGGTGTTATGCATTTTCCCGACGATGGTTCGGTCATGTACCTGTTGACCCAGACCTCGCTGGCGTCCTGAATTGGATACCATTTGATGGCTTTGAAGTAGTTGGAGCAGTAGCACCTACACCGCAAATGACAGGATGACTACAGAGCGCAACACCCACAGCTTGCTCTAATCCAATCATAAGCATTTTCAAAATGAAAGCTCCACCTACAGAAAGAAGCTCCACGTACAGAAAAGAGGAAGCTACCTCCTAGTCCACCATTGGTTTGTGGGCTGGGCAGAGCGTCCAGCTTCTCGAGTTTCCCCTCGAGTTTGGACAGCAAGCGAGCTCGCTCTTCTGGCAGCAATCCAGGCTGCTGCAGCCTCTGTGTCAGCTTCAATAACTTCTTCTTGGCCACAGCCTCCACACGTGAGACTGCCTCCTCTGCATTTGCTGCCTGTGTACAGACTCACACGTCTTATCGTACACAACTGGTGCAACATGAGTAGTGGCATCTGGCTGATGTTTTTATCTCGTGATTGCCCTGCATTTGTGGTCAGTACTTCACCTTCGACCTTTTCCTGCTTTCTGGTTCGAGCAAATTAGCGGAAGCCTTCTTCTTCTTTCCCATGCAGAAGTGGACGTTCTACGGTTTACCGCTCAAATATGTTACGCAAGCATGTTGACAATGTCACAGAAAGAAGATAGAGCGGTATAATGTTATAGATCGACACCAAGTTCATCCCTAACTAGGGAACACCTGCAACGATCTACGTCAGATCAGTCTTGCACATTGCAAAGAGCGAGGCGAGAACATACACACAGGAACCGAAGCGCATGTTCTAAGGAAGAATTAAGAAAATAGGATGCGAAATAGGTGGTCAAAGACCTTCCTGTGCCTCTCCTACAGAAGTTTGAAATTTGGCTTTGACAGGAACGCCATCAATCAGGTGCAATCGGGGACACTGACGTCATCATCATCGTGCAGTCTTCCTGCATCACTCAATCCTGAGCAATCGCTCGGGAAAAGAAAAGCAAGTGAACTGATTGAGATTTTCCTCCCTGTGCAGAATATTCGAAATATTTTTTCGGTAATTTGAGGGTACTGCATTGCCCCAAATCTCTTCTGTTTAAGAACGATCTGATAGGCGTCTCGCGTGTAACTCCTTCGTCAGATCCCGTTCAGGATCGTTTGCTTTGAAAGATTGCTGCATAGTTTGTGCGATTAGCGCAAGGTCCTTCCACTGATTGTGCTTGCAGAACACCCTCCCGTGAGATGACGGCATCACCTAGTCTTGGCAGGTAATCTGTAGTTCTCTCTTGCTGCCTGTATCCGCAATAAAGATGCTAATTTTGCTAGTTGTGCAATAGACCATTTATCAAGGATTGCTTTGATATCTGGAAATTACTTTTGCCACAGGTGTTGCCTGCATCCACCAAGCTGCTCGGGGAGGACGCTGCCCTTCCAAGCATCCTGCAGCCCACCTTTGTCTCAAGCTAGAGTGAGGCTCTCCAACTGGAGGGACTCCCATGACAGCTTTGCACAGAAGGTGTGAATTTGCAACAAAACTTTCCTGAAGGACCTGTTGCATGGGCTGCTGTACCTGTTCACTCTCTGCCATGCACCACAAGTATCCTAGCACCATTAATGACCAAGCCCTGTGCAGCTAACTTTTCACTGCAAGGGGGGTCATAGCTTTGGGCCCCAGTGGCAAATTTTGCAAAGGAAATCTCAGTCTGAAATGGTTGCCCAGGCACACATGCAAACGAGGCATCACAGCAGGAGAGGCTGCAGTGCAATGCGGCTGGTAGTGGCATCCGCAGCTGCAGCGGCAGCTTCTGATGCTGGCGGCGCAGCTTCCACTGGTGGGGAAGAGGCCTCGGCCATGGGCAAACTAGTGGCGTTCCAACAGGCCTTCTGGAAGTTCCTGCGGCCGCACACCATCCGCGGCACCATCCTTGGGTCCATTGCCGTGACTGGGCGCGCTCTCATTGAATGCCCCACAGTGCGTCCTTCATCTGACCATTTTTTTGACCATCTTGTCCCTATTTCAAGTGGTGGTTGGCATAGAAGAGATTTGACTAGATCAGGTAGACTAGATGCCCGCGTGTCAGCATAAGCTGTTTGCGTATGTGCACACAGCATGTCTCTGTGGACGATCTGTAGAGCCCAACATTTAGAGCTTGCTCGTACAAGGTGAGCATGTCTCCTAGGTGGCAAATGGAGCTGGCCACTAACACATCAATTACTAGAGAAAGTCACTGCAGATTGTAGTTGCCTAGAAGCCTTTAGGGTATAGGGTTTAGGGTTTTATATTATATTTATATTTATGCACCCTAAATATATAAACCCTAAATACTTGGCTTGATTGTCAACCTCGCTGGTAACAGACTGTGGCCTGTTTATGCAGCCCCTGGACTGGAGCCTGCTGCCGAGGGCCGCCCTGGGAGTGCTGGCCCTTCTGGCAGGCAATGGTTACATTGTGGGCATCAACCAGATCTACGATGTTGACATCGATACTGTGTCGAAGCCCTTCCTGCCCATCGCTGCAGGCACGCTCTCTCACTGGATAGCTCTCCAAGCGGCCCATTGTCCCTTGGAAGCACTGCTCATCCCCTGATCACTGTTGCCCATTCTTGCTAAGCAGCTGCTGCCGTTGCGGCAACATTGCCTGTCCTTTCGGTCAGGATTGCTCTGCAAAAGATGACAATTATTTGTATCTCAATCTGTGTCTTACTCTAAAGCACAGAGACGGCAACAGCCTCCCATATACCAATGGCGGGGCTTGAAGATGCTTTTGGGTCTGCAGCAGCTAAGAGGCAGAACTTAGCTGAACATGTGCCACCTTTGCTGGCATGTGGCGAGCACGTCAGTGAATTTGGCAGCACAGCTACCCAGCAGGCGTTTCTTTTTTATGGACTTGTTTGCCTGAGCACTGTGTGCGCGCACATGCAGGCGAGCTTTCGCCAGGTGTCGCATGGGTCCTGTGTGTCGCCCTGGCGGCAGCAGGGCTGGCCATCACAGCCGCAAACTTCGGGCGCCCCATAACGCTGTTGTACGCGTTCGGGCTCTTCCTGGGAACCATCTACAGCGTGCCGCCGCTGCGCCTCAAGCGCTTTGCGGTCGCGGCGTTCATGATCATTGCCACCGTGCGCGGCTTCCTGCTGAATTTTGGCGTCTACTCTGCCACGCGCGCTGCTCTGGGATTGCCCTTCCAATGGAGCCCCGCCATCCTGTGAGCGCACTTCCTGCCCATGCACTCCGTCACTGCTTCAACTTGTGTTGAGGCTCTGCTATACCAATACTGCTTTTTTGTCACCGCCCGCGTCGCCTAAAGGGCTGCCATAGCAAATCCTTTGCCTTGAGATGAGTGCACGGCGTTTGCAGCAGTGCGGGAATAAACTCAATCTGTCCATGTCATCACACAGTTGCTTTGATGGCGTGGAATGCTGAGATTTGCTTTGGCATTTTCACGACCTTGGAGCTTCATGCAGAGGTTTGAGTGTTGATCTTTGATGGGACCCCCCGGTTTGACGCTACTTGGGAAGATGGGCAGGTGTACTGTGGACTCTGTACAGTTCTGATTTAAGAGCATGGCGCCTGCAGGTTCATCACCTGCTTTGTGACGATGTTTGCGGTGGTGATTGCCATCACGAAGGACCTGGCGGATGTGGAGGGGGACCGCAAGTATGGCATCGAGACCTTCAGCACACGATTGGGCACCCGCAGAGTCACCTTTTTAGGCGCGTCTCTACCGCTTGGTGGTCCTCATATTAATGCCTGTCTTGACAGAGCACGGTTAGCAGCCAGTATTGAAAGCCTCGCCTCTCAACAATCTTCAGAGCATATGAGACGTGCCATATTTGAAGGATAGGAGACCTGCCGTAGGTGGATGGTGGTTGCTCAACTCTATTTGCACTAAAGAGCACTCTTTCCAGGGTGGTAATATTTTTAAGATCTGCATGTGCACAGTCATCAGGAGTCCGTTGCATGCATAATTTAAATTTAAAATCAGCATCATACCTAGTGACTGCAGACGTGCTGTGTGCTCTGCAGGCTCGGGACTTTTAGCACTAAACTTTGCTGGAGCGATTGCACTGGCAATCAAAATGCCGGGATCCTTCAGAGCGCCTCTGATGATTGGAGCGAATCTGTTATTCATGGTGTACCTTGCATGGCGGACAGCCAAGGTTGATGGCGAGAAGTACAGCCAGGCAGGCATTGCTGGCTACTACCGGGGGGTTTGGAACCTGTTCTATGCCCAGTATGCTGTCTTTCCCTTCATATGAGATACAGGACATGTTAGCATTGCTATCTTTTCCTGTAGAATCTCACGGTGCTGTGTGATATTTTGCGAGGCTGAATAGAGTTTTTGAGGCATAAGCATCTACAATGGTGATTCTCAGTGACCCCACATTGTGCATGCATTGGCATACGAGTGCCCAATAGTTGCCATCCTACCATTGCTGCAGTACATCTGAATGCTACAGTTGTCCAGTGTTGGTTCTTAAGTAAAGAATGTAGGCTGCACAACAATCACAGCGCATTCAAAATTTTAAATATATATATAATTGTAAGTGGCCATTGCTGTCCAGTGATGCGTCACGAGCACCTTTTTGGCTATACAAAACACAGAGCGCATTCCAAAAATTGATGGGAACTGCTGCTAGGAGTCGGAGGCTGCTGATATCTGTTTCTAAGCTTTGGAACAAAACCGGTAATATTATGGCTGCAGCACCGTCCCAACAGCTGCAGCAATTAGCCTTCTCGGCTGAGCACGCATCCTTTTCAAAAAAACCCATTCAAACATCACAGCCCAAATCTGACACAACTGCTATCATTCTGCAAGACATTTGCATGACCCCTTCCATAGCAGATCTGTCGGTGTGAACACTTCTGTCAGTACTCCTACTCACAGTGCTGCGAAACATTTTGGAGGTTCGAACAAAGCAGGCACATGCCGGCAGATTTTCAGTCCGCCGATCCTTAAAGAAGCACTCAGTGATACTGTTGATCATTTCTCTCGCATGTATTAGTAGGATTTTGATGGGCTGCAGAGTCTGCAGTGCAGAAAAGGTTGAAAGTCCCACAACGTGGCTGCAGACACGCTGTGTGTATGCCCTATTGCCTTTTGGCTTTAAGTTTGCCGACCCTGTAAGAATGATAAAGACTCAGTTGCTGCCGACACCGCTGGCGCCGAGGATGGTGAGGATCATGAGGAAGATGTTGATGATGTCCAGGAAGATGGAGAGCGCGCAGCTGATGTACTCATCCGGTGACACTTGCACGCTCTTCCCCGACATCATCAGCTGCAGGTCATAGATTAGGTGCACCTGCATGCACGATATTCACAACCTCAATTTTTAAGACCTGGTAGCAACAATTATGGATCAGCTGGAGGCAAGACCCAGTCACAAGTCAGTACAGAATCCCCTCCTAAGCTTTGGTGAGGGTCCCTGCATGCTGGGAATGTGTGAGGCGGTTCTTTTGGCATCCCTCTATCCCTAAACAATTAAAGGTACACGGCGCTTAAAGTGATAAGGAGACAGGCACATGGCCGTCATAATTCGAGTGAAAGCAACTATTATAAGGTAGCATCGTATGAGGTTATGAAAAGCAGCTGCAGCATTTGGCCGGCAGCTGTCAGGTAGGCAAGGTATTGGTGGCAAGAAGATGGGTGCGCGCACTGAAAAGAGGATGGAGCCGACAATGCCGACAATCAGGTAAACCACATTGTGCGTCCTGCAGCAACACATATCCATAAATATATCACATCTGGTAATCACATCTTTGGTGCCTGGTGGCACTTACATTTAGATGCCACTGCAACTCACAGACACCATTGCAACTTGCCGTCCCCACACTTGATCTAATGGGATTGCAGAGGACGGCCAGCGACATGTCCGGCACTGACAATGGCGCCAACTACAAGATGAGGTAGCAGCAAGTGAACGGGGCAATTACACTGAACCCTAAATGAAACAGTCATGGAAAAAAGGCAGCAGGCGCACCAGAAGATGCCGATGAAGATCATGATCATGAACACAAGTGTGGCAATTGACAGGTACCCGCCCAGCCTGCAGCCCCCATGACAGTGTCACAATCAGCAACAACCAAATAGCAATACCCCCCCAGCCGCGCTTGCTGGAGCAACGATGACACAACTGCCGACTGGCTATGTTTGCCTCAGAGGCAAGCACATCCACCACTTGGGTTTTGATGGAAAAATGGCCACATGGCATATTTGCGGGGCAAATCCAGAGCAATCTTGCTCAAATGGTGGTGGCGTACAGCAGGATAGGAACTGCCTGGTCCGAACAGTTTGGAAAAGGTACGCCTGGACTCACTTGGTGAAGTCCAGTTTGGTGAAGAAGGCAACCAGGAAGCAGCCAGCCACAACGCCGCCAGTGGCCACAAGTGCAATGAGCACCACCTGGGTGTCCCACCAGGAAGTCACCGTGCCTATCTGGAAGCCGAAGATGACCGTAAACGCCGTCTGCGCGCACATGCCGGCACATGTCAGGTGCAGGCCATTTGCCGACAATGACTTCCATGCCTAGCTAAGATTAATTTATAATTAACCACCCCTGACGGACCCTCGCTGCAGTGCTCAAGGAGGGCCTCGTGGACGTCACAATGTGATGGAGAGGACCCCATTGGCTTATAGTACAGCATTATAGATGCTTCAGAGAGCATGCTTTGAAGGCTCCTTGAGTGGACTGCATTGCAAGCACAGAAATACAAAGGGACCTTGCAACAATCCTGCACAGATCATTAGGGAGTTTCACGAGTGCCCGTAACAATAGAAGCTGAAAAGCCATATCATGCAAGGGATGCAGTGGGATGAGGCAGCAGTGCGCACCAGGAACATGTAGTTGTAGGGGACCTTGTAGCGGAGAGTCCTGCTGCACCCAAGCGCAATGATGGCCACCAGCGACAGCCCCCAGGAGAGCCAGAACGGCCACTGGTTGTGGCGCACATAGTTCTGCAGCACACAATTACGAACTATCTCAAGACTATCTCAATATTATCCACTCTTCTTAGGCAGCTGGTTGCTCTATGCATGAGGGTGCCCCAGCAACACATGCCCTGCTCGGCTCCTGGCACAGTCTGATCCATCCAAGCCAACCGCAAGAAGCACATGCTGCCAGGAGATCGCTTAGCGCTCTGCCACGAGCAAAAGCCACAGAGCTACGGCCCTCTAACACTGAGAAACGCCATATCCAACTTTACAAGGCTGTGACAGCTAGGCATGCCAGCATGTGCAGGCACATGGCCATGGGGCGCACCTTCAGGGGGTGCACAAAGTAGAAGGTGAGGGAGCAGCCGACTGTGAAGGCGAGCATGCAGGTCACAATGAACAGCACTTTGCGGATGAAGCCGCGGCGAACCGCCTCGTCCCGAAACTGTGCCGCCCACTTGGCAGCCTGCATGCAGCGACAGTTCAAGGCACTCTCAGACACTTCAGCAGTTTGAGAAAACAATGAGATCATTCAGGGTAGCAAGAGGCTGCCAAAGACCAATGAGCCTCAGGTGGCTCCCAAGGGTCTTTAAAATGTAATAATAATGAGTATTGCACAGCGGGCAGGACATTGTCTGCACCAATGCCTGCACCATGAATGCATTTGCCAGCAATGCTGACAAATCCTCAACAGCGATTAGCTCACACACTGCTTGGGATGTATGATGCCGACGGGTTTCTACGCAGGATAGAAAAGGCTTAAGAATTCCGGGCACAGGCGGTTTGAAGGACAGCGCATTCCAAGGACCTTGTCCCATTCACAGTTCGACAAAAACATTTTTGAGTTCACACCTGCGCGGCTTCCACATCATAGTTGGCCGGAGGTGGTGGCGGAGGCGCCTGCTGCTGGAAAGCTGCAGGAGGAGGCCCCCCATAGCCTGGGTAGCCTGGAGGAGGACCCTGCTGCGGGTAACCTGCCACAGTCACAGGGCCAATTACCCAGCGGTGTTGACTGTTTGCTTAGGCCGAGAACAAACAGATAGATGCAGTGAATTCCAATCAATTTGGCATGCAGCCGAAGTCTTCGATGTGGGAAAGGAAACAGAGGGTGCTGAAAGTGCTCACGGACTGTTTGGCAGTGATGGCTTACCTTGTGGATAGCCCTGGCCAGCGTAGCCTGGTGGTGGGTAGGGCTGTTGGGGATATGAGCCCTGCCCCCAACCCTGTTGCGGAGGGTACTGAGCGTTCTGAGGATAAGCACCTGTAAGCAGCGGGGCAGTTCGAGGTGATGCACAAGTACAAGGATCGAGAGGCAGAGCGCAGGACGTCTTCCTGCATCCGCATCCTGACAAGACAGGCGCTCACAGTATGCAGAGACATGATTGCGTTTGGAGCCAGGAGTGATTCTACAGGCTCACCTGGCGCCTTTGTTTGCTTCTCAGTTTCAGCCATGAGGCAGTGGCAGTTGCGTGAAGGAAGCTATGCTACGTAAGGTAGAATGGATTCAGCCTCTACTTCCTTGCGTTCGAGGTAATATTGATGGAACAAACGCACAATTCAATGCTCAAGCGTGGTTGGCACAGTCCAAGGGGCCTCGACCTGATGGAAACGAATAATTACCGAAGACGTAGACAGCAGCAGACAAAGCCGAGATTTGGCTAGCAACGTACAGATACAATTGAGCCCGACTGATGCCTCTGTCGGCAAGGAGAGTGATTGCACAGGGAAGAGCTGGGTAACTCGCTTCACAGGTAGCTTCCACCTGGCGACTGCGCTGACGTCAGCAAATGTTCTTCCAATTTGAAAAAAAAAAACCATTCCTGCCACCAGTCAAGTTGCCAAAGTGTTTCTGAAACATGCCGATTTGCGCATCTTTGCATGACACCGCTCCGATCTATCTGCCGCTAGAGACAGATCTCTACCAACGCTCTTGTTGATCTCCAGAACTGTATTTGCAAAAGTGAGTCGTTATTGCAGAACTCCACATTAGATTCGGACACTCGAGGCATCAGTGGAACGGGCAGAGGGTCACTAGCTAGACAACGTCTGCACATGCAGACTGGGCATCAGCCAACAGATGCTGGAGGCTATGATCCTCACCTCCATGAGGCTGCAAATGCAAGCACTAGTGGTGCAGCCGTGAGTCCACCTGGATGCTACCTGATCGTGCACAACGTCAGCAAGCGCCACAACATCGGCACCCTTGTGCGAAGCGCTGCAGCATTCGGTGTCACCGAGGCAGGTTTTCTGGACACTCGACACCACTGAATGCAATACTAACTGATCGATTTTCTATCTTCCGACAAAGCCTGAGGGGCATCACACATGGACGACACCAGCGACGGCTGCACTGCAGTGGAAGCTGGTCTTGAGGGAAGCGCAACCTTCCAGGTGTGTTTGGTGGGAGCGAGGCAATTCAACACCTTTGGTAGCCATGGCTCGGCGGACTATGTGAAGTACCGCCACTTCCCCAGCCTGCAGGAGTGTTGCCGGTACCTGAAGGAAGACAGGGGTGAGCTCTTCACCAGTATGCCTATAGACAATGTGCTTGAACAAGAATGCTGGACTGCTTCTACATAGCCTGACAGTACTTTCCAAAAGGGCAAGTGCGGGATGCAGAATTTTAATGCGGTCCCTAATGGCAGGATGCCGTGTGATGGGGGTGGAGATTACAGAGGATGCGCAGCCAATACATGCACATCCATTCAGTGGCCCCACAGCTTTCATGCTGGGAAATGAGGTGCGGACTTGGGGGAGCCACGATCTCTATACCATATTGAGCAGATCAGGACAGTGCGGCGGCATTACCGGCTGCTCCTGATGGGGCCGAAAGGCACTCATGTGGGCTTAAACCAATTGGCACAATCATCCTGATGGTTTGCAATGGACACAGCTGCCTGAAACACCTGGATTGTCATTTTGCGAGAGCAGTGCTCGGGACAACAACAGAACATCTTGCGACGCCAAACTTCTATTTTTGGCTGGACTGGACCTTGTTGACGCATGCATCCAGCCACATCACATCAACGCGGTGCGGCAGCATGTCAGTCAGGTCCTCGTTTGCATGCAGGGAAGCGGTATGTCACCGCAGCAGGCGCAGCTGTGCGACGCATTTGTGTACATACCGCAGTACGGCGCGGGGACGGCTTCGCTGAATGTCACGGTGGCAGCGTCAATAGTGCTGCAGCACTTCGCTGTCTGGGCAGGCTACCCCGAGCGGCCCCGAAGCGGCGAGAAATTCGAAGTCGGCGAGCGGCCGCAGCGCACCGGGCCGCGAGGTGCGTTCTTGGTGGCTCTCTTCTGAACTCATTGAATAATTGTTAAAAATTTGAACGCTCTGTGGGGTATCACCAAGACCATTGGAAGGAGATGGTTTCAGTGGAGGGTGAAGAATGCAATTTTTCGTGAGTCAGCGACCTGCCGCTGCGCGGCGGGATTTGTGGTGCCTGTCCTTAGAAGGCTAAACTGTTTATTTGTTTTATGCAATTTTGCCTGGTCGATCCTGGGTTCTTAGGGTAAGAGGTCTGAGATGTGGTCAGGGTTAGAGTGAAGGCCATGCGATGGAAAGTTTTATGGGACCGGCGAGCAACTGCCGCAATTAGGGCCCCAAGGTGCAATCTTGCGGCGTTTCCTTTACTGCTGCAAGTCAGCCAGTCCATCAGAGTTAATTGGACACTTTCAAAGCACAGTCTATTCAGTTTCACATTGTACTTTTTTTATCAGTACTAGTACTAGCACACAAAATGGAAGGTAAAGAAAATTGCAGCCCTTCCCCTTGGCCCTTTTTTCTTGAAGATCACCTTTCTCTGTGAAGCCATGGTGACTGGTCCACGAGCGCTTTGCCGCCGAGAGACTGCTACAACACAAGATTTATGTGTGGGCAGGGATGGTGCCCCTAACAGAGGAGGAGCGGGCAGCAGAACGAGAGCGGAGGCAGGAGAGACGAGCTGCTTCCAATGGACACAGTGAACTGCAGATCAGCGATGAAGAAGGTGTGTTCGTTTGCCTTGACACAGGGTCCAACCGTGCTGTAAGGTCTATCCTGCTTGCTTTTAGCATCGGGATGTGTTGGATGCAACCAATTGTAGTTGAGGATCACCTGTGTTGGGGCTTATATTAGTGCTGAATTGCACCTATTTGCTTGCAAATGTCCTTTTCCACATGCGCTGGTTCCAACACCTTTAATATATTTTAGGGTTTATTTAGGGTTTAGGGTTAATAAATTTGTGACCATGCAACAGGCCTGCTGGATCCCTTCCTGGAGGGAGCCGATGCTGATATGGAGTGACACATACCGCAGTCCGCAAAAATGTTTCTTTTGACCTCTGACTGCAGCAATTTGCAGTGCAATGCATGAATACCTTCCAAACCTTGCCATGCGTGATGAGTGTAATGAAGCGGGGACACTCATGAGTGTGAGTTGATCAAATTTGCAAGCCACACTCGGAGTCATGACTGATCAGTGCACTGTTTGGAGTAGACCTGGAGATTCAAATAGCAATGTTGAGTGCTCTACTCTACTTCAGTCCATCTAGGAAAATTTGAATGCGCTCTCCTCCTGTCTCAAAATCCGCCACTGGCTTGTCCCGTGTCCAACCGGCCTGTGTCTGCTGGATGAGCTCCTCCAGATCTACTCCAGCGACCTGCATAACAGTCACAAATGCCTCAAATACTACTTGAAGCCAGATTTATATTTGAAATTCCCACGAAAGCATTGGTCATACATTTGCGGCACCAAGCAGTAATAGTTTGAAAAAAAAGCATGAGCAGGAGCTGCTGCATCCTTCCCCTGAAGACACATTACTTAACATAGAAAGAGACCGGGCTGCCTCAAAAATCGCACAGCTATGTGCCTTAGAAACAGCAGAGAGTGGATGCACCAATCTTCTTGATGCTCCCTCATCTGGGACAATGTCGCCATGTCAGCAGATGTTCAGCATCAGCTGGTGGATACGTCCATCACCTGAGGAATTACGGCGGCGATGCCATCTACAATGACCAGGCTACCTCACAAACAGCACAGTCACGTTGCATTTGCGACAGCACACAAGAGTGGGATTGCACCGATGTATTTATTCTCTCTCATTTGGGACATTGTTGCCATGTCAGCAGGACTTCAGCATCAGCTGGTAGATACGTCCATCACCTGAGGGATGACGGTGGCGATGCCATCCACAAAGGCGGCCGGCAACCGCGTCTCGAGCCGCACCTCCCCCGACGCGACGCTCGTGATCTTCACTCGCAGGAAGCGCGCCCGCCGCAGCGCAGTGCTGGCATCCTCTCCACCTGCTCCCCCTAGCCATGCAGCCACATCAGCTTCAGATACCCGTCCATTCCCTTCACAGGCACTTTTAGCCAATCATCAAAAGCTGGCATTTTTCATGACTCAAGTATTGGACTCAACAGTCATGTCTGACACCCAGTCATAGTCACAGGGCCTATCAGGCATGTTCACAGGCCACATGATAGTGACCACACTTTACTGACCAGTAATACAGGGCTATGTACTAGCACACATCAAAATACCAGCAGAATAAAAATGCATGATATAGATGCCTTGGAAATAACATCAAGACAGGAGAGCTCAGCAAATCAGCTGTATGAGAAATTGAAGCGAACCTTGTTGACGTTCGCTGAGCACAATGGCATCAGGCTCCACCACTGTTACAGACGGCTCCTCTGCAACGCTGGAGGTGCCCTGCTTGTCAGAGGTCTCTGCAGCTTCATCAGTGTCGCTGTCCAGGGCCAACTCCCTCAACTCCTCATCCAGGCTGGAAAGCCCTGCGGCGCTGTCGCCAGACACGCTGCATGCCCAGAGGAGAAAGATTTTGATTTTATTTCCTGCATGGTGAGGTAATGCAATACCTCCCAGAGATTACAGACGCGAGCATTTCAGGAATAGAATATAGGACTCAAACACATTCAGGTGCACAATTCGGGTAGTAGAAGGGTGGCCGCCACACACAGCACTGCAAGTTGCGGCTGTGCAAAATTCCATGTGCTGATGCTTGGGAGGTGCCGGAAACAAGATCACAGCCGCAAGGAATAAGACAACTGTTCACTAGTATGCAGGCAACAAAGCAGATAAGAAATCTATGCAGGAAAAAGTATGCAGGAGCCATGTGCAGGAAACGAAGGCAATAAACAATGCCAGCACACCTTCTGTCTGCATTTCTGCTTGTGGAAGCTTCCTCATCCTCAAAGGAGATGGCCACTTCAAAGTCTCCAGCTGCATTTTCCCCACTGCCAATGGCTGCATCTCCCTCTGCAGGAGACACTTGCTCCTGGCTGGCAGCAATTGTTGAGGCATCGGTGGTCGATGTCACCGCGTAGCGCGCTGCCTCTGCATAATATTGTGGGAAGCCCACGGCTGACTGGATGTCCGCGAAGCTCGGCAAAGCTGTGTCAGGTGGCAGCCTGCCGTCCTGCACAGTCATGAGAGCAGCACCAACTTTCAGCCCTCTTTTTAATGTCCTCGATTGTTACTTTCCTCCAGCATTCCTACAGTATGCTCACTATACAGCGAAGTCAATCTGGAGCACTGAGTGCGAACCAAAATGGTCCTATTACTTTGAAAAGGTCGTGGTTGCTGCACTGAACCAAAGGGGGATGATTGAGAGCACTTTTGCATCAATCGCACATTTTCAAACAGGATCAAGAGCAAACCAACAGCTACACTGCTCTGGCAACTACATGCCTGCCTGCTGGGGTTTGTCACAAGCTCATTTAATGTGGAAACAGAGGGTACCTTCAGGTCGGTGAGGGCAGCCTGCATGGCGCGTATGGAGACGCCCAGCAGGGAAAGAGGGTACGCCACCAGCTTGAAACCCATTTCTTCCAGCTCAGCAGGCGCCAAGATTGGCGTCTTGCCACCTCCCTCTAGCATGTTTGCCATCTGCAACCATTCAACAAACAGTGTGATGTGGGCGACAAACTCATCATTGCAAACCTGCCTTCAAGATTAATTGTGAGAATGACTAGCCCAGGCATGGCAGAAATTTGATGCTTGGGATGCCATCAGTATTACACCTTTGGGACATTACGGGCAGAGCTGCAGAACGCGCGCATTTCCTCCCTCGTCTCCAGGGCGTCAATGAATACAATGTCAGCTCCTGCGTCGGCAAAGGCGTCCACCCTCCACAAAGCCTCCTGCATGAGATGCAAGCCCACCGGATGAGCACGCCAGGTTTCAGCTGTTGCCAGCAAAGCAGTTCATCCAGTATTTGAAGACAGGATGATATTGCAGGCACCGTAATTTCAGCATACTGTTTTCAGGGTTTTAGGGTTACCTCCACCCGCATTTTACTTTTATTTTTAAGCTTAAATAGTTTGAATTATCAGGTGGTTTTCCAGGTTGTTAGGGTATAGGGCTTGCCCTAAACCCTAGAATGTAAAACCCTGAACCCAAGATATAGTTCCCTGCACCTGGAGGGAATCGGCCTGGCGGGCATCCGTGCGAGCGACAATGAGAATGTCAGCGCCTTCTTCGCGCGCATCAACTGCCGCTCGTATCCTTGCAAGCGCTTCCTGGCGGCCCACCACGCGCTTGCCGCGCACATGCCCGCACGATTTTGGCGCCACCTGGAAGAGCGACTCACATTCCAAACTCACACCTGCTTGAATGGTTGCTATAAGTGCGGTACTGCACTTTCAAGAGGCAGTAGTGCTGACATTCCCAATTGCATGTAGATAGCATAACTACTTCTGACGGGTCTTTGACAGGAGAATCAAATCCGGCATGTGACTAGCATGCACAAAATGCCAAGGGTCTCATGACCCTTCACAATGTCCACATAGATATTTTCAATGCATACAGGAAAGGTGCCATAGCTTAAATGCATGACATACTACAGATAGGTAGTCTGTGACTTGCCTGGTCTTCTATGAGGATGCCAGCAAAGCCTGCCCCCGCAAAGCCGCGCACTGTGCGCTTCACATTGAGGGCGTTGCCGTAGCCTGTGTCGCCATCTCCTATGATGGGGATTGCTCTGGTCGCCTCATTGATATTCCTGCATCCCAATGACAATCACATGAACAGCAGTCCACCCTCACATACGTCAAGTGGCACCCTTTGGCAAGGTGACCAGGCATGTAAGTACATCCTGAATTCTCCTGAAGGATGCTGCAGTGAATTGCTGGCTAGGACGACAAGGGTGAGCAAGATGCAATGCATGGGCTGCAGGCTGTTACCTGCCCTGGTCCAGGACTTCACTGTAGGACAGAAGGTTTGTGTCTGGGGCACCAAGACGTGCGGCAGACACTCCAAAGCCGCTCATGAAGGCGATTGGGAACCCTGCCTCCTCTATCAGCCGGGCACTCAGACCATCGTGGCAGCAAGGCCCCTGCAAGTATATGCGGATGGAAAGTCTCGATACTGTGTTCCCTCAATCACAACTGGATCAAGACCACCGGGCCAAAATGTGAGCGCAGTCAGTTTTGCAGGTTGGACAGCAAGGCATGCCTGCAGGATCCCAGGTCCACCCAGCAGTCGGCGCAATCTTGCGGTGCGGGATAGATCAACTAGAGATTCTGCTTTACCATCTTTAGAAGCACATGTACTGGATCGTGAATGCCTTGGGCTTGGCAAAGAGCGATGTGGTTGGACACGATGTTGGGGAGGAAAACTCGTTCCAAAATAGTTGGATCCTAACTCCAACGTCATGTTGGTAGGTATCATCAAAGTCGTTCAAAATATGCTGACTGTGCCTTGCCGTTACAAGATGTGAGCAAGCTGTGCAGAGGGATGACACAGTAGAGGGAAAAACTTGAACACCACCGTTGGTACAATCATACAGCAATGAGTCAGAGGGTCTAAGTCTTGGTATTTAGTTGCGCTTGCCTTAACATGCAAAGGGAAACGAAGTTCTTGAGGGACATCTCGAAGCTGTCAACATCATGCCCCCACCATGTTGGCACGTGAGTTTTTCCATCGTGCACGTAAGACCTCACGGTGGTGACTCCGAGAGACCCAGAGTCTGGGTACTGAAAAGTGATCAAGGGGGTTCCGATTTAGTCTCTAGTGCTTCAGTGATGTGGGCCTTACTTTTCCCTGCTCCAAGGTGTGAAGTGTGCTTCGCTAATGCGACATGCAAGCGTTCATTGTTCACGGGACTTAAATCAAGGTCAGGTTTGCATTTTACCAAGGCTTTCGAACTTGTTAGATGGGAGAGACGCTTAAGTCGCACGTCCAAAATATGTCGAAACATGATAAGAGTAGGGGCCCATGGAACCTCCCGGGTGCGCATTAAAACATACCCCAAGATCTTTGAAATTTCTGTGCAGGACCTCAACACGCCCTTCGAGTTGTTACAATAATTCATGTAGACTCATTGCCCTGTTCCAGCAGCTGGAAAATTTACACGTGAGCTGGGGCACTCGAAACACCAGGCCTTGAGCGCTTACCAAATCCGTTTGCAGGAGCCGTGTAGCGTGAAGGAGGATGCAGACGACCGCTGCTACCTCCAGGCGCTTCTGCTCTGCTTCTTTGCCAGCCAGAATCGATCCCTTGTTGCCACAAGGTGCACAGGGGCCCCTTTCTATTCTACTCTGCAAATGGCACCCAGAGTTCTGCTGCAAATATTGTATCCTCTGGAAAGGCAGGGTCTGTGCTTCCATCCATGCGTGGCCGGTCTCCCACATGCTGCAGACTTGATCTGCAATTGGAGCCAGTATGCAGCAGCCGCCCTTCCCCTGGGAATAAAAGTGGGCACGAGTTGCCTGGTTTAGGGGTTTTTGTCATCCAGGGGTTCTCCACACCCGGGGTGGTGCTAACCCATAAAGTTATTTCAACAAGACAGGAACATCCCTCGGTTGGAGAGTGAGCCTCCCAGGTCCGCAGTGGGGCTGACTGTGAGCTTCAATTGAGCCGCAAGCTCACTGCATACTCGTGCCTCAGTCATCGACCCTTGCCCCGGGGCCCTGAAGAGTTGTTTCCCCCAAACCCTCTGTTTCCTTTCCACTACAGGAAACGCCATTCATGTGTGGCTTGCAGGTTCCTGGTCGAGTCGCTGTTGGAGATGCACCTGGAGGGGTTCACGCTGGCAGACATGGAGGTGATGCTGTCGCTGGCGCGCCTGGAGTCCGGCGGCAGATTGGTGGAGCCCCTGGAGCAGGAAATCCTGCTGTCCTGGTGTGCCATGGTCATGCTCACGCTCGAGACAGTCGGCCTGCCGCGCCGCCCATATGCGGTGCGCCCCAGGCTTCCCATATGACATCGGTAGAGTTCTGCATGCATGGCTTGGAGGCGGCCTGTAGTCGTCATGTGCGCATCGAGAAGAGCCCTGCTAGAGCAATGTGCCGATTGTTGCGTCTGCCATTTGCCATGTTGCAGCCACGGAAGCATGCCGCATCGCAGCTTTGAACATTCTGCTGGCACATGTAGAATTGGAGCATGCGGCTTGTTGCAGTTCCATGTGAGGCAGCGAGGTGGGCATTAGCAAGGAGTGAGAGGCACGGCTGGTATGGCAGGAGGAAAAACATGCCGCATCTCAGCTGGCAGATCTAGAACTGGAATACAAGGCTTTTTGCGGGTCCAAATGAGACAGTGAGGGGGGCATTAACAGGGAGTGAGAGGCATGGGTGGTATGGCAGGAGGAGAGGAGAAAAAAGCGTGAGGCGCGCGGGGAGCAGAAGGGGCGCATGGAACTGGGCATGCAGGGGTTTGTGGCGCAGATCATCGACATGTACCGCCGCGGCTTTGATGCCAAGCGCATGCTCCTCCAGGTGTGCCTCCATGCCTTTTGCTCGGTCTGCGCTGCCGACGCATGCGCACATGGCACTTCTTGCAAATGTCGGGGTGCCGGCATGCTCCATAAACTGGATGAGCGGGTTAGAGCTGGAAAAATACTCGACATTTCCACTGTGCACAGCATGGACGGGAACCAGCATTGCTGTGCCAGGGATATCAACATGTTTATGCTAACCAAGATTTCCTCTGTATAAAGACTTATACCTTCATCTTGGAGAGAAAGATCATGCAGGGAAGCTCCTGGTCGACTGATGTACAGTCTGTGCTGGGTGCAGCAATCACTGGCTCAGGAGGAGGATGGCGCCGTTTCCCAGGGCACCAGCATCATGCAGCAGAACACCCGTCTAATCATCCTCACTTTAGAGGCAAGCTCTCTAGTCTTGTTTGCAAGTTGCTCTGAGGTACTTCCCTACTTTCCATTGCTTACATCCATGTGCAGCCATGTAAATCTGGTATCACACAAGCCCCTTAAGTTTGGAGTCTTTTACGGGAAATCTCTGATTTAATTTGCTGCTGGCAGCTGGGATTTGTGTGGTGGAATCAGGTGGTCGGCGTGTGTTACGGTCTTGTCTACCTCGTGACACTGCAGAAGTCGGTCTTGCATGTGCACGCAGGTGCTGAGGGAGAGCCACATGGAGACCAGCATGCCGCTGAGCCCCTCTGTGCTGACCCCAGCAGCTGGAGAGGAGTCCGTGTCCTCCATGGACTCGGATGATGAGGCACGCTCAGAAATTGCTTCAAGCACCGATGAGCCATCCGTTGACCGGGTGTGTGCTCTCTCAACGATCCTGAAGGGAAAGATTTATACAATTGAAGGGATACAGAAAGCATGTCATGGGAACCAGTCTTTCCTAAGACGGCCATTCAGAAGTTCCACTTTGCGGGTGCCGCATGCACATGTGCATGCATGGTCTCTTGCTCTGATAGAACACAAGGGATGCTGACTGCTGCACAAAATGGAACCTCATATTATTTGTTCCATGCAGGGGGGAGTCAGTGAACAGATTACAGCAAGTGAGGAGGACACTGGCACTCCTGAAATGGGAGGAGAGCCTATGGAAGAAGCCGCCAGTCAAACTCCACAGGAACCGAATCCGCCAGTCGAGTACATCTTTGACTTTTTGCCAGAGCGCAGAAAAGCGGAGGTGCTCGCCACGCAAAGCAGGGAAGGTGAGCCTGGCAAGTTGCTATACTCATTGCAGCTGTTCATGTGCTCGTCTTTGTGACACACAAATGCAGCCTTCCACCTTCTGGGTCATCAGAGCCTCCTTTTCAGTGTTGAGAGTTCACAGGAGTTCAGAATAAAGGTTCTCTTTTTATTATTATTGTTATTAAATTTCAGAGACCCTTGGGAGCCACCTGAGGCTCATTGGTCTTTGGCAGCCTCTTGCTGCTCTAAAGTATCTCATTGTCTTCTCATATTCTTGCATTCAGTCAAGAACTTTTGTTGAAGTATGCTAACGCAAGCGTCCTCAAAGTGGTTTATTGCGGCCTCCTGCAGAAATTCCCATTGTGATTTTTGAAGCAGGAAGGGACCTTCAGACACGGTCTGCAGCGCTGCACCTGCTGATGGCATTTGTGGGCGCTCACCTGCAGCTCCTCTACTCGGTACAAGCCTTTGTTGAGAAGGCGTACGTCTGCTACAGGTGCAGTATCTGCACCGACCAATCGACATCACAAATGCCATCGCCCAATCAACATCATGAATGCCATTATCAAGCAGATTGTAATGTGCTCTCATGGCCTTCCCCTCAGGAATCTGGGCTGCTCATACCATACCCTGAATTTTTTGTAATGACAAAATTTCGATGGAACCAAAAGGTTGTAGTAGCTCACATTGACCTTGCAGATCTCATGCATGTGCAATTTCATCTCTTCCTTGTGAATTCTCGGCCAATTGCACAGACAGAAAGGGATGCTGTATTGACGAGGGGTGTGACTGTATCCCCGCTTCTCCCCAGATAATACTACTGAATTTGGATTAGTATTAAGAATTAGAATCAGTCAGGATATTCAAGATGCAGTTAATTCTGGCCCTCAAAAGTGCAGTTTTCACTAATGCAGGCAAGGGTACACAGTGCAGCAGCTATATGAGGCCATTGCGCCTGAAGAGGTGGTGCATGGAACGAGTGGCGCACTCCCAGTGGCTGCTGAGAATCCAGCCGAGTCCCACAAAGCCAACAAACTTCTGTTCGGACAGTGGCTGAGCATTGTCTACATGACTTTTGCTCAGGTGCCAAACTTGGCCTTTATCATGCATGGGATCTGCTTTGTATGGCGCACACTGCTCAGTGACATGCTTGCATGCATGCGTTGGGTGGCTCTCAATCGGTTATAAAGGGTACTACAATCTAAATTATGTATTCCAGATATTATCCTGACATCATTGGGAAAGGGTGTCAGAATTGAGGATTCTTTGAAAAGTCAGGTTGTAGTGCTAGTGAAGGTGCATTCATATTAAGTTGGCATTAGAGAGTGCACTTGGGTGTTGGAAGAGTGAATAATTTTTGTTATATTTAGGGTTTAAGGTTTTATATTATTTTTTTAATTTATTTAGGGTTTAGGGGCTTTATTTTATATTATATTTTAAAAAGATGAAGCGTTTGTACTATGCATGCAGATGGGAGCAAAGCGGGAGGGCGGTGCAGAGAGCACTGAGGGCTGGGCTTGGATAGAGACCCCTGAGCAAAGCGACAGGGGGGTCATCGAGGCGTACAGACTGGCTGACTTTGTGAAGAACACGCTGCGAATCCAGGCGAGTCCCCACACCATCCTACAACACTTCCACCCCGTTCTCTCTGCAGCAAAGTCTTGTCATACCACAAGCAAGAATAATGCGCTCAAGCTCTGCTATGATGGGTGTGCAACCAGCGCAGAATCAGCTAGCACAAGAACCAGCGTGACAAGCAAGGTGAGTCCCTTTACAGACAACTTGAGTGTTGTTCTGCAGGCTGAGACAGAGGAAAAAGAGGGTGGGGGCTTGGAGGTGACGAGGACAGCAGCAGAAACTGCTTTCTTTGAGCACTTCAAGAGCTCAGATGAAGTGTCGCGCATGGCACAAAAGCAGGTGAGACACTGCAGTCATTTTGCTGTTCACCTGCATGGTTCATGGCTGCTGCTGGGCGCTTAAAAACTGGTGCTGCATCACCTGACTTCACCTAATACCCTCTGTTCTGCGGTCGATTGAAGCACTGGTGGTCTCTGCCTCTTGGGATGCTAATCAAATATTCAATTCCAAAAAAGGCCAGTGAAAGTCACTGGTGCCGCCGGTTGTTGAGAGGGAAGTCCCGAAGCAATTTCTGCCTCCCCAAGCATCATCCACTGTGGGTTTCTGATGTTGCTTCTGTTTGGTCGAAATGTTAGGTCCCTGAACATCGCAGTTTTTTGGTATGACTGCGATGTAAAATGCTATTTGACTGCACTTTGCAGGTGGAGGAGGGAACATCCGTCGTGAAGGTGGAGGACCCGTCTCTGAGGGCGTCCTCACCCTTGCTGACCATGCTGTCCCACTTCACTGGGCTTGTCAAGCTGTCACTTGATCTTCTCAGGCGGCGACAGCAACAGGAAATGGCTGTGTCTAGCACTACGACTGGCCAGTGACCCATCATTGCTGAGCCCCTTAAAAAGTATTTCAGATGTTCGAGATAGAGATGTCTCATGGTGGACAGTTGGTCTTCAATGTTCAGCCATGTGTTAACGGACACTCTGCAGTGTGCATAGTCAAGCTCTCAACAATAATGCGGGTAGTTGCGTAGGACTGGAAAAACATGGCATTTTTGCTAGTTCGTCAACATCTTGCGACCTGCAGCATTAAATGACTAATGCCGCAAATTGCCTCCGCTGCATGGCCGTGTCCTGGCCAGGCCATGGTTGCCAACGTGAGTGGTATGTTGTAAAAATTAGCTGTGCATCGCAAGGAAGCATTGCCTGCTCAGAGGCGTGTCACAAATGGAGGAGCAATTTCAGACAAGTGACATTTTTCACACTGTGTCCTTTGCAAGCAAAACAGGGTTGTCTCCAACCAGAAAAACATCTCATGAAAGCCCCCACAATTTGTAGACGCTCTGACCTAATCATGCATGGATGAACTAAAGCATGAAAATATACTGAAGTGCCAACAGATGTGATGCCACAGATTCACGACTTCCTGGCTCAATCCCAAACAGCTGTATCTGCAGGTTCACTGAAGCACGCCTCTGTAACTCTGCTCTCTGTACAATATAAGACACCAAATAACTTCTGCTTGCCAAACATTGCTATCCCCTTGGCAATTTTTATGCCTCACATAGAGGAGCAGACGAGGATCTTAGACACTTGCTTTAAGAGGGATGAAGTGCATGCAAAGGACCATAATCAAATAACATGATACCTCCAAATGACAGGCGACGCTGTTGTATGCTGATTTGCCGTACAAGCAGTAAGTACATACTTCATGTCCTGACTCAGGACTCCTGACAATAAATTGGAACACAGGGCATTTTCAATGTCCCCTTGTGCCCTCTCTGTGCTTGTACTCACTGCCCTTTGCAGGCTTGCTTGTACACTGCCTTCCAGTACTTAGGAATCGCAGGCACTGCATCTCAGCAGTCAGAAGCACAGCTGCCATTGCCACACATGATGTACCTCCCAAAGAGCGTTTTTGAAGGTGTTTGGCGGGGAAAAAAGCCGCTGCCAACAAGGGCAGCAGGATCAATGCTTGGGTGCTTCTTGGCACATTCATGCCGAAATTTAGTGCCTATCGCAAATGCATGCACAGAATTTGAGAATGGAGGGATGCCATGAAGGTGGTCCTAGACAAACCTAGTCCACCACTGCTAGAGATGAGCATGCAATAACTAGTTGAGGTAACACATGCTTGTACTCAGACACAAGCACATGCATGGGGCATGCTTGGACACCTACGCTCATGGTACATTCCTGTCCTGTTACACAGTCTCCTGCCCCTTACTGTTCTGAGCAGTGCTCTCTGTGCGCTGGTGCCTGTCGCCCTCTGCAGGCCCACTTGTGGCTTGCCTTCCAGTGCTTGACCTGGCACTCTTTGGAGCAGTACTCCACCAGCTCGCAGGCACTGCACTTTTGCAGCTTATCGGACAGCTTCTTGCATTGTGCGCACCTGCACCGTACACCAGGACACCTCAGGGTGAAAAATGCTAGGCTGACGAAGTTTTGCAACACTATGCATGCACAATTAACAACCAACAACTAACATTGCCAGCAGCATGCGCAGCAGTTGTGTCCATCGGTCTTTAGTTGTGCAACCGAAGCTTGATTTGACTCCAGCCATGTCCATATCGACATGACAATTAAACTCCTTTCACATCTTTGAAAATTCAGTAGAGGACCCTTGGTGCTGTACAGAGAGTCATGAGGCTATAGAGTGGGGACGCCCGTGATATGGCGCATCTCCAGAGCCAGCTTCTCACGGCTCCCAAAAGTGCGCACCGTGCTCTGCGCAAAGCTTGGGTCAGCCTTGATGGCAGCCTTGCAACGCATAGCAAAGCCGAGGCAAGGCCAGTACGTGTAGGGCGCCTTTGTAGGTGTCATTGGAGAGTCAGCGCCCCATCTTGCAGCCTGCTCCATTGCTGTGTGAGCCTGTGCTGATATAAAATCCTCACAGGTGCCTCAATAAGGGCAGGAAGCAAGATTAGGGACGCCTCCGCAGTGCAGGGGTTGCATTTTACACTAAGGCTGTGCAGTGGTCCCTGCTCAGAAAAATTCAATGCTCCATTGAAATGCAAATGCAATGAACATGACAGCATTCATGTTGATAATGCCTCAAATCTGCATCAAACATGCATGCAGAAGTTAACGTCGGAAAACAGAGAGCTTTTCACTGCCTTTCAGGGGGATGTAGGCACAGTTCTTAGGCAGAGGTGACAGTAGACACCTCTCATGCAAAAAGAGGCCGGGAATGAAAATGCAGCAGATGCTATGCCATTGGGCTGGAAACCCAACAAGGAAAAACCACGCCAAGTTGGCGTCGCCAACACTGATCCTGCTGCATGTCACCATTCACACTGACAGGCAAGAGGCTTCCCACCTCCTTGACAAGCTTCAAAATCTTGGCCACCGGGACAACCTGGCCCTCGCCGCCCGTCAGTATGACAGCGCACAGATGCCAGCGCATCATGCTGCCGACCTGGTAATCTCCGCGCTTGTCTGCTTTTGCTATCACTATCCGGAGCAACTGCAATGCACATTAACACTGAGCCGAGCCGGTCTTCTGCACTGGCGCTTGCCCAGGTGCCAAGGACTTCTTCCTGGCTTCCCCAAGACAACAGGAAGAAGGGATAAATTGGAGCTACGTCCAAATTCAGGGGTATTCATCACACTGACCATTGTTGATCGCACGAAGAAAAAACATGTTCCAGAGGGACTGAAGAGTAGTATCAGGGGATACTCCCCAGGTGCGTACCTGGCATGCCAGGTCACTGCTGCAGAACTCTATGAAGGAATTGACATTCACTGGATGTGTGGGCTCCCTCTTATAGATGCAAGTGACATTGTCGATGAAAGAAGTCTTGTATTTAAACCTCCCCGCTAGTGGCAACTCCTTATGCTTGAAGATTAGGAGGGCTTGTGACAGGTGCAAGCGCAGGACCAGCTCCAGATCCCACATAGTCAGTCCATGCCTGCACCGATAGTCAGCCAGGTCAGGTTCTAAGTGGTCAAAGAAGAAATTACTAAGCAGGATCCCTGCAGGGCAGAGCCCCAAGTGTCACTAACTTGTCGTGTGTATCAATTTAAAGTTACCCTCCCTACTCGCCTGTATTCACAGCAGCGTCAGTGCTGTTAATTTGTTTGCATAGGGACTTTTGTGTTTCAAAAGAGCAGCAATCCCTCCCAGCTGTCTGACCACGAGGTACAGAGACCTCAAAATTGGGTCGGTGCGGCTTGGGGCCGCTATGTTTCCTGTGTGAAGCTCCATGACTCCACATGTCTGACAAGAAGAGCAAAAACCCTCCCAACACCCTGAAATTTTCTAGAGGACATTTGTACATTCATAGTGATGGTACTGCTCACACACAAACATGGAGAAGCACCCATGCATGCTCGTGAGAAAGATCCAGACTGGAGCATAATGGGTGATCTTCAGCAGAGAGGGCTGCAGGGGCAGCCTTGAAGTAACACATTGCTGGCATAGCCCAGAAAGAGACCTACATCTCAAGCAGGGGCTCCCAATTTCTTCCTTCCTCTGCGAGGAGAGCGCACGCAATGCTGGCCGTTGTGATGGTTTCTTTGTACCTGTGGATGCCCCTTGACTGCCACATGATCAGAGGCACGCTAGTCACTAAGTGCAGCCAGGACAGGCCCCGCGCCCTCTGCTCTGCTGTCTCCCCCTCTCCCAGGCGCCCAAATCCTGGCGAGTCCCACACGCCACATGTCAAAGCGGACCCAAAACTTGGCGTCACAATGGGTGTACAACATTGTGGCGCCCAAAACTGGCGATTATTGTTGTTCTTTCCCTGCCAAAGACATGAAGCATAACGAATGGCATGAGGAGTGCCAGAAAAGATGCTCATTAGCATGAATGGGACGGCATTAGGGCACCCAGCTAGCAACCTGGAACACACGATCATACTGAGGAACAAATGTGGAATAAACATCTTCAGATAAACCAGTGGTACCTTCCACAAGCCCGCTGCAAGCAATGCGCAAGTATAACTCCACAAGTGGTGCCCTGGGAACGTGTGCAGAAATCCCGTAGTGCAGCAGAGCGGCCTTTATCAGCTTTACAGCGGCCTGTTCGTGCAGGGCACTTCATGTAAGAAAGCGAAGTTTACCCACCACAGGGGGACAGCGCCCTCAAGCCACAGTGTGATGAGTTGCGTGCATGGAACAGCATTGCAGCCTTGGAGACTACAGCTCTCAGTGTGTGGAGGTTGTATACTTTTTCCAGTACAGCACCCTCCTCGCTGGCCTCCACTGCACCCCTGAGCCTTTTCAGCCTGTCAAGGTCCTCGTCCACTGTGTGTGCTCTGGTGGTCAGAAGCAGCTGTCCGGCCTCAATTACCAGCTCGTGGCTTTCTACTACTGCCCTCATGGCCTCACTGCGCTCCTCTGGATTGACAGTGAGAACTGCATGGTAGGGGCATTTGCGTCCGGTGAAGTGTGTTTCACAGACACACTTTTCCAGTTCGTTGCTGTGCTTCACAAAAGGCCTGCAGGAGCACGTTGCTCTCTACCTCAGCGTATTGGCCGCCTGAATCCCACACTCAAGAACGAAGCACATCCATAGAGCATCTGTACGAGGTCCAGCGCAGGATATGATCCACGCAGTCCATATATTCAACGCTTTAGCAAAGGAGCGATGTTGCAGCGATTTGATCAAGCACAGAGCGATTCATCTTGTTGGCACCAAAGGTTGCGGGTGGCTGTCTGGATATGTGTATTGTGGGAAGAGCAACAATTTATCGGAAGGAATCATCGAGGATGATATTGAACAAAGAATGCTAATAATATATGCGAGCCGATCTACCCATGGATTGAGCCGCCAGTCTCATAAGGATGGACCCATGCTGCAGTGGTCCTCCACCGTAGAACCTATGTAAACATCCTCAACATTGTTACGAGATCCATCCGATGCATTCACACTCAGAAATATACACTGCCAGGTGGAGTGCTAAATCTGCGTCGAATGCTTCACGCGTAGAGGTTGTGGACCTCGAAGGCTCATCTCCGGGCAGCTATTCTACACTCACGGCATCTGATTTGGTATGATCCCTCCTCACATGTTCTCGCAAGTCTGACAACGTGTGCAATCGGCCAAGAATGTTAGCAGAGCAATAACCTTTCCCTCATACCCTTTGGGTTTGTGAGGCTTGGGGTCACACTCTAGATATTGCATGCATGCAAATGAATGGAGACCTCACAAACAGAGTGCAGCCCTCTGCATGAACCTGAAGCAATGCTGTCGCAAGCAGCGCATGTCAGCATCGCTTAGCAGAGTAGCAAGACAGGGTGGTCTCTAACCAGAAAAACGCCCCATGAAAGCCTCCATAATTCGAAGACGCTCTCACATAATCATGCACCGATGAAGTAAACCATGATACTAAAAGCCAACAAATGTTATGTCACACATTCACTTCCTGACTCAATCCCTTTCCCAAACACAGCTGTTCCTGCACGTTCCTGCTAAGACACTTGCTTTAAGAGGAATGAAGTTGCATGCAAAGGACCATAATCAAATAACATGATACCTCCCAACGACAGGCGATACTGTTGTATGCTGAACATGCAGTAAGTACATACTTCATGTCCTCACTCAAGACTCCTGACAATAAATTGGAATACAGGGGATTTCAAAGTCCCCTTGTGCTCTCTCTGCGCTTGTACTCACTGCCCTTTGCAGGCTTACTTGTGGACTGCCTTCCAGTGCTTAAGAATCGCAGGCACTGCGTCCCAGCAGCCAGAAGCACAGCTGCCATTGCAACACTTGGCGCACCTCCAAAAGAGCGGCTTCAAGGTGTTTGGCAGACCAAAACAGTGGCAGCAGCATCAATGAATTTCATGTTTGGGCGCTTCTATTCATGTCAGACTTCAATGCCTATCGCACATGCATGCGGAACGCCTGAAGAATGGAGGGATACCATGAAGGTGCTCCTAGACGTACCTAGTCCATAAGCCTTCTGGCGTTAGGAATGTAGAACATGCAATGATGAGTTAAATAACACATGCTTGTACTCAGACAAAAGCACATGCATGGGGCATGCTTGGACACCTACGCTGATGACACATTCCTGTTCTATTAAATAGTCTCCTGCCCCTTATTGCCCTGAGCAGTGCTCTCTTTTCGCTGGTGCCTGTCGCCCTCTGCATGCCCGCTTGTGGCCTGCCTTCCAGTGCTTTACCTGGCACTCCTTGGAGCAGTAGTCCACCAGCTCGCAGTCACCGCACTTCTGCAGCTTATCGGACAGAGATGCGCATTGTGCACACCTGCACCGCATGCCAGAATAACTCAGGGAAAATATTAGGCCGACGAAGGTTTGCAACACTATGCATGCACAATTAACAACCAACAAGTAATATCGCCAGTGCAATCGGAGCATTACACTACAGGTGCTTGCACTGGAGTCAGCTATGCCATATTGACACATTATTTACATCCCTCGCAACTTCTTATAATATAGAACAAGGTTAGTAGAGGACCTTTGGTGCTTCAAAAAGAGTCATGAGGTTACGCAGTGGGCAACGCACATGACATGGCGCTTCTCGCGATCCAGCACCTCGGGGCTCTCAAAGGCGTCCACCGTGCTCTGCGCAAAGCTCGGGACAGCCTTGATGGCCGCCTTGCAGCGCGCAGCAAAGCCGAGGCAGGGCCAGTAGGTGGCGGGTGCCTTTGCAGGTGTCATTGGAGAGTCAGCGCCCCATCTTGCAGCCTGCTCCATTGCTGTTTGAGCCTGTGCTGACATAGAAATCTCACAGGTGCCTCAACAAGGGCAGGGAGCAAGCTTTGAGAGTCCTCCAAAGTGCGAGGGCTGCATTGTCCACTAAGGGCCGTGCAGCACAGTGATCCCTGCTCAGGAAAAATCAACGCTCCAAGCAAATGAACATGACAGACCTCATGTTGAAAAAGCCTCAAATCTGACTTGAGCATGTATGCAGTGAATAAGGTAACATCGGAAATTAGAGAGGTAAATGTTTCTACTTACTGGCCTTCAGGTATGTAGGCACAGATTTTTAGGCAGAGGTGACAGTGACCTCTCTCATGCAAGAGAGGTTGGGGATGAAAACGCAGCAGAGGCTATACCATTGCGCAGGAATCCCAACAAGGAACAACCATGCCAACCCTGATCCTGCCGCATGCCACCATTCACACTGAGAGGCAAGAGGCTTCCCACCTCCTTGACAAGCTTCAGAATCTTGGCCACCGAGACAACCTGGCCCTCACCGCCCGTTAGTATGATGTAGCACAAATGCCAGCGCATCATGCTGCCAATCTGGTGATCTCCGCGCTTGTCTGCCAACCCTATCACAATCCGCAGCAACTGCGATGCATACCCACACTGAGTCAAGCCGATCTTCTGCATGGCGTGTTTTCCTGGTGCAAAAAATTTCTCCCTAGCTCCCCAAGACAACAGGAAGAAGGAATATGTGTGGAGTTTCTTCCACATTCAGGAGTTTATCACACTAAAGACTTTTAATCGCACAAAAGAAAAAAACATGTCCCTAGGGATAGGGACTGAACAGTTTCAGAGGAAGCTCCCCAGACACGTACCAGGCATGCCAGCTCACCGCTGCAGAACTCTATGAAGAAATTGACGTTCACTGGATGTGTGGGCTCCCTCTTATAGACGCAAGTGGCATTGTCGATGAAAGAAGTCCTGTAAAAAGTCCTCTCTGCGAGCGGCAAATCCATATCCCTGAAGTATAGGAGGGCTTGTGACAAGTGCATGCGCAGGACCAGCTCCACATCCCACATAGTCAGTCCATGCCTGCACCAATAGTCAGCCATCTAATTTTCTAAATGGCCAAAGAAGAGATTTCTAAAAGATCCCTGCAGGACAGAGCCCCAAGTGTCACTAAGTCATCTTAAGTAACAATATAGAGTCACTTCGCCCTATTCGCCTGTGTTCACCCTGTTAGTGCGCAGCGCCGCTGTTGTTGACTGTTTGCAAAGGGACTTGTGAGATTCAAAAGAGCAGCGACCCCCTCCCAGCTGTCCGACACGAGGTACAGACACCTCAAATTTGGTCACTGCGGCTTGAGGCCACTCTGTATCCTGTGGGGCACTCCATGACTCCACATGTCTGACAAGAAGAGCAGAAACTCTCCCAACAATCTGAAGTTTTCTTAAGGACATTTGTACATTGAAGGTAATAGTACTGCTCACACACAAAATGGAGAAGCACCCATGCGTGCTCATGAGAAAGATCCAGACTGGGTTCTTATGGGCGATCTTCAGCAGAGGTTGCTGCAGGGACAGCCTGTGAGTAACACATTGCTGGCACAGCACAAAAGGGAGCTCACATCTCCAGCAGGGACTCCCAGTTTCTTCCTTCCTCTGCGAGAAGAGCAAGCGCAATGCTGGCAGTCGCAATGGCTCCTTTGCAGTCCATCTTGACCTTGATCTGCCACATGATCAGAGGCACACTAGTCACCAGATGCAGCCAGGACAGGCCCTGCGCCCTCTGCTCTGCTGTCTCATCCTCTTCCAAGGGGCGAAATCCTGGCAAATCCCACAAGCCACATGTCAGAGAAAACCCAAAACTTAGCGGCGAGTATTGTTCTGATTTCCCTGCTGAAGACATCAAGCATGACCAACGGCATTAGGAGTGCCAAAATAAAGGTGCTCATTAGCCAAATGGGACGGCAAGGTCCACCCAGCTTGTAATCTGGATGCCGCGATCATACTCAGGAACAACTGTAGAACGAACTTCTTCAGGTAAACAAGCAATACCTCCGACGAGCCAGCTGCCCAAAATGCGCAAGCTAAACTCCTGAAGGAGAGCCAAGGGGATGTGCACAGAGATCCCGTGGTGCAGCAGAGCCGCCTTTATCAGCTTCGGAGCGGCCTGTTCGTGCAGGGCATTTCATGTAAGACAGAAGTTCACCCACCTCAGGGGAACAAGGCCCTCAAGCCACAGTGTGATGAGTTGCGTGCATGGAACAGCATTGCAGCCTTAGAGACTACAGCTCTCAGTGTGTGGAAAAGTGTATACCTTTTCCAGCATAGCACCTTCCCCGCTGGTCTCCACTGCACCCCTGAGCTTTTTCAGTCTGACAAGGTCCTCGTCCAGTGTGTGAGCTCTGGTGGTCAGATGCAGCTGTCCGGCCTCGATCACCAGGTCATGGCTCTCTACTACTGCCCTCATGGCCTCACTGCGCTCCTCTGGATTAACATTGAGAACTGCATGGTAGGGACATATGCGTCCAATAGCGTGCGTCTCACAAACACACTTTTCCAATTCGTCGCTGTGCACCAGAAAAGGCCTGCAGGAACAATATGCTCACGTTATCAAGGTTCAAGTCTTGGCCGCTTGAAAACCATCTTGAAGAACAAAGGACCTGCAGAAAGCGTCCATCTGCCGTGCATTGCATGTAAGATTCAGTACAGCAATACAGTTAATGCTTTCAGCAAATAAGTAATTGTGCAACGCTTTCATAAAGCACAAAGTGATATACCTTACTGATCCCGTAGGTTGATGCTGGTTGCTGTCTGGATATGTATATTGTACGGGGAGCAAACGTCTATCACGGGGATCCATTGAGGATTGGAAAATGGAGAAGTAACGCTATTACTATATAATATCTATATATATACTCGAGCTGGGCTTTTCTTGTACCGAGCGGCACAGTCTTAAAACATTGAAGCAATGCCACAATGCTTCTTCACGCATGATCAATCCCATACATGACTCCCTCACCATTATCCAAGATCCATCCTATGTAGTCTACTTAGAAGATGCACTGCCAGGTGAACGCGTCAGTGCTCCATGCGCAAAGGTTGCGAACAGTAAAGGCATGCTACTTCCTCGGATCCGGACAGCTAAATTTCACACTCACGGCGTCTGATTTCCTATGATGCTCCCTCACCTGTCCTCCGCAACAGAAATAAGCGTGTTGGATCGAACAAAGTGGGAGCGGAGCAAAAACCTGTTCCTTTATCCCTTTGGGTTTGTGAAGCTTGGGGGCAATATATCTAAATAGTGCATGCATGCAAATGGCGGCTCCGTCGACGTCGACGGTCATGCGGCGGCACTGGAGTATGGCACTGGAGCAATCATCAAACCGAGTGCATCCCTCAACAATGTCCGGCGCTAACAAGTTCAGGGGGTTTTCTCCAAGCACAAACCAGCCCTGAGACAGCTTCCACATACATGTATGTACAGATCCATTTAATCGCTCCCACCTTACCAAGCGCAGATCAATTGAACATAGAAGGGATTCCAAGATATAAACAGCTTTGATGCCATAATCTATATCACTGACTGCCTTCCTTTTTGTTCCAAACAAAAGCAAAAAGAAGAAGTTGCATGCAAAGAACAGCTGCAGCGTTTTAAGTACTTAACTAGTTCAAACTTTGATTAATAGAACAGTTCCAAAGACAAGTGATGCTGATGCACTGTGGTGAGTATAGCAAGCCATTGCAGACAAACACATGCCGTATATCCTGGTAGAATGCCAGAAGCTCACTGACAGCACTGGACCCACTGCACTGGTATGCGCTGCAGTGCTTGGTGAGCCCATGTTGTTGCAGGCACTGCATCATCTCAGCAGCAGGTAGCAGAGCTCGCCACTTTTGGGCACCCCCAGCAAGCCAGAGGGGTTTCTATTAATGACAGCAGCACTCAGAAACTTGATGCTTGGATGCTTCTTGGCTATCACATTCAAACTTGAGTATCAAGAACGCGTGCATGCAAAAAAAAAACATTTGATGAATGAAGGGTGCCATAAAGGTGATGCTAGACGTACCGAGTCCATAAGGACTGGAAAAGTATAATGTAAGAATACATGCTTGCATTCAGACACAGGGAATGCATGGCCTGTATGACGCCTTGCTCTTTGGTACATTCCTGACTCCTTAACATGATTTTGTGCCCATCACTGCTCTCTCTGCGCTGGTGTTCGTCACCCTCCGCAGGCCTGCTTGTGGCCTGCCTTCCAGTGCTTGACCTGGCACTTTCTGGAGCAGTAGCTCATCAGCTCGCATGCACCGCACTTCTGCAGCTTGTCACACAGCTTCTCACATTGTGCACACCTGAACCGCATGCCAGAACATCTCAGGTGAAACTTTTGAGGCTGACAAAGCACTGCAACACCATGCAGGAATATCTGACAATGAACAACAATTCTGGCCAGCAGCAGAATTTGTGACCATCAGCTTAGTCCTGTGCAACCGGAGCATACCACTCCAGGCGCTTGCATTGGAGAGCCATGTCCATGTCCATGAAGTTTACATGCCTTGCAATTCCTTCCACATTTTGGACAGGTTCAGCAGAGGATGTTTGGGTGCTGCACAAAGGGACACGAAGTTACACAGTGGGAACGCACATGACATGGCACTTCTCCAGATCCAGCTCCTCGCGGCTCTCAAATGCGCCCACCATGCTCTGCACATAGCTCGGATCAGCCTTGATGGCGGCCTTGCAGCGCGCAGCAAAGCCGAGGCAGGGCCAGTACGTGTTGGGCTCCTTTGCAGGGGTTAGTGGACTGTCGGCGCCCCACTCTGCAGCCTGCTCCAAGGCTGTGCGAGCCTGCGCTCACAGGGACACAGCACGCTTTGAACATCAGAATCCTGACTTGCAAGGCGGGGTGTCCTCAGCAAGGCAGAGGCTGCGTTGTACCAGGAGGGGCCATGCACTGAAGCGGGTCCTGCTCAATTACTGTAGTTGAATGCTCGACTCTGATGCAAAGGTGGCAAAGGTATCTTCTACATGCTGAGTGATGCCCAGTCTGCAAACCATTAGTAAACTCTTCAGATTGAAAGGATAATTCTTCACCCCTTGCTGGCTCGCAGGGGGGAACAGGCATGTTTTGGTAGGCACAGGTGATGTTACCCCTCTCAGCATGCAAGAGAAGCAGCAAAAGTCATGTGAATTTGCAAGGGAAACAAACAGGCCAACCCTGATTCTGCCGCAAGGCTACCAATCACACTGAGAATCAGGAGGGTGCCCACCTCCTTGACAAGCTTCAGGACCTTGGCCACCGGGACAGACTGGCCCTCGCCGCCCAGCAGGATATTGTGGCACAAGTGCCAGCGCACCATACTGCCGATCTGATGATCACCACGCTCGTCTGCTTCTTCCATCAACATCCTCAGCACCTGCAGAGCATACTCAAAACCGAATGGAGCCAAACTCTCACACTCCCTGAAACTCCAAAGCAGAGCTTTTCCAGTTTGGCTGGCTCCCCAAGACATCCAGAAACCATGGTGCGCATCGGAGCACAATGTACATTTCACAGAAGTATTTCTGCACACCCACGTCAAGAGCAGGTATAGGTAAAACATCTGTGCGTAAAAAGGGATTGAAGGGTTTCAAGGAATGAATATCCCAAGCCTGTGGAGGATCATACCTGGCATGCCACGTCATAACTGCAGAGTGCTGTGAAGGCAACGGCATTCATGCGGTTTGAGGGCTCCCTCATACTGACGGAAGTGACGTTGTCGATTAGGAACACCCCATATTCTTGCCTCTCTTTGAGCGGCATATCCTCGCCCTCAATGCCAAGAATGGCGTGTGACTGGTGCATGCGCAGGACCAGCTCCAGATCCCACACACTCAGTCCATGCCTGCACCAGCAATCAGCCAGCTCAGCTTGTCACCGCTCACAGAGGAGGATAATATGCGAGACCCCTCCGTTGCAGAGCACCAGGGGGTGCTAACTCAAAAAAAGAGTCACAGTGATGTACTGTCCAAATACAAGAAATGAAAGCCCATCCACTCTTAATATGCTATTTCCAGGGGTATTCTACAGCACTTGCAGCAGAGACAAGACAGTCGTCTCAGTGACACACTGCTGACGCCATCCAGAAGGGTGCTCACCTCTCCAGGAGAGGCTCCCAATTTCTCCCTTCCTCTGCGAAGAGAGCGCGCGCAATGCTGCCCGTTCTGATGGCTGCCTTGTACCTCGGTTTGGACCTTGACTGACACATGATCAGAGGCACGCTAGTCACCAGGTGCAGCCAGGACAGGCCCCGCGCCCTCTGCTCTGCTGTCTCACCCTCTTCCAGGCGCCCAAATCCTGTGAGTCCCACAATCCAGTGATTAATCGAACAAAGTTGCCCATGTGCACATATGGGCAGCAAGAGGCCATGTATCCGGCCACCTGAAAAGAAGCAATCTCATTCAGAACACTGTGGAATGATTATCATCAAGTAGAAAAGAGGTTACCTTCTGCAAGTCCGCAAAAAGCAAGCCGATTGCCAAATTCTAACATTGGTGCCAAGGGGATGTGCAGATTTACGCCCCCGTGCAGCAGAGCCGCCTTGATCAGCTTCACAGCGCCCTGTTCGTGCAGGGCATCGAATGTAAGCAAAAAGCCAGCAAAATGGCCCTCCTGCAGGCAAAGGCCCTCTACAGCCACCCTGTCATGATTTCTGTGTATGCAGTCTTGATGCAGGCGCAGCATTGGAGACTGTAGCTGTGTATATGTGGACTATTGTATACCTTCTCCAGGACAGCACCCTCCTCGCTATCCTCCACAGCACCCCTAATCCTGCGCAATCTGTCATAGTCCTGGTCTTGTGTGTGTGCTCTGGTGGTTAGAAGAAGCTGTCCGGCCTCAATGACCAGGTCGTGGCTCTCTACTACTGCCTTCATTGCACCACTGCGGACCTCTGGAGCAACACTGAGAACTGCATGGTAGGGGCATTTGCGTCCAGTGGAGTGTGTTTCACAGACACACTTCTCCAGTTCGTCGCTGTGAATGACAAAAGGCCTGCAGGCCTGCTAGGACACATTGCTCTCAACCGCAGCGTATACAAACTGACCTCTTGGACCCCACACTTAAGAACGAAGCACCCGCAAAGAGCATCCGTCCGAGGTCCGCGCAGAATGTGATACAACACAACCCTGATTGTCAGCGCTTCCGCAAAGGAGCGATGCTGCAACGTTTTGATCAAGCACAGAGCTATTCACCTTGTTGGTACCAAAGGTTGCTGGTGGCTGTCTGGATATGTGTATTGTGGGAAGAGCAACAATTTATCGGAAGGATTCATCGACGATTGGAAGTAGCAAGGAAGGCTAATAATTTATGCGAGCTGATCTAATCATGTACCGAGCGGGCAGTCTCCAAAGGGTGGACCCATGCTGCAGTGCTCCTTCACGCAGAACCCATGTAAACATCTTCATCATTGTAACAAGATCCATCGAATGCATTCACACTCAGAGAACTGCACTGCCAGGTGGAGAGTTGCATCTGCGTCGAGGGCTTCACGCGTCGAGGTTGCGGACAGCGAACGCTCGGCTCTGGGCAGCTAACTGACAGCCACGGCATCTAACCTGATATGATTCCTCCTCACATGTTCTCGCAGTTGTGACAATGTGTGCAATCGGCCAAAGTGGTGGAAAGAGCAATAACCTGTTCCTGAGACCCTTTGGAGTTGTGAGGCTTGGGGGCACAATCTATATAATGCATGCATTCACAATCAGTCAGCATGTTGTTCACTAGTTTTCACAATCACGCTGCAGCTGCGGCACTGAAGACACCACAAACAGAGTACAGCCCTCTGCATGCGCAAGACCCCTCAAGCCGGGCTGTTGCAGGAAATGCATTTCAGCACTGCTTAGCAGAGCTGGCAACCTTGCAAGAACTGCAACAATTGTGCACCATTAAGAAGCCAGAGGGGATCCGGACGAGAGGTTTTGGACCAAAATTTTGGCAAAAGAAGCCGCTGTCAACATTCTCAACAGTGGAAAACCAATTTGACGCTTTGGTGCTTCTTGCCACTCTGATTTGAAGCTTGAAGTCAGTCTCATATGCTTACATATGGACACAAGAGAAATGCATGCCCATGCATAGAAACCTTCCAAAAGTACTACACAACTAGTTGGTCCATTCCTGTTGCCTAAAAAATGTCACTGCTCGCTCTGAGGGTGCAGCAGACACCACTGCAGAGTCCCCACTGGTGCCTGCTGCTCACTGCAAGCCTACTTGTGGCCTGCCTTCCAGTGCTTGACCTGGCAGCTTTTGGAGCAGTAGCCCACTACCTGGCAGGCACTGCACCTCTGCAGTTTTTCACACAGCTTCTCGCATTGTGCACACCTGCACAGCATGCTAGAACATCTCACATGATACTGCCAAGCTGGCAAAGCACTGCGACACCCTGCCTACCTCTTTCACAATCAGAACCAAATCCCGCCAGCAGCAACTGCATGCATCAGGCGAGTCCTGTGCAACTGTAGCATTACAATGCACGCGCTTGCAAGCCAGCCGTATTCTCTAATGTATAACGTGACCTGACGATTTGCCCTGATGGACAGGTTTGACCTGCAATCCTTGCAATTTCTTTCAACATCCTGGACAATTTACCAGCCAGTGGGCCACGCACATGACATGGCGCTTTTGCTGATCAAGTGCCTCGCGGCTCTCAAAAGCGTCCACCACGCTCTGCGCAAACATTGGAGTGGCCTTGATGCAAGCCTTGCAACGTGCGGCAACGCCGAGGCAGGGCCAGTACGTGCTGGGATCCTTTGCAGGTGCCATGGGAGTGTCCATGCCCCACTCTGCAGCGTACTCCAAGGCTTTGCGCGCCTGTGTGCTCACACAAAAACCACATGATGCTGCAGGAAGGACATGAAGCAAGCTTGCAGGGGGGGTCCCTTGCAGTGCAGAGGCTGCACTCTCCAGTACTTAACCCTTTTGGGTTCTTCTCAAAATTCATATATGGTCCATCCTGATGCGTCAACAAGAGTTAGGGGATTGGAGAAAGGAAAATTGCGTTTGCAATGTGAATGATTGCTAGGAATGCCAGATTTCTCTGCAAACTGATGAAAGTTTCTCTTGAAGACAAGGTTATTTTCTCTCCCCGGCTTTGAGACAAGAAGAGAGGCCCATTTTGGGGACGCAGGTAATAGCAGGCCCCCCTCTTGCATGAGAGGAAATGTGCAGCAGGGGTGCGTCAGTGGGCGAGGAAAGCAACAAGGAACGACCATGCCAGCCTTGAGGAATCCACAAAGCTATCGTTCAACAAGGGGAGGATGACACTCTCACCTCCGCAACGAGCTTCAGGATGACCTCAGCCACCGCGAAATGTTCCCCCTCACCGCCCAGCAGGATCAAGTGGCACAACTGCCAGCGCATCAAACTGGCCATCTGGGCATCCCCAAGCTTGTCTGCTTCCTCCATTGCATCCCTCCGTATCTGCGATGCAGTTCCCTTTTGTGATGGGTCCTTCTTGTTTGTTTGAGACACAGACGTGTTGGTCATTTCTGACAGCGGCAGCAGTTTTCTAGGGCGTGTGGTGCTATTTTGTAGTATCGCCAATGCACCGGAAGTAAGTATCGCACTTTAGAGGTGCGCGCGAAATCGCTCGCCAAACAGGCCGGCTTTGTCATACTGATACAAATACTGGGTCGAGCGGAGCTTCCATATTGAGGCTTTGATGAGGTTACAAGGAGCTCCCCCTGGCTCCCCATGAGAGTCGAAGGAGGAAAAAACACATTGGGGCATACTTCCAGTGTTAGCAGTGCATTTTGTTGCACTCACGTCAACACCAGGAATGGGTACATACGATAAGCAAAAGGGACTGAAGGATATCCAGGGATATTCCTTATGCCTGTTGAGATCGTACCTGGCATGCCAATTTGTCATCGCCGATGTCCGGGCAGAGCAGGATGTTAACAGTATTTCCAGGGTCCTTCGCAGAGATGCGATCGCCGTTTGTGATGAAGATTTGCGTGAACACTTCTTTCTCTGCGCTCGGCAGATCCTCGAGGTTGAGCTCCCGGATGGCTTGTGACTGGTGCAAGCGCAGAACCAACTCAAGATCCCACACAATCAGTCCGTGCCTGCAGCAGCAGTCACCCAGCTGCGTTCATATAACGGCCAGAGACAATGTGAGAACTCTCCGGGATGGAGCCTGGAGTCACCATGGGAGGTCGTAATCACCCTGTTTGTCTGCAGCGCCGGCCACACAGGCAGCAAACTCTGTCAGCAGACTCTTGGCATCTACAAGTCTTTTGATGTGTCGTGCACTGCAGCAGAAGGACATTTTTCAGCATACACTAGAAAATTGTGGTGCTCATTATTTACACAAGCTCACCGCTCCAGGAAGGGCTCCCAACTTCTCCCTTCATCTTCTTGCAGGAGAAGGATGTTCGTGTCATTGGCAGCAGAGATGCCTTCCTTGCAAGACCATTTGGGCCTCGTAAGCCACATCACCTGAGGCACACTCACTATCATCTGCAGCCAGGACAGGCGCCTCTGCTCTCCTGTCCGACCCTCCCGACAGGGCCCAATATCTGCCAAGTCTCACATGCCATGTGTTAGAGAGAATCACAGCATTGGCGATGACTATCGGACCATAAAACAACCATGATAACAAGTGCTGTTTAGAGGTGCCGAAACAAAATGCACAAGTGAAGCACAAGGGGTCACCTCGTTGGCAACCTGGAAGAAGCAATCTTACAACAAACTGTGGAATGGGCGTAATCACAGAGTAGATCAGTATCTGCTGCGAGTCCACTGTCACGGGTGCGCATGCAAAACTCCATCAAAGGTGCCATGGGGATGTGCACAGATACTCCGCCGTGCACCAATGCTGCCTTAATCAGCTTCACAGCAGCCTGTTTGAGCAGAGCACCTTATGTGAAGCAAGACAGCATGATTCACACACAGAGGAGGCCATGTACAGCTACCCTGTAAGGACCTCTGTGCATGTAATTGAATGAAGGATTTACACCATCAGCATGTCAGTTGTGACAAAGAGGACAATCAGTGGTAACTGTGCACCTTTTCCAGCACCTCACCCTCCTTGCTGTCCTCAACTGCACCCCTGAGCTTGCCCAGTCTCTCACAGTCTTCGTCCTGTGTGTGTGCTCTGGTGGTAAGAAGCAGCTTTCCGGCCTCAATCACCAGGTCGTGGCTCTTTACTACTGCCTTCATGGCAGCACTGCGTTGCTCCGGAGCAACACTGAGAACAGCATGGTAGGGACATTTGCGTCCAGTAAAGTGTGTTTCACAAATGCACTTTTCTAACGTGTTGTTGTGGTTTGTGAAAGGCCTGCAGGAGCACAAAGCTATCACTCTCGGTTTTCACGTCTTGGCTGCTTGAAGCCAATATTAAAACAATCAGCGCAGACTATATGACCAATACCATGCAGTCCATGCTGTCACTCAGATAACAGTGGTGCAACGAATTTCTGAGGCGCAAAGTGTTTCACCTTGTTGGTACCGTAGATAAACGCTGGTGGCTGTTTGGATATATGTATTGGGGAGGAAGCAAAATTCGATCAGATAAATCCATTTCGATCTGCAATCTCTACTGCGTGCTGATCTAGTCGTGCCACCAGCGATCCAGTCTCATGGATGCTTCATTGCCTTTTAGATCTTGACCAAAGTGCACAACCTCGCCTACTCTACCTATAGTAGATCCCAACGCATTCACATGTCAAAAAAGCACTGGGAAAGATCAGCACCCATGGAGGTTGGGACAGTGAGGACGTGCGATTTCCCAGGCGATTATTTCATGTCCCTAGCTTGATTGTTACAGCCACGGCGTTCAAAATATTACATGCTGGTGCCAGCACCAAATTTCAGCTGTTCCCGCGAATTAACCTGCTCCCAAGTCCCTCAAGATGGCAGGGCTTGGGGGAAGTGTTTGTGAATAAGGACGAATGACACCTAGGGCAGGCAAGAAATAATCTCTGGAATATCTAGACACAGACAGATTCATGGCCATACATGGACCCCTTCACTTATTGGTACATTCCTCTCTTCTCTACACTATCTCAAGCCCATCATTGTTGGCCATTGCAAACCTGCTTGTGGCCCGCCTTCCAGTGCTTGACCTGACAATTCCTGGAGCAATAGGCCACCAGTTTGCAGGCACTGCACCTCAGCAGCGTATCACACAGCTTCCCGCATTGTGCACACCTGCACCGCACGCCATCACATGTCAGGTGGAGGCTGTCGGGCTGACAAAGCACTACAACACCATCCATAAACTTTCAACATCGAAATCAACAATGTACATTGCCGGCACCAGTAGCATGCGTGGGTGGAGTCCTGTGCAACCATACCACTCCATTGCAAGTGCTTGCTTTGAGGCCAGCCATGCCATAACGCAATAGGCATTCCTTCCCATGTCCTGGACATCTCTTCAAGGAAGATCACTTCGTGGTGCTGCAGTGAAGGTTGTTTCCACAGTGTGGGCGCACATGACATGGCGCTTCTCCTGATCCAGCACCTCGCTGCTCTCAAAAGCGTCGACCGTGCTCTGCGCATAGCTCGGATCAGCCTTAATGGCAGCCGTGCAGCGCGCAGCAAAGCCAAGGCAGGGCCAGTAGGTACTAGGCTCCTTTGCAGGGGTCATGCGACTGTGGAAGCCCCACTCTGCAGCCTGCTCCAAGGCTGTGCGAGCCTGTGCTGACACAGGAATAATGCTTGCACAGATGCTCCAAAAGCCCAGGAATCAAGCTTGCAGGGATTTACTCCAGTTGGGGCCATGCATTGCAGTCAGCACTGATCAAAAACTTGGCCTGCTCCAAATCTGATGCCATCGGAGCAGAGATGTATTCCAGGTTATGCCTCGACATCTGGACTCAGCACTAATGCCAAGTCACGCCAAAATAGTCTATAGAACAGTAAGAGGCGCCTGAATATAAAGGAAAAGTCTTCGGCATTGCTGGCTTTGCAGGGGTTACACAGGCATGCTGTGGGGGACACAGACGATTTTACACCTCTCATCATGCAAGAGAGGCCGCGCAGAAAGCAGCAGGAGCCGCATGCACTTGCAGGGAGAACAAACATGCGCAGTTCTGGTCCTGCCGCAAAGCTGGCAATCACGCTGAGAAGCACGCGGGAGCCCACCTCTTTGACGAGTTTCAGAATCTCGGCCACCTGAACAGATCGTCCCTCGCCGCCCAGCAGGATAGTGTGGCACAAGTGCCAGCGCATCATGCTGCTAATCTGGTGATCACCGCGCTCGTCTGCTTCTTCCATCACCATCCTTAGTACCTGCAGTGCATGCCCAATACCAAGTCGAGCCAATCTCTCGCATTATGAAATTCCCAGAGTCAAGATTTTCCAGTTTGCATGGAGTATTCCATGGCTCTTCAAGACATTCAGAAAGCATGGTGGACATTGGAGCACACTGTACAATTCACAGGAGTATTGCCTCAGCACTCACGTCAAAAAGAGGAATAGGTAAGAACCACAACTGTCTGTGCTCGAAAAGGGATGGAAGGGTTTCAAGTAATTAATATCCCAACCTGTGGAGGATATTACCTGGCATGCAAACTCATTATGGCCCAACAGCATGCAGCCTGTCTTCAAGGGAACGGCATTCATACGATTTGTGGGCTCCCTCATTCTGATGGTACTGATGTTGTCAGCGAGGTAACGTCCATGTTCTAAACTCTCTTCATCCGACTTGTCCTCGGGCTTGATGTAAGTAATGGTATGTGACTGTTGCATGCACAGGGCCAGCTCCAGATTCCACATAGTCTGTCCATGCCTGCACCAGCTCACTTTGTGAACGACCAGAGCAGAGGATCTCATCATGAGATTCTCATGGAAGATCCCTTCAGGATTGAGCACCAGAGGTCATAAAATTTAACAACTCAAGAGCTAGTACCCCCTGGGAGCCCGTAATCTGTCTGTCAGTTTGTGCCGGTGTCGGTGTCAGCGTGCCAGCCACCCAAACAACAATGTGGCAGCCATTCATATCATGGTTATCACCCTTCAAAAAGAGATATTGAGGAACCGTCCCGCATATTCAGACTGTTTCCGGTGGTAATATGCAGCAAAGCATGCTGCCGGGACAAGAACACCTTCTAAGGAAGACATTGCTGGCATTGTCCAGATAAGCGCTCACCTGTCCAGCAGAGGCTCCCAGTTCCTCCCTTCCTCTTTGAGTAGAGCAAGGGCAATGCTGGCGGTTCTGATGGCTGCGTTGTACCTCAGTTTGGCCCTCGACTGCCACATCATCAGAGGCACACTAGTCACCAGGTGCAGCCAGGACAGGCCCCGCGCCCTCTTCTCTGCACTCTCGCCCTCTTCCAGGGGCCCAAATCCTGGTGAGTTCCAGATACCAGTTGTATCATCAGGATTTGCCAGAAGAATTCTCCCCTAGCTGGCAACCTGACAAAAGCATTGTCATAAACACCGTGGAATGAGACATCATCAAGTAGACAAAAGATCACCCTCTGCAAGCCCGCAAACTGCAAGCCGCTCGCCAAACTCTCTCATTGGAGCCAAGGGGATGTGCACATTTGTACCCCCGTGCAGCAGAACCGCCTTGATCATCTTTACAGCGCCCTGTTGGTGTAGGGCACCTCATGTAAGCAGCAGCACAGGAAGATTGACCTACTGCAGGCGGAGCCCTCTCAGTCAAACAGTCAATTACGCCATTTCCAGCCACCTAGGGCTGATCAGATGTCTGATTCTACACCCACCCTGTGATGAGTTCTGTGCATGGAGTCTTTATGGAGGCGCAGCATTAAAGACAAGAGCTGTCAGTACGTGGAAAAATGTCCACCTTTTCCAGCGCCGCACCCTCCTCGCTGGACTCCACAACACCCCTGGGCCTGCCCAGTCTGTCATAGTCCTGGTCTTGTGTGTGTGCTCTGGTGGTCAGAAGCAGCTGTCCGGCCTCAATGACCAGGTCGTGGCTCTCTACGACTGCCTTCATGGCGCCACTGTGCTCCTCTGGAGCAACACTGAGAACTGCATGGTAGGGACATTTGAGTCCAATGGAGTGTGTCTCACAAACACAATTCTCCAGTTCGTCGCTGTTGACCACAAAAGGCCTGCACGAGCACGCTGCCACAATGTCAGGGTTCAAGTCTTGGCCGCTTAGAAACCATTGTTAAACACGAAAAGTTTGTAGAAAGCATCCGTCTACCGCCAGCGCAGGTATATGGTTAAGGGAACTTTATACTTCATGCTCACAGCACAACGGCGAAGTTGCAAGGTTTTGATGGGGCACAGTAGTGCTTTACCTTATTGGCAGAATAGATAGATGCTGGTGGCTGTTTGGATATATGTATTGTCTGGGGAGCAAACATCGATCCCACGGTTCCATCGAGACTTGGACGATGGGAAAGGGACTTACTGACACGATTGTATGCGAGGTGATCTAATCTGCACGAGTGGCACATTCGTACAAGATCGGACCCATACAGTCCTTTTTCGCGAAATCTTAAGTTCAACCTCTATGTGACCCACTCTACCAAGATATATCCAATGCTTTCACACACTAGATTGCACTGCCAGGTGCACTACTGCATCTGCGTCGGACGCTTTATGCGTGGAGAATACTGATAAGCCATGCGACTTCCTCGGGTCCGGGGGCAGCTAACTTTTGGAGCCTAGGCATTCGACTCACCTGTCCCCAAAATTCGGACAAAGGCGTGTGCGATCGGCCAAACTGGTAGCAGGGCAAAAACCTGTTCCTCAGTCCCTTTGGTTTTGTGGGGTTTGGGGGGAATATATCCAAATAGTGCATGCATGCAAATGGTGGCTCCATCACAGTCATGCTGCGGCACTGGAGTATTCCAATCCTTTAAAAAGAGTACATTCCTCCGCTATGTCTTGAACTAACAATCTCACGGGGTTGTCTCCAACCAAGAAAACTTTCTTAGAAAAGCCACTGGAAACGTTGTGATAGATCGCTAGCGCTCCCATTGGCCACCGTATCCTGCACAAGTGTAGGTGAGTCTGCTCGCCAAACTTTGCAATATCCCTGCAAGACCACCTGCTAATAAAAAGGAGCATCAGAGCATCCAAAACATTTCAAAGAAAAAAGGTACAAATTACATGCAAGAAATTCTGTCAGAGAGAGTTCAAATTTTGTCAATCACAATGATTATTGCAACAGGTGATGTTCTTGGATGCTCTTGAGCCCAACAAGCCACTGCCGACACATACATGTTGTACACCCTGGCAACACAAGTGATCCCATCACTGCTCTCTCTGCGCTAGTGTCTGTTGCTCACTGCAGGCCTGCTTGTGGCCTGCCTTCTAGTGCTTGACCTGGCAGCTTCTGGAGCAATAGCCCACAAGTTTGCAGGCACTGCACTTCTGCAGCTTCACTGCACTCCTGCAGCTTATCACACAGCTTTTTGCTCACTGCAGGCCTGCTTGCGGCCTGCCTTCCAGTGCTTGACCTGGCAGCTTCTAGAGCAGTAGCCCACTACCTGGCAGGCACTGCACTTCTGCAGCTTATCACACAGCTTTTCGCATTGTGCACACCTGCACCAGACGCCAGAACATCTCAGATAAACATTCTCAGGTCAGAGCAATCCACCTTGAATCTTGACACCCCGCATGGACTCTTACAACCAACACTAACATTGTCAGCAGCACTTGCATGCGCGGCTGCGTCATTTGCAAACATAGCGACCCACTGCAGGCGCGTGCATTGGCGCCAGCCAATCTCTCACATAGCACGCAACAGCTTCTGCCTCATGGACACCTTATCAAGTGGGATGAAAAGAGGGACTTCTGGTGCTGATGTGGGCGCTCTGAGGTTATGCAGTGGGCGACGCACATGACATGGCGCTTCTCACGATCCAGCACTTCGCGGCTCTCAAAAGCGTCCACCATGCTCTGCGCATAGCTTGGGTCAGCCTTGATGGCGGCCTTGCAGCGCGCAGCAAAGCCAAGGCAGGGCCAATAGGTGTCGGGCTCCTTTGCGGGGGTCATGTGATTGCCAGCGCCCCAGCTTGCAGCCTGCTCCAAGGCTGAGCGAGCCTGAATAACCACATAATTGTTTCAGCAAGGGCAAGCTTGCGGAATTCTCAGCACTGCAGGAACTGCACTGTAAAGAGTGTGCAGTAGCTTGGACCCTGCTCAAATGGCCCAGATAAGCTCCATTCCACTGCGATCGTGGCAACATTGCTGTCAAACAATGGGCCTCCGCATTGGCGTAGAGCATGCATGCTGACCGACACCATACTTGGTTCCAAAATGGTGGAGACTCTTTTTGAAGAGTTCAAGAGATAGGTGAACTCTTTCCCTTACTGGCTTTTGGTGCGGGATGTTGAAATAGTTCAGTGGCAGAGGCGATGGTGAACCTCCCTCATGCAACAGAGGACGCAAAAGAAAGTGCAGCAGGGGTCCAATAAGAAACGGCCATGCTTACCCGTATCAAGCTGCAAAAGCTACCGAGAACACGAGAAGGCAGGTAATCTTTACCTCCTTGACGAGCTTCAAAACCTCGGCCACCTTGAAAGATTTGCCCTTGCCACCCAGCAGGATCATGCGGCACAAATGCCAGCGCATCAAGCTACCAATTTGGTGATCCCCGCGGTCGTCTGCTTTATTTATTACCATCTCCAACAACTGCGGTCGATACCAAGACTGACTTAAGCTAACCTTGTACTGGCGAGTTTCCCAGGTGGCAAGGAGTATTCCTTGGCTCCCCAAGATGAACAGGCAGTGGGGACATGAGGATACTTCCAGTTTTGGCACTATTTTCACAGCACTCAGGTCAGCAGAAAGGAATGGGTAGGTATGTAACCCCAAGGTGACTTCTGAAAGCCGGTAGGAGATCTTACGCTGCATGCCAACTCATGGTCATTGCAAAATGCCGTGAAGGTAATAACGTTCCGAGGATTTGAGGGGTCCTTCTTGGAGACGCAAGTGACGTTTGTGAAAAGCATATCCATGGACCCTTCCTTCTCTTCCGGCGACATCTCTCCATGGTGAGCGATCAGGATGGCTTATGTCTGGTGCATGCGCAGGACCAGCTCCAGATCCCACAAACTCAGTCCATGCCTGCACCAGCAATGAGCTACTCACTTCGCAAATGGCCAGAGTGGAGGCTTGTATTCTGGGTGTAGCTCCGGGGGGTAATCAAATTTGGTGCGTGAAGGTGTCACAACTGCACAACTCTGACAGGAACAGCAACCACCTTTGTCAACCTCCCAAAAGCTTCTAGAAGACAGCTACATCATGGTGATGTACTGCTCAAGACAAACAGCGCGGGACCATATACGCATGTGCATGAGAAAGACTCAAAGGTCAGACTGCATTTAGGGGTGACCTGCAGCAGAGAAGAGTGCAGGGACAACAAAGCGTGTTTGTACTAGCACAGTCCTCCTCACCTCTCCAGCAGGGGCTCCCAGTTCTTCCCTTCCTCTGCAAACAGCGCAAGCGCGACGCTGGCAGTCGTGATGGCTGTCTGGCATGATCGCAGAAACCTTGCCTGCCACATAATCAGAGGCACACTAACCACCAGGTGCAGCCAGGACAGGCCCCGTGCCCTCTGTTCAGCTGTCTGACCCGCTAGACAAGGCCCAAAACCTGGCCAGTCCCACGTGCCATGTTTCAGAGATAACCAGAAAGTCAGCAGCATGTACAAACGCACTGTCAAAGACAGTCAACAAGGAAAATCGGTGCTATCAAGTGGTGCCAAAGCTGCCCATTGGCAAAATGAGAGGCAAGGGGCTACCTAGTTGGCAACTTGAAAGCTGCGAACTCAGGAAACACCGAGGAAGAATACCAAGTTCACGAGCAGTACCTTTTGCCAGCCCGCTATAAGCGGTGCGCACGCTGAACTCCGACAATGGCGCCAAGGGGATATGCATAGATAACCCGCCGTGCAGCAGAGCCGCTTTTATCAGCTTCACAGCAGCCTGTTCGTGCAGGGCGACTCATGTAAGAAGCAGCACAGCAACTCACCGCGTCCATAGGAGGAGGCCCTCAACAGCCACCCAGTGATAAGTTATGTGCATGAAATTACAGTGTTGCAACATAGGAGAATATAGCTGTCAGTACGGTAGAAAAGTGTCCCACCTTTTCCAGCACAGCCCCCTCCTCGCTAGCCTCAACAGCATCCTTGAGCCTGCCCAATCTCTCAAAATCCTCGTTCTGTGTGTGTGCTCTGGTGGTAAGAAGCAGCTGTCCGGCCTCAATCACCAGGTCATGGCTCTGTACTACTGCCACCATGGCAGCACTGCGCTCCTGTGGGTCAATGGTACTGAGCACTACATGGTAGGGACATATGCGTCCAGTGGAGTGAGTTTCACAAACACACTTCTCCAATTCATCGCTGTGGACTTGAAACGGCCTGCAGAGCACAGTGCACTTATCTCAGGGTTCAAACTCATGGCAGCTTGAAACCCGTGTTCAATAACGAAAGAAGGGCAGAAAGCTCCCGTCTGACGTCCTGCGCAGACTTCATGATCGATCTAGTCCATACATTTTATGCTATCAGCAGATAAGCAGTGTGGTGCAACAGATTCAAGATGCACACAGTGTCTTGCCTTATGGGTACCGCAGATATGTGCTGGTGGCTGTTTGGATATGTATACTGGTTACGAAGCAAACATCGATCAGTGGCATCCATCACAAAGTTCGATTAGTACATGCGTGCTGGTCTAATGGTGGAACGAGCGGCCCAGTCTCAAAAGAATGGAGCCCTGCTACTGTGCTTTTTGGCAGAAAACCTGACTACACACCATCACCCACTACACCACTATGAATTCACCGCCTTCAAATTTGAAAATTGCACTGCCAAACAGGATCTGCATCTGCTTCGAGTGCTCATGCGTGCAGGTTGCGGACAATGAAAGCGTGTGACTTCCTCACGTCCGGCCAGGACATCTTTCACAGCCACGGCGTTTGGACCTGAAATCGAATCTCATCAAATGTCCTTCGCGGTTCTGACGATCGTGTGTGACTGGCCACAGTGTTAGCAGAACAAAAGCCTGTTCCTCAAACCCTCTGGGTTTGTGGGGCTCAGGGGACTCTAAATCAATTGATTTAGAGTCCCCTGTGGGGCTTGGGGGAAGGGGAGTATATATCTAGAGCGCATGCAGTCACTGAGTGCAGAATATGGCTCCGTCGACAATGATGCGGCGGTTTCGGAGGCCTTTGCAGCTAGGTGCTGCTCTTTGACCACGCGTTGCCTTGCTGTGGCATGCGTACGCTCAAGGGTATCAAATGCAGTGCACATTTAATGCACACAGCAGCTATGTGCATTTTGCTGGTCCCCAAGCGACGGGAGCGGGCCTCTAATCCAATCCTTTGAATACTGTTCATACAATCGATGATATCAGGCAAAAGCGGAGCAAGGGCTCGTATGGGAAAATATAGTGACAGCTTATCAGCATCTAAAACTGTGTGGTGTGGTCAGAAGTCAAGTCGGCCTGGTTCTACAGAACACTTAGCTACGGATGTAAAAAATTAGCTGCTCACTAGTAAAGTAAGGAATATCATCTGTTAGTACTGCTGGTCTGAGACTATTGCATCACACTTCAAGAGCTGGCTCATACTCATAGACGTCTGATGCAAAATGTCTTGCGACAACCTTCCCTACATTGCACCACCATTGTGAGAACCCTGGTACATGCTCATCTTCACACTCGTATCTCAATCTGAATGCTCATGCGGTACAGTGCTGATGCCACAGTCTGTACGACAGACAAATCTACTAGCACTACACAAAAGAATAGAACAGCAGTCTGCGGTAACCAAGTGAGCATGCAGGAGTATGAATGAATGAATGAAAGACGCGTTTCCAGCCGGATGGCTAGGTGCGTTGGAGAGGTAAGCCTCACCCCCTCTTAAAGGCCATTAGGCTTCTCAACTACCTCCAAAGGTAGGCACGACACGGGGCCAGTGCATCGGCGCATTCACCTCGCCTGTGGCGAGTACCTACTTGAACCCGAAAATCCGAAAAAGCACTCCCGGGGGCGCTGAGTTTCGAACTCCCACCTCCTGGCACATAGGCCATTCGGTCTAACCACTGGGCTAGGTGAACCCAGTGGGGATGCAGGAGTATATACTAATAATATTAGTCTACTATAATATATTCCTAATGTTTTTCTTCAAGGGGCCCAATACTGCCAGTACGATACACAACAAGGATAGTGTTCTTCATCCTGTGCAGTACAGGGATTGGAGGTACGGAGGTCAATAACACCAGGCAAGCTTCCGCATGTGCCATACTAAACTGTGGCTGTACTACACTGGCTCCACAAAGACGGCAGCTGTCAGAGCAGGAACGCTGACCGTACGCTGACCTGGCACTGTCCCTGCCTGCCTGGTGTGCTTGTCAGAAGACGCCGCCAGAATGGGATGCAGCTGAAGGCTGTGTGCATCCTTGGGCCAGTCGCCTGCAAACTCACGCACTTGCCGATCAAACCCCTAAGCATGCATGTTCTTTCTCACAGTGGACTTGAGGGCTTCAGCAAATAGGTTCGAGCCTCAACTGGCTTCCACGGTATTACCCGACAATCGAAATGTTGTACAGAACCTGAACATAAATCATCAGCTGCTAACGGCAGGACACCTGCTGTGTGTACCAAATTTCTGCCCAGGCTTCCCATCAATATGATCAAGGTGATGGTAGTTGAGCGGGCAATCTTGCCTGTAAATGGGTTCATGCTGGCATTGAAGACTGTGAGGATGCGCTTCCACTTGGGATCATGTGTGCCCTCCTCAGAGCTGACCACCTCCATCATAATTATACCCGGCACCTGTGGCGAGTGAACAACAACCTACAGTTGTCGCATCCTCCTAAAAACCTCACCTCTTCATAATACATGCAGTAACATGGCTTCTTATCAGCAGCCCTCAAAGCTGCCGCAAGCATCCAACTTGTCGTTGACTCAGAATGACAGCAACTGCACAGATATAAGCAGCAGGGCATGGCTTTACTGCCATCACTGGTCATCTGTCGTTGTCTCAGTATCATCAGACTTTTTGGGAGTCACATCGCACCTGCTGGGGCCCGGTATTTTGAAAGGTGACTTGGCGCTTGATGTGGGCGGCTGTGGGGAGCCGGAAGAGAGGCGATGAGTAGCGAACCTGCAGCAGCTCCAGAAAGTACGCCTTGGATGCCTGCGGTGCAAAACAGCAGAAATTCATTTTGTTTTTATTATTATTTTTTGTGTTAGGGTGGATCCTGAATCCAAGTCACTTCAGAAGGGCTTCGTATTCTTTCAATCATGTCCAAGTTCTTCGACGCATAACCGCATAGTCTTCTTCACACTTCCAGTGGTAGAATGGAGCTCAATTAATTGTGTAGATCTTCAGTGAGAGTGAGTGCATGGGTGTGTGCAGCAGTGTTCCACCTTTATCAGGTCAGTAGAGGGCTTCAAGGAATGGTCAGCAAGAAGAGGCTGCTTGATGGGCCAGGCAGCCTCATTCTTGGCGGCTGGCGGCAGGCCCACCCCAAAATTGTTTGTGGTGTAGCTGAAGTCCAGCCGATTGAACCAGTCACCTGCACGATATCCAGCCACTCTGTCAGGCGCCCTTTCTGAGAAGCACTCGAATGGGTGCGGCGCTGCCGAAATGCCAGTGGCTCAGACTGACTATTTATAAAAGCAGACGTCACGCTGGAGCAGCGCAGGGTGTGCCAATACGCCAGTGGCTTGGATTGAGTATTTCTTGAAACATTTATCAAAGCTGGGAGCTGCACAGGGCGTGGCACCAAGCATTGGAGGAGCAATTTAACATATCTTATCGGCCCATCTTTATTAAATGAACATGTGTTGGCTCTTCTGAAAAGGAATTGTAGGCGCCACTGTTATCTACAGAGGAGGCGACCTGAGTTATAGGAGTCGCGGTCGAGGCTCTTGGAGCGCAGGATCTCATCGCCAGCATGGAAGAAGGCAACACCCTGCGAGAACGCGACCAGCGCTGAAGCCAGCATGCACCGCCGCATCCGCACCTCGATTGACTCTTTCTCCGCTGACTTCAATATGATCTGCAGCATTGCATAAACGGGATAAGGCTCATGAAATAGACTCACAACATGAAGATCTTCTTCAGCGCATCAAACCGTGATCTGAATGTTTTCATCTGCGCAGTGATCCTCCCAGCAAAAATCAGGACAAATGAAAATTGTAAAGGCTGCATGTATTTGCAATGCTGCACATGTGTCTCATCTGACTCCGTCTCGGGTGCTTACACACCAGTGATGGTTCCAATCGTTTGCTGCAATCATGCGGTCAGCTATTCTGAAGACAGGCAACACAGCTGTAAACGCACCTGGTCAAAGAGGGTCTCATTGTCGTGGCAGGCGGCGTAGTTGACAGTCTCCCAGGGGTTGACGGCGTATCCGGCAGGGGAGCTGCCATACATGAGCTTGTCTCCGCGCACAGAGATCCCCCGGGCATCCACAATCTCATAGTCTTTGAGGTTGCCTGCCAGTGACAGCCGCAGCATGTCGGTGAACTCCAGCAGCAGCGACAGCTGGCGCGCCGGACTTGCCTCAGCCTGCACGTCATGTGTGATTCGTATCAGGCTTGATTATTTTGAGTGATCCCTTTTTCAACCCTCTTTTAAGCATGCAGATTTTATGGTCTAGGATTTAATGTTGAGAGTCTGTGGAACACAGCAGCAGCGAGAGATAGCTTGCTGGACTGAACGCGCCTCAGCCTGCCTAAAGTAGAGTGTGGAGAGTCAGGATGTCCTCACATAATGGCGCACAACCGGCTTCCATGTGTCCAGCAGTAATGAGCAGGACTCGAGCCAATAGTGCAAGTTCTTGCCAAAGACATCCGCTAATGTGCATGCTTCACGAGGCAGCCTGATACGAGGCTTGCTGAAGTAATAGGCTAACTCTCTGCATCGCAACCAGAGCAAATTGAACATTAACACAAGTTGTAATCGCGTGGGAATGTCGCGTCCTTCTGTTATTCCCAAAGTCAGGGCCAGGTCGTGAGCGCGCCTGCATGAAGGAGTTGGGGCTGGTGTGCAGGCCGCTGACAAAGCCCTGGTAGCGAGGCGATGCAAAGGGGCTGCCGCCCATGAGCGCATCGCGGAAGCGATCATTGAAGGAGCCCAGTCCTGTGCCGCCAATATTCAGCTGGCTCGCATTCCTGCCCCTCTGATTGCACGCCACCTGCCAGGAAGATATCTCTGAGACGGATTTAAGGCATTGTTGAAAGGAGCGTCGTCTCTATGGTAGAACAGGAGGAGAAAGGAACGGAGAATACCTCGCCAAAGTCCCAGGCCTCGCCATAGATGTAGATGCCGCGTCCATCCACCCCATCCTTTTCAAGGGTGAGCGCGCCGAGAGCTCGCTGGATCTTCTGCATGGTGGGCACCATCAGGTGGCCCATGATGTCAAAGCGGAAGCCATCCACCTATCCACATAGCAGAGAAGTTGCTCTTTAAGAAATTTAGTGGAGTGTTTTCCGCCGTTGCAGCTTCAGAAGACTCAGTGGGTCAAACACATCACAACAGAGCCATTGAATTCAGAGAGAGTGAAGCAGGTGTCAGGGTCATCACAGCAAGGAAAATTTACATGAAAACAACCTTCCCACTGCTCACAAGTGATGTCCTTGAATCCCAGAAGAGGCAGTATGACAGCGTCAGCCAAGATGCAGCTACCTTGTAGGTGCGCGCCCAGTGGGTGATGTCATCGATGACCAGGCGCTCGGCCATGAGGTGCTCGGTGGCCACGTTGTTGCAGCAGCAGGATGCGCAGATGTTGCCGCCCTCTGTCCTCCGGTGGTAGTAGCCGGGCACCAATTTGTCCAGCACCGCATATGGGCTGTCGCTGCCTGTCACCACCGCACTCAAATAACTGTAGTGGTCAATTTTAGTGGTCTCTAGCGGTCAAAGGATCTGCCGATCATGTAGATGGGGCAGATGTAACGAGGCTTACACCACTACTTGAACTGGAACTCACACCCTTGAAGCGCTTGACGTACCAGACCCTACAAATGGGCAAGCCTTTCAAGCTCTCAACCTGACAGGTTTGCTCTCTGGGCATTGCACGCCAGATCATATCACATGCTGAGGACAGTGCCACTGCCAGAGGGCTAGAAGAGTGTGCAGAGAAGTTTCTCTTTTGGATTCTTGGCGCACCATCCATGAGTGAGTGGAAGGTGTGGTTGTAGACCACATCCAGGACGACACGGAGCCCCAGCTTGTGCAGTCCCTGCACCATCATCCTGCACGAGACACACCCTCACTACATGGGGCTCTCTGTTGTAGAGAGACACCCGGCACAACTCGCATGTCGGCTAGCTTTGTGCTGCCAATTGAATCTCAAGATGCAAATGGATGCCACCCAATACTGAACACGTGTAGGGATCGACCACAATCAGTGTTATTGATGCCTTCAAGGACCCTGAAGGGCACCCTATAAATACTTTATCCAACAGGATCTGCACTGAAGAATCACTGCTACCATGCTAAGCCCGGTTCCATGTGTGAACAATAACAAATGACGTCTTTATCCTCCTGTTGTACTTGGCACCTGCATTCGAGGATGCGGGCGGGGCCATCAGGATTTGTGGCATAGCTGCCTTCGGGGACGCCGTAATGCACAGGATCATAGCCCCACTGGTATGCATCTGTGGCCGCCACCGCCCACACAGCCTCCTGCTGCTTCGGGCTATCAGATGGGTACGAGGCCAGATCACCCTGTGACAGCCATCAGCATTAGGCCTGCCGCACCACCCATGCCTACATTTTACTTTGCATGGACTGTACACAGTTCCTCTGAAGACCATGGCATCAGGTCCTCAGTTTACTTCAGCATTGCTGCGACACTGGGACTGAAAAAGTTCTCAAATATTCACATGTGCCTGTAATCCTTAAAGATAGCACTTGCCAGTGACAAGGGGACATGCGTTTCAAGACTTGACAGCAGATTGTTTGGAAGATAAGTAATAAAATAACATGCACGATATGATTTGAGTTGGAAGGTCGGCAAATGTGCGCATGCGATGCAGTACACGACTCTACATGCAGGTGACAAAGTAGGGCTGCACGGCATTGGGTCAAGAAAAAGAGAGAGAGAGCCATGGCCCACACCTCTGGCGTCTGCTGGTCCTCTTCCCGCTCTGGGACAGAGCCGAAATCGTAGGAGGGCAGGAGGTGCACATGCGTGAGGCCTGCCGAGTGCAGATCTGCCAGGTGTTTCACCCCCGCTGTCTCCTCCTGTACAAACAAACCCCCAGAAGTACCATTCAAATGTCAGCCTTATTAGATGCAGAAGCACTCAGTCCTAGAGATGGCCATGTGCCATCTCAGTGGACAACAACAGCATGTTCGATCTCTGTGATGGAACCACCGGTTACTACATGCAAATGACCTTCAGCCGCCTCGATGCAACAGAAAGGGTACGGTGACTTGCAGCGTTGCTCATTATTTCAATGCTGCACCCTTGGCATGCAGACACATTCAAATTATTGCAAGCATGACTAAAGAGCATGCGTATTTTGTTTCTAGGTTCTCGGTGACACCGACCGAGACACGCCAGTCCATCCTCTACCTTCAAAGATTTTGAAGTCAGGGCATCACAGAACGAAATCACAGAAATTACAGAAGACTTATGGGACGGCAGCACGGAATTTCATTGTGCAGCTAGTATTGGATTCAGCACACTGCATGGGGACAAGCGTACGAGGGTGAAAGCCAGATATTTTCCACGCAGGAGTTCAGGAACGGTGGCATCGGATGCAGAGAAGTCGCGGATGTGCAGCTCGTACACAGAGATGTCTGTGGGGGTGACCTGGGGTGGGAACACCTCCGTGGACCAGCCCTCTGGCGCCAAATCTGGCATGGACAGGTCAATGATCTGCAGCAAACAAGAAATGCTATCTTATTTCCATAATCGGTCAGATAACAATAAACCAAAAAGGCCATGCATGTAAGACCCGGTCAGCTGCCCAGCAGTGCAGGGAAATCTCCCATGAACTCTACCGAAATTCTGTTCAGACTCAAGATTTAACAAGGGTGCATGTCTTGGAACCCTGGCACCCAAGTGAAGCCTCGAATGTGCTTCATCAACATGTCCAGTATCTTTGAAACATGTACCACATGCAGACACCCTCACAGCACCCACACGCCCTTCCAGACCACAGTCGCGCGCACAGAATGTTTGATTCTATTTGTTTCATTGCTTTAGATTTAGGGGTTTTAGGATGTAGGGTTTGGAATATAATTAGATAAATTCCACACCCGAAACACGAATTACAAGTTCGGGTGGTAGGTGCGTGCTAACCTGTGTGCGCGCGCCGTCAGCAGCCAGGCTGCGAGAGTAGGGGTCTGTGGCCTCCAGCGCTTCCACCTTCCTCGACCAGGGACTGTACACTTTCACACGGTACTTGTAGTACCTGCCCACCCACGTTGCTGGGCCCTGCAGCAGCCCATAGGCTGTCAAGAAGAACAAGAAGAGGGGAAAGCATAAGCCAATGCCCCAGAGGGGGACCCTCAGAAAAACGCAAAACAAGCCATGAATTTTTAGGGTTGTAGGGTTTAGAATCAGAGGGTTGTAGAGGTTGGGGCGGACCCTCAGAAAGAATTTGACGTCTCGCAAGACATGCGGCATAGAGGAGCAAGGGGTTGCAGCACAGCAATATCTGTGCAAGAGAACTTTGGCTGGGAAAGAGCACTCGTTGAGTGTCCATATGCAGGAAATCGTTTTTGTAAATGTCACTTCTGTGCATCTGACGGTGAATGTAATTGAGTTGAAAGTGCGGCTTACCTTGGCCGTCCACACGCCAGCTGTGCCCTGTAGCATTGGCAGTGTCTCTGCTTGGCCTCCTCTGGGGCCATCCCAAAGCAGCAGCTCCACCTGCATCCACATTCACACTTGCCTGCATTGCTTCCAGACTCTCTGCAAAAAGGTGAATCCTCATTAGGAATCCCCTATCCTCCACGTGGGCATCGTGTTGGGAGTTCAGAAATGCTGCTGTGCTCTGCATGCTGGGATAGGGGACATGGTTAAAGTTGAACAGCAAAGCACCTGCTGTACTGTGGGAGCCCACACACTGATGTGGACGCTGTCCTGTGCCAGGGTGGCGCCTAGGGGACCCTCATAGAAGCACAGCTCATCTAGCACGCCTTGCAACTGCACACCTGAAAAAGCACAGATAAAAGTCAGGATATCAACTCAGGGTTGAAGTATGCCATGTTTTCCTGACGAATCAGCTATAAATACGAGCGGAAATCTGCTTCTCGTGATTTCCTGATCTGTATCCTCTCCTTCCAGTTGTCCTCTGCTCCCAGTTCTTAGAGGCATGGATGAACAACCTACAATCCAGCTAATGCTTGAGCGAAAGAGCAGTTCAGAGTGGTAGGGATACAAGGGTACCTGTGGCATCCACTGGAGCGCCCTCTGCCTCCGCAACTGAGACCACAAGCTGCTGCTTCAGAAGGGCATGCACCTGAACGTGCACACAGATCATTAGTAATGCAGCAGCAAATATCACAACCAGAAGGATTTGTACTCACAGGGTATCCTACTTGCAGCATTTGAACAACCGCAGACAGTGCCGCATCAGGAGGTGAGTGATCAAAACAGTAGATCTAGGCATCGTAGGGTCCCCGATATTGGTGGATACATAAGACTTTTCCAGGCCCTTAGTACTGACGTGTAAATCTTTATCATACACTCTTGCCTTCTTTGGGTCTGTGGAGATGCTCTCTGGCAGCCGCAGCGCCGTGCAGCCGTTCAGGAAGGGGAAGCGCTTGACCACAGAGGGACCAACCGTGCCTGCACTGTCGTGCACCTCCAAGTCTATAACACCCCCCTCCGCAGCCCCTTCCACACCATCAGCTGCACCACAGAAACACATGAGGGAATTTTGCTGACGCATCACTGCCATGGAGCGGCTGTTCGACGGCTATGCAGCTGTGCACCTCCGTTTCCTTTTGACTTCAGACTATGGTCAAACATCATTTCTGAAGATTTTGTTGCTCTTGGACAGAGCAATTTACTAGCTCCTAAGCCTACCACTATGCTGTCCTGCATCTGTGCACAAATCATTTGACCCCGCATTACCAGCTGATTGTCAATCAAGATCTTGCCACACAGCATTCACCTTTTCATCTAGCAACTGGCAAATACGCCGAACATCCAAGTGTACCATGTCAGGTGCTTGTATAGGTGCTTGTGGAGGTGCATGTGTGCAGTAATACGTCCCTAACGCCAGGGTAAAGGCGGCACATGCACCTGCCAGGCTCAGGGCAGCATCCTGGCTGCAGTGGAGCTTGAAGCTGCGGTGCTGGCCATCTGCACCTGTGGGGGGCATCCTCCAGGCGATCACGCCAGCATTCACCCTGCAAAGCTCCACAGCTATGAGAGCACGCACCATTTCCCCGCAGGACTACAGACCACATGCAGGAGAGACAGCCAGTACAGCCGAAAAGACTCAGTATTTTCTTTGTTGCAGCATTCCGCCTACCCCTTATGACGAAGTAAAGGATGGTGTCAGCAGAGCATTTGCGGTGCTACAGAAAGCCTCACCAGTGAGCAAAGCTTTTGGAGAGATCGCCTCGGGGCAGGCCAGCCAGGTCTGGCTTCTGGAAGAACACTGTTTTGCTGCCGTCCAGCAACCAGATCTCCGGTACCTCATCCCGGATCTCTACAATTTCCCCTCCTGCATCTTTTTCGTCGCCTACAGAGAACGACAGGAGACTGACAAGGATTCTCTGCCCACTTCTTCCTTGTTATTCTCCGCAGCCTTTCATGTCCAATCTCCATGAAGCAAGGCCAAATCTGTGTGTGTAATTCAGAGCAAGAATGATGAAAACAGAGGATCAGCACATGCCTTTGTGCGTCAGTAAGCCCACCCAATGGTGGAAGTTGACTTTCTTCTGGTCAGGCACCAAGCCCACCTCAAAATAGAAGCCATCCTGTGAGTTGCTGAAGAACACAGGAGAACTCTTAGCATAGCTACAGCGCCATGTTTGATAGCAGAAGCGTCAATTTTTATCAGGTCCTGAGCATTGCACTTGTTGTGTTCCTCAGGCAGGTGTAGGCCACACCCTTGCAGAGGCAGGGGCTTGCTCCACTCTGTTTCTTGTCTGACATCTGCCCAGACATGCAGTCCCCATCCCTGTTCAGAAGCACCCAGAACTCAACTGTCTGACTTGAAGCAGCGCGCCGAGTCAGTGGAAGAGTACAACAGATCTGTCCAGGCGCTAACGAGATATTTCCTGTTCAGACTGCATGACAGAAGCTAACAATGTGCTGTCTGACCTCGTATTCGTCATCCCTTCTGATGTAGTTTACTTTAAGGTTCCGGCCTTTGGATTGGAGGATTTCAGGCACGGGTATTCCCTGATCGATGGCACTCTGGGACTGTGCTTTGACTGTACCGCCTCTATGCCTCTTCGCCCCCAATACATCATTCACAGGCATAAAAACAAGGTTGTGTAAGTTGTATCGCCTGTGTATCAAATCAAAGCGTGCGATTCCTCGAGTCGATCTCAGTAAATAGCTTCGATGGGGGCATGTCCCGTGAAAGGCTGCTGCAAGGGACCGCATTATGGGCTTGTTAGGAACCCAGTACCTCCTACACTGTCCATTCAAGCGCTTGCCAGTGAAGCAACGGATGATTTCTTGACGTTACCCAGAACGATGCGTGTGTACTGCTCCTCCGACATGGCTTTCGGAAAAACAGTGGTGACTCATCCCTCCTGTGCCTGCCTGCAAATATTGCGAGAGAGAGCCATGCGGAAGAGAAATTGAAGGAAGTAATGCTGCTGCAAGTTTATAAGATGAGTCGAAGATTGAATTTCATGCAAATGCTCGTTGCAGCCACGGGCGTTACGGGGATAGTAAACTATTTCTTTCAAACGCAAGCAATAGCAAACAATGGTGGTCTGAATAAACACACTTTTTGAGGAAGATATTTCGAGAAAGCCGGTGGACATAATCGAGATAGGTGAAGCCTTGAACTGGACTGTGGTTCTCGCAGCACTGAATCCTGTAACAGCCTTCAATACACCTGCACTTATTGTGAGAATGTGAAGGCATACCCCCTATTTGTTGCTGAAATTTTGCCTGTGAGTGTGCAGGTGGTTTCCTCAGCAACTTAAACGTGTATCTGTAGGTGAAGCCATGGAACCAATAGACCGAGCAGCAGATGTGCCTCACGTTTGCAGCGATGGCAAAGACTACAAATGTTGCTACTGTGAGGCAATGAAAGTGCCAGAAGGCAAGCGCACTGTGGGCATGCTGGCGATCATTGAGCAGGAGAAGCTGCAAAAGGAGGTTGACACGCTCCTACTGCACCTATCCAGGCTGACTATGCTAGAATCACGAGTTGGTTCCATCATTGGGAACTTCATTGGCATGCAGGAGAACTTTCTTATGGAGGTGACCTGCCAATTCCCCTTTCACAGTTCTGTCAGGTCAGCATGTGTGCCATGGGTGATGCACGTCAGTCATGGGACACATATGCTGAAGTTCTCTGACATAACCCATCACTGCTTTTGCAGATAATTTCAAAGACGATCAAAGCACTGCTGGTTTTGGACGGTAACTCTGCTGAATTGCGCCTTAGCCGGATGAAAAGTTTGGTGCGGATGCTGCCTGCCCACTTGAAAGTAGGTGAGCCCTGTCTTGGAATGCTGCTGGTAACAAGTCCTCATCTCACTCTGTCTCACAGCAAACTTTCGGCACCGCACAACAAAAGCGAGAAAACACGTTTGTCTTGCAAGGTCTGCTCCATGCCATACGCAGGCATAACCTGGGTTTCAGTGTTTGTGTCCTGCATGGAGTATGATGGGGTCCGGTGGTGGATAGGATTGTCCTAGCGCCAAGCTGGTGTCCCTTGTCAGCGTATCAAGTTGTAAGTCCATCAAGGGAAATGGTGGGATTTTCCTGCGCAGTGTACTCGACAGAGATGGCGCACAAATCAGTGCTGCAGCGCGCCAAGCACGTAAAGACTCCCTTGCACATGCTGGCAGCAGTTCCTCTGTTCATGGCGGCAAATGGAGTGGGTGACTGTGCAGCAATGAAGCGCACTTCGGATGTGGCTCTGAGAGCCATAGAGCTCAACTGCGCAGACTGGCACGACTCACTGAGATTGTGAGTTTCCTACAATATTCAGCCTCCAACCTCTTTCGAAGCGCATCACACTTTGCTCCCAAGAGAGGCACATTAATAGTTCGCTTCCCGTAGGGAAGGCTTGGATCTTTCTTCCGCTGCATGCTTTCCTGGTCAGGACGCAATTGGTACATGCTTCTGTGACGATAAATTTGCCACATGTGAAGTGCACATTGTAATGTCCCAACCATCAGTATTTTTGGTACTATCAAGGGATTTACAGTGCGTCCCGGTCTCAGCAGTAGTACTGGCGATGTGCCGGCAGGTGGGGCGTATCCACAAGGGATGTGGAGCTGGTGATGCATGTGGCGCTGCCCCACATGTATATCAACGACACATATGATAAGCCGCCTGATATGGATGGGGCTGCCTGCGACAAGGCCACGACTGTCAGCATAAATGCTCTCTGGAAGCTGGATCCGGGGAATCCATGGGGGGCTGTGTACACTACCATGCTGCCTCCAGACATGGACCACAAAAGCAAGGTGCTCCACACATTCTTCTGGCCAGGGAAAGTATGCATGCGACACTGACAGTGTCATTCAGCGCCATGGTGTGCTCACACAATCATGTCTTCTGCGATTTTGTGTTTTATGGGTGCCTGCATTTGCATACTCAACGAGAAAAGGAGCACTGGCATGATATTCTGACTGTGGCAAGCGGTGCAGAGAAAGCTTCCTGTATCTGATTTTTTCTTGCAAGGGATCCATGGCTGTCAGCTTTTTGAACTTACACGTATTGTAAAGATGCATTTTTGACTTCACTATGCGCAGGTGCTTAGCAGGGCACTGGGACAGGCAGAGGAGCGGAATGATGAGGGGCCTCTGGCGCTGGTGCTGTGGCTGACAGCCTACTGCATGCTGGTTGGCTATGAAGGGCCTACCTTCAAGATTCCCCGCTTCCTGGACATCACAGCCCGGGTTCGCCTCTCCAATCCCTGCTGACATGGCCGAACCATGCGTGGTGCTATAATGGACCCCTGACACCTAAATTCGCATAATATGCAGGTTCCCATGGGGAAAATGTTGCTACGTATGCAGAAAGTGCCATGAGTTGTGGGACTGTTGCAAAGCCATCTCAAGTAACCAGTAGCTGTGCAACGTGTGGCGCACCTGTGTGAACTGCTGAAGATTTAGGAAGCTGACATGGTTATTGGGATTTTGCAGGCGCAGAAGGCGCATGAGCTGGCACAGAGCTGGGGCTATGACCAGATTTACCGCGACCCCCGGCCTTTTATTGTGTGGCGCTGCCGCGGCGTGGCTGCGCATTTGAAGGCCGACATCCGGCGCAATCCGGCCGTGGCTGAGGGTTTGCGCCTCCAATTTTACTCAGACCCTGAACTTGATGCTGAGATGGAGTATACTAGGTGAGGAACCCCACATGGGAGCATAATTTTTGCCCTCTTGCTTCATCATTAGAGGGTGCGACATCATGGTAGAATTTTTGGTGCGGTCTGGGGTGTTGCACTTATGTCTATGCTTTGATAGGCAGTTTCAAAATGTGGTGCTCGCACTGGAAAATATTACGCTGCAGGAAGGAAGTCAAAGGGTCAAGCCTGTACATGGGTGGCATGTTGTGGCCCATCTTTGGCACAAAGTGGTCTTACATCAATCGCATGTCTGCCCAGCAACGTAAAATTTATGCAGATGTCATGGACATTGACTGTCCCTGCTCAGGATTGCTGCGGTATTGTGCTGCCAGGCTTTCCAATTAAATTCTTGATCACCGCGCTGGTTGCAGGTGTGATGGTTGCAGGGAGCTGACCAGCAAGCTGCTGTGCTGCTCCCAGTGTCAGAGAGCAAAGTACTGCTCAAGCCAGTGTCAGAAATTGCACTGGCGCAAGGGCCACAAGCGAGCCTGCAAGCCGCCTTAATCGGCTAGCGTCTGCCGGTGCGCTGAACTTTCTTCCCAGTGCTGCAAGCCTGTCCATGTAGGTGCCGTCCTAGGCAGTTGGGTAGCAGGTGCAGTGTACATGATTGCCCAAATGAATGACACAGCTTGGTCGTGCGCCTACGTTCCTATGTGCCTAGCTAGTAGCAGAATTTGCCTGTGGAATGTTCAAAGAGGAGACTTGGGCTTATTATCAGGGTACCCTAGACTATGCATGACGATGGCACATTCGACACGGGTATGGGACGTTTTTTAGCTCTACCTGCAGGCCCTCGCACTTTTTATGAGGAACATGCCCCTGCAGCTTCAGTGAGTGACCACGATGTGCATCGAAGTTTCTGTCTTTGTGGGTTACGTAAATTTATCCGATGAATTTTACGGGAACGCCAATTTACGTGATGCATCACTTTGTGTCACAAAGAGTCCATGGAAAGCGGTGTTCACATCGCGCTCAGAAAATTTTGCTGCACAGTATATATTGTGTCCATTGTTCAGGTTCTCAGCTGCCACAGAAGCCATCAACTCCCTACAGCAATATGAAGGTGTTCGTGACTGGGCCACCGGGCTACGTCGGGGCAGAGGTCGCACGGCTGCTTCTGTCCCAAGGCCACACCGTAGGTGAGTGTTGTTTATCCGATTTTAAAAAATGTGTTCTTTGCTGTAGCCTCTACTGTATCATGCGGCTATGCATCTCGCGGAGAACATTGGTTCTCGCACACATGCCGATCCGCTGGAATGCAGCGGCATAACGTAAGAATTATGGCTGTTTGTGCAGTAATGTCATTTTGCAATTCCACTTTTGGTTGATGACTGCGCATACAATCTAGCCCAATTATTTGAAAATTGCCATCTGTGAATTGCCATCTGGAACCCCACTGAGAGACATACAGATCGTTGCTGAGCGTACCGAAGAATACGACTTATCAAATAGTTTAAATTATGCTGATCATCTGTCGCAGTCGGTTTGGCCCGCTCGGATGCTCGTGCAGAAGGCTTGCGAAAGGCAGGCATCGAGCCAGTGATCGGAGAGCTGAGTCAAACCAACATCCTGGCCAATGCTGCAGCATCAGGTACAGCTCTGCTGCAATGTTATGTAGGTGATATAAACATGATTGCTGAGACTCCAGGCAAGCTTGTGCATACAGCTGAAGTGTCGTGCATCGGCTGATCTGCAGTAGTCCAGCAAGACGATGCCTTGATCTGGACACTAGATCGGCAAACTTTTTTGTTGCTTGGTCCCAAAATATAAGCCCAAGATGAACAACCCACATGCCTAATATTCCCTGCTTGCGGTGTGCAACCCAGAGTGACCGTTAGTATTGCCGTCTGAAGCGTCTGTTTCTGAACGAGTTTGCCTTTTGTGCTGCTGCAGCTGACGCGGTGGTCCACACCGCCTTCTTCCACCATGGAGACTATGAGCAAGCAACCCAGATGGACATCGCTGCCATCAAAGCCATGACAGACGCGATGGCCGGCACCAATAAGCCCTTCATTATGAGCTCGGGCTCTGGCCTGCTGGGCGACACTGGTCTCCTGTCGGTCTCCGAGGAGTTCCCTGTCGACCCCCGTGAGTGCCTCACACCGCCGGGCACGCGGGTCCTCACTGAGAGAGTGAGGCCATTCTCCAGTAGAGATTGTACATTTAGTATTGTTGGTGAGGGCAGTGCTTGGCCTTGTGCCCACCCCCAGGGAGTGCCCATTCAATGGAGAGCAAAATTTAGTCCCCTTTTTCTTATTTCTAGACCTGTACATTTTAGGTTGTTATTGTGTCAGGTCCTGAAATAACTCTCCCACTAATGCATCAAGCCGCCAGGCTCTGTAACCAAGAGAGTACGATCGTCATGGTTAAGGTGCTTGTATGTACTGGCTGTCTGAATTCCAGCTCACCTGTACATCTACTGGAGGCAAATCAATGCACGTTCTTCTTAAGCTGATGTGGCCTGATGACAGGAAGGACTGCTGTGTGCTGGCAAGGGCGTGCGGGTGATGGTGCTCCGGCTGCCACCCTATGTGTGGGGCAATGGTGGCAGCTTCTTCATCCCTCTGCACATTCAGGCTGCGCGCGACAAGGGAAAGGCATTTTACATCCTGCCAGGTGAGGTGTTCGAATGATGTAAAGCCCCTGAGCACTGAGCCAACCCTAGTCCAAATGTACGAGTCTTCATTACTAGCAAATCTCTGAAACTTTGATCCTACTAAGTTGCTGTGTATATTCTTTGTGCAGCGGTTTTTGGAGCTTCCTAGAAGAGCCTGCTTCCAAGCTCCTGTCGAGCACCCCATGCTTGCTTGAATTTTCTTGTGAAGGCACCCCTGTGACGTTCCTGCTGCACATATATGGGATGCTCCCGGTCATTGCAGCAGCCTCCTTCCCTGGGGAAATTGATTATTGGGCTCTGCCATTGTCTGAAATTGCAGCAGAACTTATGTGCGCATTGCAGAGAGTCCTGAAGAGATGTGCTGGGTAATGCCCGCAGGCACTCAGAAACAGGACGGGGTCCATGTGGAGGACCTGGCTCGGGTATATGTGCTGGCACTTGAGAAAGGAAGCACTGGTATCTACCACACCAGCACTGGCGATGGCTACACCGCCAGGTGTGCCAGTCCCCCTGACAATCATCATTTTCTCGCCCTTTTGTTTGCGCACCAGAAAACAACTTCGAGGGTGATGTCAGTGCTTCCCTGACAGCGTCTTCCCCAAGATGTTGCACTGTACATCTCTATTACACACCAGCAGCGTACACATGTTGACATCTATTGGGCCACCCATCTTGCAGACAGCTAGGGCTCACAGAAGATCTGACCCTTACAAGAAAGTTGAACTGCCTAGTCAGGGCTGGGAAGGCAACTGTAGGGACGGGATGGTGGTTCATTGCTTGTCTTCGTGGATGCAGGGGCATTGCAGAGGCGGTTGGGGCAAATGTGGGGGTACCAGTGGAGGGCATTTCTCTAGAGGAGGCTCTGAAACATGGAATTTGGCCAGTCTGGGCTGCTCCAATATTCTCCATGAACAACCGGGTCAGCTCAGCAAAGGCAGAGCGCGAGCTGGGCTGGAAGTACTTCAAGACGGACATGCTGGAAGACATTGCTTCTGGTTCCTATGCCCAGAAGGCCTGAGACTTCTGATCTCTCTCTCAAGTGTACAGTATGCGCGATGGTTGTGCCACATGTTGTCAAAGTGCCTTAGCCGAGAGGGTCCAGAAGAGATACAGCGCAGGGCAAGCATGGAGTGGGCTGAAAGGACTTTGATGCATGTGTGCAAGTCAGTGATTGGTACGAGGTGGGTCATCCAAATGAGCCCTGTGTTGGCTGATGTGATGTGCAACCTTCTGCATCTTTTTCAGGATGACAAGTTGTGATGGATAAACATGCGTCAGGCTCTTGTGCCAAAGAGGCAGATTGTTTGAGATATGCTCCACAGCCAGCCATGAGGAATTCTGTGAATCAGGACTTGGTGAGAAGGTGGCGAGGAAGGCAGTGTCTGGGTTGTCATTCGGGGATTTGAGGTATTGTAGGGCTAGGGTAACTCCAAATAGGTTCTATGCAGCCTGCCATAGCGACCATTGCACATTATGTTTAATCTCAACAGAGGAACGGTATCTGCACTCTGCAGTAAAGGCAACTACTAGTATTAGTAATCCCTGGTTGATATTGTTGAGCGTGATTGCAATTGTGTCTCGAGAGCTCTGTAATAATTGCATGTGCGTTTGTGGCCAAATTGTTGTCCGTACCCAACCACCATGACATTGACATGCAATCCCTGTAGATTGTATGACCAGATAGATGGAGGGATTTCCTGGAGGGAATAGGGAATAGATCTAGAGTGATATGAATCATGATCACTGCCTGCAAAAGGCTCTATTCAAGAAAGCATGCAACAAACTCTTTGGAAGGCTTGGGCTGTTTATGTGCAAGTGTTTGCCAGCATTGCCTGGATCAGTATCCATTGTGTCTCAAATACCGACGAATATATATCGCAGCTAAAATTGGCGAAAATCGGCAAGCTGTCGGAGGACCGTTCAAACAATTAATTCCCTTGTGCTCCAGGGTTTCACTCCTAGCCCTAAAGCCCAGTCATGAGGCATTGAAAGACAGGAGTCACATGACAGAAGGAATGTACCCTTGATCAAACGGTCTGCAGAGCGGGGATACTCAACTGGTACATTGTGCCCTCGTGGCGATTCAGCTGCCGCAGTAGGAGAGGGGCGCCTCTTTGATCCCTTGCGGAAGGCCCACTGTGGTGGCAGAGGCCCTCCAGGTTTAGCCAGTTATCATCAGTAACGGGACAAGGCTACAATGGCTTCTCCCGAAGATATCGCGAAGGTATGTCTGTTTCCCTGAACTTTCGTGAGTCAGAGTATCTTCCCCCATCGCGCATTTTGTTTCACAGCACTTTGTCTGGATTGTCAAGAAGTGATACGAGCAAAGTATGAATTGTGGGAATGTAAAACAAGTCCCAGCAAGGACGGCTGCCCTTTATCCTGACTTGCTTATTTTATGCGATTGCTTTAATGATGAGTCTCGCCCCGCTTCATTTCGCTGATGGTTTTGTTACAGTACACACTTCTATCTTTGAAGAGATGTCGATACTTTTTTAATGCTGTTTCCCTTAATATGAGCATCCGCTTACTACATGCTTGCTGTTGCGAAGAGAGTCCTGCTGCTCTGTTAAGGAAATTCAAGGACAGCCCTGTCGCTTTGTCCCAATGACCTCTCTTTACGTTGCAGGCTTTCCAGGAGCACTACTACAGGACTTTTGACCAGAACAGGGCAGCCTTGCAACCGCTGTACCAGGACAATGCCATCTTGAGCTTTGAAGGCCAGAAGTTCCAGGGCCATGCCGCTATCATTGGCAAGCTCACATCCTTGCCGTTCCAGAAGGTGAGAACAGCAAAAATACCTCACGCTTGCTTTATGTTTTTTGCTGATGTGACGTGTGATGCTTGGGCTTTTCACGAATCACCCATTGTCGCTGCAAGTGCCTTCTGATATCCCTAAGCCGTGCGTGTGGGCCCACAGGTGCAGCATCACATCTCCTCTACAGACGCGCAGCCTTCACTGAGCAATGGCCTCATAGTGTTTGTCACTGGTCAGCTGCTGGTGCGTGCCTGCTCTCTGCTTGTCCGCAGACCGCTTTCCAGCTGGTTTTCGGGTGTGATGCATCCTGTAAATGAAGAGATTGCAGCTCATTTGAGCAGTCCTGCACTGTCTAGCATTATCATCGTTCTCTTCCAGCTGCTCTACTTGTCAAAAGCACCAAATTTGCCGCAGCAAATGAGGCACTTGTGCACTAAGGCCTCTAGAATCTAAGAAACGTTTCCACAGATGCAGCTGCACGACCTGATGTGATCAGTGGCTTCTCTATGAAATTGTGGAATCTCCCCAGGACAAGGTTTTAGAGATTCTGGAAGCTGTTGATGAGGTGTGGCCTGTGGAGAGTATATTGCTGACATGAGCAAGTGTGTGTGCAGATCGAGGGCGAGACAAATCCGCTGAAGTTCAGCCAAGTCTTCCACCTGGCTGCCACTGGGGGCTCCTTCATCATTACCAATGGTGAGCCTTGACTGCTGACAAACCTGCAGGTTCATGGCTGGATGTGTATTTTTAATTGCTGGTGCTCGGACCAGCTGCACTTGCTCTACGCCCGGCTGCTTGTTGCAGCCAAGCCTTCGTGTATGTGCTGGGATGAAGGATAGTGCTGTCTTTCTGGATCTACATGAACCTGAGATTTTGCCGGCAAATTGCTTCTGACATGCCATGTGCTGGTGTGCAGACATCTTTAGGCTGAATTACGCATAGACTGATGGGAGAACAGAGGAGCCTGGACAACTAGTCTCACATCAGTCAAGAGGCAAATCTAGTGGCAAGCAGAGCACAGTTGCAGCTCGTGTGGGAACAGTGGAGCTGTGGAGTCTTCTTAAAGAGTGATGGATTTCAGCGGATGTGTAGCATTCTGCAGGTTTGACATGCTGGACTCCTCAAAAGTGTCACCGGGCAGTGGTCAAAACCTGTTGTACTACAAGTAGGATTCTCAGCATGAGCTCAAGTACAGGCTTACCTGTGGATAGAACAGGACTTGTCAATGCAGAACAAGCATTCTCACATTGGACACATGGGTGCGAGCCAATGCAGGGGTTGCTTTCATTTCAGCTGGCATGTCCAGGACCATTTCATTTTGCTGAATGGCGCGAGTGGATGAGTCGTGCCCACTGGTGGCACTCCCGCTACTGCATTGATTCAAGATAGGGGTGCGGCAATCTCTATGTAATGCACATTAATGCCAGAGGCGCTGCAGCTGCTGCAGCAGCGATGGTTGCCAAAATACGGCCTCCACTGCCAAATGGCTTTCAAGAAACAGGGTGGAACTATGCAGCATGCTACCCACTAAATTTTGCTGTTCGATGAAAGACTGGGCTCAGCACTCTGCGATGTAGATGTTTTGTCATAACGCACTGTTGCAGTCAGGTTGCAACTCTTGAAATAGAGCATTGCAGTAGTCAGAAAGCACACGTGTCAAACAGCAGCTTCCACAAAAGTGGAATCTAACTCGGTCTATATGTTCAAAACGCCGTCTCAGGAACAAATGAGACTTTGCAAGAGTATGAACCAGTACTGAGATTGAAAAAAAGCATGGATGTTCACAAGGTGCACCCGAGAGCAGAAGGTTTTCCTAGCACATCTGGAAGATTGCCGGAAAACAGGTGGCCAATTCTCCACGAGCGCGCTAGTACATGCCCTTCGGTCACAAAGTCATACTGCTTATTTTTTGTGTCGTTTAAGATGACATGTTTTGGACATGATATCTGCAACACCATCACTTTTCATGGGATTGTGGCCACTTGCTTGGAGTAAATGCAGACTGCGATACTGCTGCAGAACCTATGTCGAATTAATAAGCGACTTATTCTCTTCCCTTCAGGCTCTTTCCGCATAGAAGCTTGCGTCAACCACAGCCCAATACCTTTCCACGTGGGCAGTTGCTCTGCAGATCGCTAGATGTTCGAGAGCAGAGTGCCACCTCTAGTGAGAGTGTTAAGGTATGATTTGAAGTGTTTTTCATAGTTGCCTGGGTATTTTGTATCACTCCGCTCCCGTCTGTTCCCCGATCAACCCTGATCTCAAGTCTGTGAGCAGGATGTGGTGGTGACAGAGGCTGATGGGAGGAAACGCCGAAGATACTTGCTTAGGGGCACAAAGGAAGCGGTTGTGGAGGATGAAGTCTTGACCAGGGAGGAGCAGGCCAGCAATTTTGTTGATGGTGTCAAAGGTGGGCGGTTTCACATGATCGGAGCCACATGCAGAAGCACATGGCTCCCGCTCTGCTGGCATTTGGAAGATCTTTCTTCTAAGACGGCCTGATGTAAATTTTGTCACTGCTGTGCTTCCGCTTTAAAAGCAGCGGGAGCTTATGTAACTGCTACAGCACTGGTGCAGGATTCTTTTTGCCCAAGGGCTACCCGGACACAGTGACACCAGACTACCTGCGCTTCCAGCTGTGGGCAGTGCCTGCGCATGTGACCGGCTGGATGAGCACTAGCTTGGCTACCTCCAGCTTGTTGAAGGCTGTGGGAGTGGGCAACAGCGCTGTGGGTGCCACTTCCGCTGCCGCAGCAATAAAGTGGATCACCAAGGACGGCATCGGGGCTGCTGGCCGAGTGCTGGTGAGAAGCTGATGGGACAGGATGCATTCACAGGATTGGTCTTTCTGGACCCATTTGAGATTCACTTGTTGAAATTTGAAATTTTGGTGTTGATATGGGCGGATCTCGATATGCACATGGAATGGATGGCTGCGCTTCATGATGCTGGCATCAGCTGAACGTTCTGCATGGGCAGTGCATGAAAGGCTGTACGTCTGTCGATGTCCATGAAATTACATCCACAGTGACAGACAGATTCTTTTTGTCAGCAGGGACCAGCATTGTTTCTGCCTGCTCGTGCTGGAATGCGACCACCCAACACAGGAAATGTTGCTGTGGCTTGCTTACGCCCTCTTTTGTCAGGGTTGACACACAACAAGTGCTCTGCTGCAGGTGGGCGGCAGGCTAGGCAATGTCTTTGATGAGGACCCCAAGCGCTGGCGCATGGTGGCGGAGGCGTTCCTGACGGTCGGCCTCGCGCTCGAAATCGCGACAGCGTTTTCCCCCGGGAATTTCATCGTGCTGGCGGGTGCGGGGAATCTGTCCCGCGCCGTCGGCCGCGGCATGACCAACCCCTGCTTCCGCATCATCCAGACGCACTTCGCCGCCGCATCCAACATCGGCGATGTGGCCGCCAAGGAAGAGGTGATTCTGGCTTGCCTTCTCTCCAGACACCTATATCGCACAGTCAGCCAAAACTTTCTGGACATGCAGCGTTTAGACGCAAGGCTGCTCTTGCATGCCATATCAGCAACACAGCTGCCAAGGAGGAGGCGTCTCCAGTGTTTACCACAATCATTAGTGCGGAGGAAGGGCCGAGCCGTGTCTGACTCATGTGCCCTCAAAGAGTGTGCAGGACATTACAGATCTACCCAGTGGATTAATTTCTGCAGTACTGCGTGTCAGCAAGCTTAGATGAGCATAGGCTTGGTGCATTGGCAGGTGTGGGAGGTGAGCGCGCAGCTGATGGGGCTTGCTGCCAGCGTTGGCCTGCTGCGCGCCATTGAAGCCACAGGCAAACCTGAGAACGTGCTGGGGTTGTGGGCTGCCGTCCAGGTAGGGTCCAGCCCCCTGCTGTCAACTGTCACAAAATGAGGCAGGCTTCTTGCCTTTGGGATTTGCAGCGATTTGCAGCGGGTTCATTCCTCTGCCATCATCGAGGGTCCGCAGCTTGCGGCTGACGTTCTCTTGTTGATTGACAAGTCTTCAGGTTCTCGGTCCCTATGCCCTGAGTCTGCAGATCTTTGATCTCTGGGTCGTTGCTGACTGGCAGTGGGGCTGACGCCATGTGCGGACATGTGCACGCAGGTGCTGCACTCGCTGCTGCGCTACAAGAGCCTTGCGGTGCTGCAGTTCCCATCCCTTAACCAGAAGCGCGCCTGCCTCCTGGCTGCTGCTCATGTGGCAGGACGGCCGCTACCAGGTGAGCCTTACTTATTCATCACTAAGATTAGCACGCTGCAGCATCATGCAACTCTTTCAGCGCAACAGCTAAATCCACCTTCATGAGCAAGCCATTCAGGGCGCCATTCAAAATGCGTACCTGGTGGACAAGCCTTTTCATATTTAGAGGGGAAGAAAGGTCCCGAATGTGGTTTAAAATGCAGGTGTGGCAGAGGGGAATGCGCAGGAGAATCTGCTTGCCTGGCCCTCATTGGCGCGACCATCACTGCGTTTCGGTTGCACGCTGCAGGAAGCCATGGGCAGCCGACCAAATTGCGCAGAGCTCCAGGTGTGGCTTTCCCTCATCTTTCACTGTCTTTCATCTCCTCTGTGTGACTCTGCTCCCATCATTGGTATTCTGCTGGCATCGATAGACACAGAAGCTGTCTTTCTGTCCAGATCCACATTGTGAATGGGTTCAGAACTTGAAATTTTGTTCTGGAAAGTGTCACGCTCCAGCAGAAGAGTTTTGGTTCCTGGGTTGCAGGAATTGCTGAAGCTCTACGAGGGAGAGAAGCACATCCTGATATGGCAAGGAGGGAAAGGGCAGGTTCTGTTGCACCAGGAGTCGCAGCCACGAGATGCATTACGGCCTGTGTGGCAGGTCAGCATATTGGCTCTCCTTCCCTGTCAGTTTTCTCGGAGGCCACAAGTAACCCAAGCGTGTCACAAGGTTGCTGTATCACACACAGTCACACCTGCTGGAGGACTGCGCTGCCCATGTTATCCATAGAATTGCAATCAGGTCTTGCTCCATCAATTGATGTTTCTCTTACCTTGGCTAGATACAGCATTTTCAACCATACAATGGTCCAGGTGATGGGGAGCACCTTGATAAGCATCGAGACCGTGTCACAACTCTTGTGGATGTCCTGCGCAGGCTGCGTGGCTGGAGCAACACGGGGTGGAGGATGCAGGGATTGCTGATCTGTCAGCTAGTCTAGATGCACTTAGAAAAGAAGGCGCGGCGTTTGAGAAGGAGCTCGGCAAAGCTTGCTGGAACACTGACCAGGTCACTATTCGGACAGGGACAGCCAGATACTTGTAGCTGCAGCGATGGGCTGCAAGTCCTAGGTCGGCTGTCAGTGCAGCTTATTGGCCATCTTGAACAAATCTAGAGTGGAATTGTCTTATTCCAGTCTCGTTTTTACATTCTTCTAGAGCTTCATTTTGTTATGTCTTCTTTGTATTCTTTACTATTGATAGCGTTCGTTGCAACGAGTGGGGTTGCATGTCCGTACGCAGCCTGTGAACAGCAACAATCACTAGATGATTGAATGTGATCCACTAATTTACATTCAGAGGAACTCCCTCCACTTCCTGGCATGGTGGATGTGGTCTCTCGAGACTAATGCGTGATTGACTGCTTTTCTGTGTCCAGCTGGCCAGCTGGCCCATGGGATCAGAACAATTACTGGTATTTGACTGGTATGTGAGATTTCTTCAAATGATCTTTAAACTTAATCTGTCTTTTGTGTAATTTATTAGCCCGGATATTTGACCCTTCCTCTCTTTGATTGTCTCCCTTGGGGTTTTGACCTGCCCGCAGCTGTTGACGAACGGGGGCCCAGTCGGGTCCCCTAAAGGGGGATACTATGGTATGCAATTTCCTTTTATTCTTTCATTCTGCCGCTCTGAAGTACATTTGATTATTGCAAAAATTATAATGTCTTCTTCGGAAAAGGGTATCACTTCGGGTAAACTCGAAAAACTCGAAAGCGCAACTTCTGACGCCATTGGGGACTCCCAGATCAAGTCTCAGGTGAGCGACAACGCCTTCATCAGCCACAATTCTCATATTTTCTACATTGAATGAGTTTCGTGATTTTTTCTACTGTACTGTCGTGTTGAGGGCTTCGGGCGGAGCTGGGCTGGTCTGATTCTTGTTTTTGCTGTTGATGCCTGTCGCCTAGCCGCTCACCTCGTGAATATGCGTCCTACAGGGGTCCACTGAAAATAATCCCTACTCAGACCGCCCTGCCTCGAGAGGGCAAACCATGGCCAGGGCCTCAGCATTCTCTGATAGGGTGATTCCTTTCCCCTCTGCACAACGATATGGCAAGGACATGTCAGTCACAACAAGAGTGAAGACTTGTAAATGTCTGCTGGCTTATTATCCGACGTTCAGGAACGGGTTGCCTCTGATCAGAAGTTGAAGCATGTCCCTGGTTGCTGACCCAGAGTTCTGCTGCCCAGGACACTGAAAGGAGATTCATCCAGATTCAGCGTGAGATGGAGATTAACAAGGCGGTAAGCCATAATAATAATAATAATAATAATAATAATAATAATAATAATAATAATAATAATAATAATAATAATAATAATAATAATAATAATAATAATAATAATAATAATAATAATAATAATAATAATAATAATAATAATAATAATAAATAAGCCATTCATGGCCTCTTCAAGTTCGCAGTCCAACATCTTACCCACAATTTTGGCCTGAACATTTGTATGCCAGCACCTGTGTGCATGCAGCACATAGCTGTTCGTCATGGTGAGGCACAAATATGTGCAGACTATGGGGGGCTACCAGAGTGTCTTTGGGAGCAGCAAACGCCGGGCGGCTAGGGAGGAGCGCGAATGGATCAAGGTGCAGGGTAACTGCTTCATCCAGAAACTTCTCGCGCCTTCAGCACATCAACACCCCATTCTGCAGTGAATAGGACTCAAGGTGTGCAGCGTTCTGTGCTGGACAGGTAGAAATAAATGGACGTGAGTATAAATACCTTGCAGAGGATTTGGAGGAGGCAAGAAGGAGGTTCAAAACTCTTCCAGAACTTCGAGAGGCAAAAGCCAAGCTTTTGACGCGTTTGGAGGCTAGAATTGCAGAGCAGACTAAGGCAAGCACCATGTCTGCCAGATCCATGCTGAGCACTGATATCCAAACAGGGTTATGCTCTCTGTCGATTGCCTTGACTGGTCTTGGTTTGTCACTCTGTTTTGCATAAACAATGCACAAGAAGCGTTCTGTAAGCATTTTTCACCTTACGTGTCTGTATGCTGATGGCAGATGAGGAAGGGGCTGCAGAAGTTCTTTGCTCTAATGAATGACGAGGACGAGGATGACACAGTAGGCGGTGGCAAGAGGCGCCGGGGCAATTAGTGTGCAATCTGCTGTTTCATTGCATGCACTGTGATGCAAGCTTTTTAATCATCATCATACACGAGTTTGAGGTTGGTCTGGAAAAGCATCGGATTGGTGGATCTTGCACCTCCTTTACTCATCGGCGCCCGTGTTGGCGATGGTCATTTAAGTATGTCCCTGTACATGGCGCAAGATTCTGTGCGACACTTCTTGGCCTGACTTGGTATGCGCCTGGTCTGTTATATTTTGCTGCGAAACATCTTTTTATATACTTAAATTACTACGGTATGTGGTTATGGACTCGCCGCAAAGCACAATGGCACCATGGAGTTCATCTGCGCACATGCATGCAATGGCAAATGTCGAAGAATGTAAAAAGTTTTCACAATTGTGCTTAGTGCATGAAGCTGCCACGAGGCTGTAGACGTGCAGCAGCTGCCCGACAGTGGGCTAATGCTCCCAGAAGTGTCACATCACGCACCAGCGGGCGGAAGAAAAGCATCATGCATGTCTACATGAAGGAGTGACGTGCGAAGACACATTCTAAAATGCTATGATGTGTGCCTATATATTCTCCCTGCGGGCGTGACTGTGCGCAAAAGGGAACATATTGGGTGTGCTAAGAGATGGGTGCAGATACTGTATGAGTGCTCACAGCCTGGGATACTGCCAGGTTTCCAGCTCACGAAGATGTTTGCCTTGGCTAGGGTTCAAGAGCCTTGGGGGTGAAGCTACGCTTACTTTCGAAGCGGAACTGCCACAAGACAGAAGATTGAACAGAAAGTGGCTGGGTAGTTCATGATCAAAATTCTGTTCTGGAAGCTCGTGTGGAGGTCTGGAAAGACAAATTCGTGAATCGAAGTGCGTGTGGGAACAACGGCGCTGGTTGAGGGATGGCAAAGAGCCAGGTCCAGGGCGACAAGAGCACTCTGTAGAGGAGACGTGTCTTGATACGACACTACATGTTATCAAGACACATTATCACTGTAGTTGTGTACATATGCTGCTGCAGTAGTAATGTATATTCTCCTCCTGTGTGGCAGGAAGCTTCCGTCCTTTCTCGTCGGGACGGCTCGTGAGCACACATGCCTTCTTACAATTGAGGGAATCCACTTGACCCTGTGATCGCAAGATGGACTCTAGTGGCATATCACTACGTGGTAGATGTTACGCCACCTTAGATGGCGGCTCATTGGTGCGTCTTGCTTTCAATCGTGAACACCAATCACCTTGAACTTGGCAAGATGGCCCGGCCGTCTCGGGGACGGAAGCTGTTCCAAGACACCTGAACTTAAGAGTTCTGACTGCACTTTGTTCATGGCTTGATATGATAAGTGTTGTGCAGTTCTCCTCGGCAACCCCTGCACCTGCTACCGCAAGACCATCAAGAACAGGAGATGAGAGGCAACAACTGAATACGTCCAGAACAGAGCCAAGTAAGTCAAAACGAGTTGCTGCTCATTTCTCGTACGTGCAAGTTTCAGATGATTGCAAAGCAGCTTACAATGCAAAAGCCTTTCACCAGCCACAGAGACCAAAGAGCGCCGAAAAACAATGTAGGAGGTGAAGATGAGGCTCCAAAAGGCGGAAGCAAGCTCACTGCATCCCACGGCCAATCTTCGACGTCTACAGTTTCCAAGTCCAAGAAGAAGCCATATAAGAAACGGCTGAAGAAACAGGCTGCCATGGCAGCACAAGAAGCAGGGCATGAAGCTTCTTCACCCAGGGCGGATGACAGCCAGCAAACAGGCAACAGTCCTCCAGTAACTCCTTCTTCAAAGGATCCCATCTGTGATACAAACACATCAGATGGCTTCCAGGAACCAAGGAAAGCTAGAGCAGCACAGGCCTCACCTGGCAGCAAGGAACATGAAAGTCCCACAACAGAGGTAAGGAACATGGACTTTTTGAAAGCTCATCTCATGATTGGGAAATTTTCCACACAGGTGGCTTAGATGAAGAAGCACAACTCAGCTTTTGTGAGGATATCATGCCGGTTTCATGAAATCATTAAAGGGTTGATGGTCATGAAGGATTGGCAGTCTCGTGCAGTCTTTGGAGGACATGTGGCGCCTTGTGACAAAACACCTGGTTCCATGCAGGTTGTTGAGATGGAGCGGCCTGACCATCCACAATCTTCCATACAGCAGGAAGGAGAGCAGCAGCCAGACAGGACTCTCAAGGATGAAGTCGAGGTATGCAATGATCGCTCATTTTCCCTATCAAGAACTCCTGTCATGCTTCTGCATGCTAAAATGATGTCACGAGGAAAATGCTGCGCCATGCTATTGTGGACGAAGTGCAGCTGACAATTGGCGCACATGAGACCCTCAAACCTGTACCATATGGACCATGGGTTCTCCATCAGAAAGCTACTTATACAGGGCGCTGGTATCATGACCTTACATTCTGTGTGGTTGCTGCAGGCTCACTGGGATGCTGCATTTGAGTATGCGAATCGAGGCAACCTCGAGGGAGCTGAAGATGTTTTAAGGGCACTCTTTGATGATGAAAATCTCAGAGAAGCGTACTTGGACATCAGCAAGAGCTGTGCAATGAATGGTCGAAGGTGGTTCCCTTTCTGCCTTGGAAATGCTACAGAAGTAGTCAGGCATGTGGGAGGCCACATAAACATCCTGACACATAGCGCCCTATTACTGGCATCGTGAATGGCTCTGTCAGGATGAAATTAGCTCGGCACAAATGCGTCATGATTGTGTCATGCATGCCATTATGGAGCTGTTGTCAGCTGCTGGCTTCCTTCTGGCTCCTTGAAGAGTGGAATCCTGCACCAGCGCTTCATGCCTCTGTTCCGCAGGTTTGCCATGTCCAGGATCTTCATGTATGAGGGTCACCGGATGGTGGAGAAGAACGAGATTGAGGATGCAAAGGGGTACTATGCCTTCAGCCTGGAGCTGACCGATGCAAACATTGAGGCCATGAGTGGCATGGCGCATGTAGAACTGCAGGTGCGACACAAACTACCAAATGCTGGATGCCCAACACTATGCTGTCGGGGCACATGCCTATGGGTTCAGTGCAATTGAGGGTAGCAGTGGAGCTGGAGCAGAAGTTGCGTTGCCCCATGCTTAGAGAAAGCAGGACATCCTATATGTGTAAACACAGTTGCACCCTTTAATGTTCTTGCCACTTGCTATTGCTGGGTGTCGAAGAATGTTCTGTGGATGCAGCTGGGAAACTACAGGGAGACCGTCGAAATCTGTGCCCGCATCCTCAAATCTCTGGCAGAGTCGCAGCACAAGGAAGCCCTAAAACGGTGAGCTTCTGCGAATATCTCCTGATAAGGCAGCTGTGTGCCAACGAAGTGCGCGATTGATACACAGCCAGGAACCCATGCTCTGCTGAAAATCTTGCCTGCATCTGTTCAGTGCTGTGTACAGTGCAGCATGCTTAGAACACTGCACTCCATCAGAGCTGCTTGGCAGCCATACCCTGCCCACCACCAGGAATCCTCAATGTGCCAGTGATCACACAAACAAATACAACAGCTGTTGGAAGAGTTTGTGTCTGAAATTATGCTCAGGCGCGGCCTGGCCTTTTACCATCTGGGGATGCAGCGGGAGGCCTGGAATGACCTGACAGAGTACGTGGGCGGTGCGCCGCGCCATCTCAGAAAGCAGCTGGGAGTCTCCTACGCCCTCGACATGTTCCGCCTGAAACTCAACCCTGAGGTGCCTAGGCCTTCCCCTGTATTTCAACATCTGTGTACTGGGACACGCCCTTTAGTGCCTGGCACGACAGTAGATGACTCTCTGATGGTATGAGCCCATTTGCGTGCGACCAATTCATCATACCTGAGGATAGCATGGCAGCTACATGCATGGCTCCCTTCCCCAGTAAAAGGGTCATGAGAGAATGTGCCCATGTCTGCTGCAAGTAAGCCCACACAAGAGTTTTAGAGAAAGGTAGAGGATTATGCGGCTCCCCATGATGCAGGTGTTTGGTCCGGACTTGCTGGCTCCAGAGCTGAGCCATACCCCGGCATCTGTGGCAGCAGCAATGTTCCATGCAGAACAGGTGGCAGCTGCGCGAGCTGTGGCGGACGTGTACGGGGGAGCCCCAACAACCTCTGCACTCCAGGAAGGAGAAGCAAAGAAGCCCCGGCGCGTGCGTCGTGTCGAGATCTTCATGCCTGAGGAAGCAACACCTGCAGATGTGCTTGATGCCATCGAGGGCGCCCATGAGATAATGAGGGCAGGGGACCAGGAGTTTCTGTCAGGCAGGGACGCCATTGCGCGAGCCAACACCGAGGCAGCTGGCGGGGAGCCTGCTCGTTCACCAGAGATGCCCCTTTGCGGCGTAGATCCAGATGCCGGTGCACGAAAGAAAAATAGCAGGGGAAGCGAAAAGAACACGGAGCCACAGGCGGGCACCACCCCAGAGGTGCAGCCCAGTGCAAAGGCTGGCAAAGAGAACAAGCAGCCGGCAGAAACAGCAATGAGTGGGGTGCCTCCAAGTGCCTCCGCTGCAAGGGGCACTGCAGGCCACAAGCCAAAGACAGCTGCCAGCGTGGCTTGCGCAACCAAGCTGCTGGCAAGACTGCTGGATGCAGTGAATGAGGACAAGGTGCAGGGCATGGACCCCGATGAGGAATGCGACAGCGATGTGGATATTGTGGAGGCTGCAGATGCACTTGCCCAGATTAGCGGATCTCCCAGCCGCATGGCCGATGAGGAGCAGCGCCTACAGATGGACTGGGCTGCTGCAGAGACTCCTGAGACAGTGAAGCAGCGCAGCGCAGCCGAAGTAAATAGAAATGCCAGCAGCTTCATCAAGGCTTTGCTCGGAGTCACCACATCAAGCAGCTCCGAGTTCCAGGAAGCGCCGCTAGCTGCAGCAGGGAAAGAGCATGGAGTCGGTGTGCAGGGGCAAGTGGCCACAGTGGCCAGCAGTGCTGGCCAGGGATCCGAAGCCCTGGCTGATACTGCCATAGACACAGAAACGGCTGCAGAAAATCAGACAAAGCTCATCCCTGGAGTCTGGAAGCTGCAGGTGTCAGTGGCAGAGAAAGAGGAAGACCAAGATATCCCTGCAGATGCAACCATGAAAGATGCCGCTTTAAAGTACAGTGCACATCTCCCCAACACAGTCTCTCAGGAGAACATGGCAGTGGCAGCGGATGCCACATCAGCCACCAGCAATGTTGACACTCCTGAGCTGGCGGCTCTGGGCAAGGGCAGCGATCCTCCATCAAAGTCTTCTTCGTTTGCTGCTGAGAAGCAGACCTTGAAGTCTGCTGTGAAGGAAGAGAATGCAGCTGCCAAGATTGCAGATGAGAACCCCATGCTGTCTTTGGAAGGGGACACACCCTTGACAGCAGAGGCGCTGGAGAGGTTCAATCAGTCCACCACGCGCGTGCCACCAAAGTCCCCTGAGGGCCGCACCTACCTCACGCCAGAAGCGCTGGAGGAGTTCAAGGCTTTCCTGGAGGATCGCTCAGGGACGGGCAGCCCAGAAACAGTGCAGCCTTGGGCAGCAAACAGGCAGGAGCCCTCCCCTGGCAGTGATCTGACACCGATGAGTGTCAAGACACCTCTCTTCACAATCCCTGAACTGTCGGATGAAGAGGAGCAAGACGAGGCCAGTGAAGACGGCCCAGAGGAGAATGGCAATGAGTCACTGGCTGCCGACACCGTCGCTGCGCAGAGTCATGGGCAGAAGGAACGCGTGGTTTGGTGGTTCTCCACGCAGAGCACAGAGTGGGCGGCATCTGCGGGTTCAGAAGAGCAGCCCAATGGCATAGATGCACGCATGGCACCAGAGGCGAATGGAGCAGGTTCACCTGTGGAGCACATAACCCAGCAAGCAGGGGACATGCATGATGTGAGCAGTGACAGCAGCTGCGGCACAGCGCCGAGCATGGGCAAGTCAGTCGTGTCTACAGGCAATGTGGAAGTCAGTGAGCCAGAAGTGGAATCTGTCAGTCACATTTAAGGCAAGCTTTAGCTGGCCTTTAAGACCACCAGCAGCATTTAGAGCAGCTGTGTTGATGTGAGGAACAGGGAGTACTGCTTTCCATGGACGAAAAACTCTCTGCAAACAAAGAAATGGTATTAGGTGTCTAGCCAGGTGCGCTGTTTTCCTGATAGCCTATACCTCCAGTCTTGTGAACCCAGCAAATGAACACTTTTGCAGTCCAGAAACACTGCGAACATGATGGAACGGGTAGTTTCAAGGTGCATATTATCTTGGGTAGGTGAACAGAGACAAACAGGCGTCTTCAAGAAGCAATTTTGAGGCAGCTGTGGCCTGTATGTACATAGAAACATGAAACAGTATTCTGCACTTTCCAGCCTCACGATGATGCTTTACAACGTGAAAATGCAGCAAAGAAGTGAGCTCATTGCAACCTAACCAGACCAACCATCGTTTCATCCATCTGTGTATTCAAAGAAAGCCACTCTTTCCCAACGTCTTTTACTAGTTCCTTCAATTTCATCAGACATAAACTGGTCATACCTCTCACTCGGGCACTTGCCATCAGAGCATTCTCCATAATAAACGAAAAGTCCTCAGAGATTTATGCTGTTGCTGTCCGTCTTCATCCTTGGCAGCACAGTGTGAGCAACCAGAATGGTGTCACTGATTCAACCTGCCCCATCAATTCCAAAGCGCTCACTGAGACGCCTTATATTGCTCTCCCTGAGTTCTTAGCTAGAACCGGTCTACGCCCCACTGGCAGTCGAGGCAACAGGCAAGATAATGCCTGTCCGCCATACTAACACAAGTTCATCCCATCATCTATGTGATCAAAATACACCTCTATAAGCCAACAACAGCGCTCCTTGAGCGGTTTGGCAAAGTTTGGCAAACAAATGCTGCACGACTGCAAAATTCCACACACTGCATTTGGCAGGCTTAAATCTTCCTCGAGAAGTCACAAGGTTTCTGTATTGCATCTCATGTAGAGCTAACAGGACTGTCAGCCTACCAATGGAGCAGCTCACACAGGTTATTAATTCAAATTGTGCCTGCTTGCCGCCCAGTATACGGTAGCTGTCAGGGACACCAGTAGTGCTGTCTTCTCCCAATCAAGGCTCTTCCAAGCTGCGGCCTTTTCTGCATCAAGGCAGTGCTGATAGAGACACTCATTCATGCGGCAATGCGCACACCCCTGCAGCTCTGCTCTGGGCGCTGCAGCTCACAGCCATTCTGACAGTCGCTGCAAGACAGTGCACAATCCTCAAAAGTGAACCCAGTGCAGGTCACCTCGCCTACATGCAATGCAGCAGCATTTCCGCAGCGCTGCAGCACCTGCGGGCCCACAAAGGAAATCTCACCAATATGATTTCTCGCTGAGGAGTCTGAATCACTGGGAGAAAGCAAGGGCTTAGTGGTGTTGATCTGGTCTGCCACTGCCGACACTGGTAGAGCACACCAAACAGCAGAGCAGAACAGCAGGCGATGTTTGGTAGCCCGGCAGCAACACACCTCATCGCGAGTGGCGCAGAGCACGTTGCATTGGGCAGCTTTGTTGGGCCGGTCCATGACCTTGGCTCTCGTGTTGGGGACTGAGGAAGCACTCAGACACACGCCTGGCACAGGCACACTCTTTCAGTGTGACCTGCATACTTTGGTAATGATGGAGACAGTAGTCGCCCGGTATCACAGAGCCAGATGCCTGCTTTTATAATAGTTAGCTAGAGATGACATTGCCAGATCAGTCAGGGCCTGCAAGAGCTGTTTTTTGCCATACAGATATACACTCATTCCCTCACGATAGGTAAGCAAGTCTTTGGTGACTGACCTTTCACGTCTCCTGTATCGCAATGGCAAGTCACTCTTGCCATCGCTGCATCTGAAGTGCCCACAACTGCTGCCAGTATGCAGACTATGGTCGCAAGCGTGGCCGCTGAGGGTCTCTGAAGAACCATTCTGTGTTTTGAATAGAGTCTGAGTGTAGTGCGCCCTGATCAGCCCTCCAATCCGTTTACTAGCCTGCAAAGCTGTACAGCAGTAGGTTTCTTTCGATCTGTGCACCTTCGACTACTGAGAGGCTGATCCTGCACAGTAGTATCCGACAAGAACTGCTTGATGCCCGATGCAAAGTTTTGTCTGTTGCAAAGAGGAGCTGATCAAGCTTTGCAGTGTGCTGGCAATTCCTTCGCATGAGTGCCAGGTGTTGGCCTCTGGAACGCCATGGAGACCGGTTCCGCTTGGTCCAATGCTCTCTTGGACGCGCCATGAGATGAATCAATATAAGTAATTGTGATATTACAAATTGGTAAGGCTGTGTTTCGTCTATATTTCTCGTCTCAAGAAGTGCTTCTGTGGCCCGAGAGTTGTATGGGCGGCGAAGCGAGGGGCACAAGCTGTCTTGCTTGATGAGCGCATGGAGGCAGGCGGGGGGGTGTTTTGGGATCTGACATTCATTGACAAATGCATTTAGGCATCGAAGCAATCAAGCTTCGTAAAGTAATGTCTATATGATAGCTGCATGAGGAGGGCGTAGTGGATGCGGGGCGCGACATCTTGACGGAGGACAGGTGCACAACAGCACCTAGTTAGAAAAGGCCACCAAGGGACGGCGGAGATGCACGACTGGCTCTACTTAATCCTAATAGCGGCAGTGGCCGCACAAGCAGCTGTCGGTCAGAGCGGGAGCAATGGAAGCGCCCTGTGTGACTCGTATGGTCCCAGGATCGCCTGTGGTGGTATGTCTCCGGCACTGTCTTATAATCCAAGCAATGACACATGTTCTTCTTATAGGAATAAAGATTTCCGTCAAATATAAAGGTGAAGGTTTGCAGTCATTTCCCGAGAAACTGCGAGAGTATCAAGGAGACAGTTGAGATGGGCAAGCAGACTGCAGATCAGACACATTTAGTGCTATAGAGCACTCAAGACACCCCTGCTTGCACTTCTAGAATCTCGTGAAATCATGCAGATTGATGGAAAGCCAGTTGAACCATTTTCCGCTTGTAAGCCCTTGTGTCTCCTTGCTGCAACAAAGTGGCCGCAGTCTGCTGTGATGTATCAGGAACCTCCAAGTCAGCGTGGGGAACTAGTCATGCACAGTCCATGCTTATTCGTTGTCATGCTGTCCGTGACCCTCCATGTGGTGTGGCAGGATCTGATGCGGCATCATGTCGCTCCCAGGGTTGCTGTTACGACCCAGCTCCCAGCAACATCGGCGGCACGGCTTTGGTTTTGCCAGCCTGCTTTCAGCCCAACAATGACAGCTCCACCTACAGTGTTCAGGGGTCTGCCCTGCAGACAGGAGGTGAAGACAGTGGGAACTCACCACTTTGTGGCATGGCATGCAGCTCCACTAAGTGCAAGCATTTCCATTGCATGTCAATGCCATCTGCATGTTTGCAGATGTAAAGCTTCTAGCAACCAACTGACAGTAAATGCATGTGAGCATGATGCAGTGTTTTGATGTGCAGCCAATGGAGCACAGCAGGGCACTTTAGTGCTGCAAGGTACTGGCGCAATGCCCTTCCTTGGCCAGGACATCAGTCCCCTGACCCTGTCGGTCCAGAACATTGACCAAAGCATCCTGCGGGTCACAATTGGTGCGCCGAATCGATGGGAGGTACCTCAGGATCGCCTGTTCACCTACACCGCCCAAGGTGTGAATGCATCCTATTTCCTCGTGTGTGATCTATGCCCTGCGCATGCATGCAGAATGGCACCACGTACTGAATGAATGAGGGATGCATGCGCAGGCAACTTACAGGGCTCTCCAAAGTACACCCTGCAATACAGCGCGTCTCCTTTTGTTTTTGCAGTCTCCCGATCAGATGGTAGCGCGACCGCGAAGCTCTTCAATACTGCTGGTAGCCGCCTGGTGTTCAAGGTATGATGCGGCACCTACACTGGGTGGAAGTCATCGATCCTGGCAATGTGCATCATCAGATGCCTTCATCATATCTGGCTGTAGGTCGGCATGTGCTGCTATGAAGGTACCTACCTTGTTTTATTGTGCAGGATCAATATTTAGAAATCTCATCGGCCATTCCCTCCACAACAACGCTCTACGGCCTCGGCGAACAGGCCAGCAGCACAGGACTGCCTTTGAGGAGAGATGGGCTGCCATACACACTGTGGACACGAGATCAGCCGCCCAATGTGCCCAATGTCAACAGCTATGGCCACCATCCCTTCATCATGGATGTGCGGCAAGGTCTGGCCCCTGATCTTTTGGAGTTGCATGCATGCCCCATTACTGCAGTGCCACCTCTCCCCCATCTATTGGTGCGTGCCGTGCACACTATTTTACATTGTGATGGGGCAGTCCAAGGCATGCATGCCAAGTTGAAAGACAAGCATGTGAAGAACTGTCAAGGAGAGGAAGTTCTGGATGGCTGCAAGTGCAGGGGGCCAGGCACATGGCATATTGCTGCTCAACAGCAATGGCATGGATGTTGTGCTGACCAAGACGAAGATGCAGTTCCGTGCCATTGGAGGCATCTTGGACCTGTACTTCTTCATGGGTCCCACGCCTTTGGAAGTCTTGGCACAATTGACCAGCATCATTGGACGGCCTGCCATGCCGCCCTATTGGAGCCTGGGTCTTCAGCAAAGCAAGTGCGTTTTTGTTTGAATTGCATCCAGTTCGTACCAAGTTTGTTTTGGGAGATCTCTGTGACAAGATGGTGAGGTCTCTGTGGGTTCTGCAGTTGATGCATGCATGATTGAATGAAGGTGCCATCGGGTTGCTCGCGCTTGCGTCAAGAATTTTGCACCTGGTGTGCTTGCTGACTTGCAGATATGGCTACCTGACACTGGACTACTGCGAGCGTGTGGTGGAGAACTACACTCTCAGTGGGATTCCTTTGGAGACCTTTGTGACAGACACGCCCTACATGGACCAATACCAGGATTTTACTGTGAGCAGCAACTACCCCTTGGCGCAATTCCAGGCATTTATTGAAAAACTCCATAATGCCAATCAGCGATGGGTAAGCCCCCCTATCATGCCTCTCAAAGTGTTCATCCATTTTTGTCATTCTTGCAATTCTACCTTACCTCCAGCCCGACATGATTGGCAATCAATGTGCAGGTGCCAATTCTTGATCCCCAGATCCACATTAAACAGGGCTATACCCCATTCGATGAAGGCATCCAGCAGGATGTCTTTGTGAAGGACATCACTGGCAATAATTATGTTGCCCAGGTCAGTTGAAATTAGCTTTCCATGCCTGTCATTGCAGAGCTTTGGGGACGATGCAAAGTAGCACCACTGACAGCATGCACGTTGCAGTTGTGGCCTGGAGCTGTGCACTTTCCGGACTACATGAACAATGCCACTGTCAGCTGGTGGACAAGCCAGATCATGGGCCTCTACAATCAGCTTCCCTTCGACGGAATCTGGATTGACATGAATGAGCCCAGTAATTTCTGCACTGGGGATGTCTGCTCTCAAGAGGGTATGTACTTACAGCTGCAAACTCAGCCAGCACTTGGTCTCTATTCAGCTGTTAGTGATGATGAGTCATCCACTATGTGACTGCAGGGAGCGTTGGCCCCAACACCGACTTTGTATGTGAACTTTCCTGCACATCCGGCTCCAGTTCTGCGGGGAGCGACACTTCCAATTTGCCCATGCCTGGCATCTTCAACCCTCCGTACCTCATCAATAACAACAACACCCAGTTGAATATCATCACAAAGGTGATTTTCTGGAGAAAGTTTTGTTCTGGAGCATGTCCAGGACTCTGTGAAAGGGGTGGGTTTCTTAACGTGGGCTGCTAGTTATGCAGACTCTGCCAGTAAGCGCACGCCATGCTGATGGGAACTTGGAGTACAATGTACACAATCTGTACGGGCTGGCCATGGCCATCGCGACAACGCAAGCTATCCAGACTGTCCGGCAGAAAAGACCATTCACATTGACAAGGTGATGGTTTTGCTTCGTTTCTTTGGCTGACATGCAGGGGTGCATGTATCTCAGAGATCCTCTGACCTTTTGCATGCATGCACTGCAGATCCACATATGTTGGCTCCGGTGCTTACGCTGCACATTGGACTGGGGACACAGCGAGCACATGGGATGATCTGAAATGGGGCCCTGCGGTGAGGCACCATCCCAATGTGTCCAATACCTGCCCATTCATTGTCCTGCTGGGCCCTTGTGAGTTGCAACGATTAATGACGATCCACATGTGCCTCATGCAGATGATGATGACAAATGGGATGTCTGGAATTGCATTCGTTGGTGGCGACATCTGCGGATTCCAGTTCATGGCCACGGAAGAGCTTTGCGCTCGCTGGGCAGCAGCAGGAGCATGGCAGCCATTTGCTCGCAATCATCATGCTCAGGGCTTCCAGGAATTCTACCTGTGCGCCTCTTCACTGTCTCCTCAAACCTAACATCAGTGCATGCAGTGCTGGAGGATTCAAGAAACTCAGCTTTGCACCAGAAATGCATAACTGTGTCCCAGCAGTGCATGCAGATGCTTGTGTGCATGGCTTCCGCAGGTGGCCCAGCGTCAGCGCTGTAGCAAAGAAGGTGTTTATGTGGCGACTGAGAGTGATGCCATACCTGTACACGGCCTTCTACGATGCGCACACCTTTGGCTGCAGCATCATGCGGCCATTGTTCTTCAGCTTCCCGGGCGATTCTTCGACCTACAGCATTGACCAGCAGTGGATGTTGGGTGATGCACTTATGGTGGCTCCCATCATGACCCAGGGCACCAGCAGCACCATGGCATACTTCCCCTCCGGTGTGTGGTACAACCTCTATGACCACACCGCGATAAATGGAGGCAGCAGCCAGATGGTCATGGTAAGATCCATCTTCTTTCACGAAGGATGCAATCTGCATGACATGACTTTACCTCACATGCTGCGGATAAATTAATATGTTGCTGTGATGCCCTATGAACCTCATTAACTTCATGCTGGCAGTTTCCAAGGCATGTATGTAAACATGCATGTAATGAGGTAAATTCAAATCTTGGACCGCACCTTCAATGGAAGAAAGTTGTCATTGTGCAGGCCAATCTGACTGACAACACACCAGTTTTCATCCTGGGCGGCAACATCATCCCGATTGGCCCCAATGGGACCAACACGACGACTGGTGCACGGGCTGGGAATCTCACGCTTGTTGCTGCCATGCCGGTCCCGAGCTCTACATGGTTTGATCGCTGTGGCAATGGCTGTGCTGCCACAAGCCAGCCTGGCAATCTGGTCGCCTGCGGCCACATGTACCTGGACCAGGGTGAGACCACTCTCCTCCTTACCTTGGTAGGCTGGTAGACCATGCCATGAATGTGGTGTGTGCTGCGAATTAGCATGCAGAAGCCTGAAATTGTTTGCACATAATTGACCTATGCTAACTGGCTGGCAATACATCATCCATTCTTTTCATCCCTTAGGACTTATGTGGTCATCTGCATGTGCAGGCGAGGAGCTGACCGTGGGGACATCCCTGAACAATTACTTGGGCTTCGAGGTCCGACTAACCGGCAACTCTGCCATGGGCTACCAGGGAACAATGGTGCTGTTCTGGCCGGGCGCGCCCGGAGGAAGCGCAGGCTCTAGCTGCAATGCAAATGTCACATGGCCCATGCTAACAGCCGTCTCTGTCCTTGGGAGCGGTCCAGTCAACACTGATAGTGTAGCCATCATGGTTAGTCCCCGAACATCCCAAATGAAGCGTGTGGAGTGCATGCATGCTAGCCACTTTATGATTCATCTGCCCACATGATGTGCATGTGACATGGCATGCACGTGTTACATGCAAGCCTTTCATTGTTCATCTGACCAAATCACCTCAATGGCAGACAGCACATGATGCGCAATGTGCAGTAGTCACGGGCCAGAAAGCAATCCATGGGAGGTGCAGTCAACTTCAGAGCTCCCAAATGCTGCATGTGCATGCCATGCAGGAGCTGGGGAACCAGTTCAGCGCCGACTCAGCCTTCACAGCCAGCGGCATGGTACAGGCGCAGTCCACCACTCCGCCCATCTCTACTCCAGTTGCCAGCAGCTCCATTGTCTACAACGGCCTGCCTTTGGCTACTGGCAGTGTGGCCTACAACCCCATGACCAACGTACTTAACATCACCGACCTGGGGTATCAGTTGCAATGCCCCAGTGGCCTGAAGATCACTTGGACGTCCCCTAGTGTGTCCTCGAACAGCGGAGCTGCAGGCTGAAGGTATAAGTGCCATTTGCAGTCTCAGGAAGGATTCGCTGGGAAGTGAGAGTGTTCGGTTTGGTTCCTGCACTTCGATACAGCCGTGCACTTTATCTACAGCAGTCATCGGTTTGCTCAGTCGGCACACTTGGACATTTGGAGGCGTGCAACTCCATGCATCAGATGCCCAATGGCCTGTACCACAGCGACAATGCCTCAGAGAGCCAAGGTTTTGAATGCGATGGCAGAGGTCTGAAGGTTGCTAGCATGTAAATAACTTGTTACCCTTCAGGGTTATAAGTGCGTTCAGACTGGAAGGGCAAAATGGCGAACAGTAGTGCAGATTCCTTGCAAAATGCAGACGATCAGGAATGGGACAGCACAAGCAGGTGGCAACCCTGTGTGGTGCAGTGGTCAATATGCAAGCAGGTTAGCTGCAAGTCTGTACTGCTTCATCAGATGACCTCTTTGGTTTCTGGTGACTGTTAGTCAGGAATACTGTTTCTGATGATATGGAGTGGTTGTCATAGTAGGTGCTATGGTACTGCAAAAATAGCTGCATCCCAGAAGTTTTGAACAGGCTCAGGAAGACACCTTGGATCGTGGCTCAAGCTGATAGCTTGTACCGTATCTATGCTTGCTCACCTGGCGTCTGCATCATGTGCATCTGGGCAGATGCAGATGTTCAGTGTGTTAGGACCCAGAATGAAGTATTGCCACATTAAGCTTATGGTCTTTCTTCTGATCAAAATATAGCCATGATAAATCATGTCTGTGGCTGGTTGCCGGGGATTTCATTCAAGGAATTTTTAGCTGTCTTGGGCTTAGTGTAGAAGTGTTGTACATACGGGTCGTACTGAATGGCACTTCCTCATGCGCATCAATGAAATTGTACAACCTGGTATGGGTTTTGCTGACCTGCAAGTTTGCAGTGTCTGCCAGCAAAATGCGTTTGAAACAAGCCATCATGCTTAAGTGCGTCTGAACTCCAACAACGAGGAATCAAATGTAAAGCAATTGGCTTACCTAACTCACTGACCACCACTTAGTAGTAGCCATGATCAGTGCAAGCTCAGGGCCTGAGGATCCCCATCCAGACTTCAAATGATTCCCCACCATGTGAGCTTCAAAATTTGGAATTTGGTGCTTCTGCTGTTGCAAACACTCCCAACTTCTCCTACTTCAAAGGAACCCCGTTTTGGCAGCTGACGTGGACGAGCCCGACCTGATTAGGAGCTGCTGTGGAATTGTGGACTGCCGACATTGGTGTCCAACAGTGGGGCTGGCCTACGACGAGAAAGTGTGAACGCAGATGCATCAGCAGGAGATCCACACCTCCTGTACTCCTACGCGGTGACAACAGTGCTTGAGGTGAGGGGTCATGAGCGTCAGGATGAGGACGATCGGTGCGATCCTCGTCGCTGCCTTTGTGCTCAGCGCCGTGGCCGGTCAGAGCAGCGTCGATCTCGGCGCCTGCAGTCCCATTGGCCCTCGTGTGGCCTGCGGTAATTCCCTTGGCTGCATCTTTTGCTGTTCCCATCAGATTTACGGCCCCAGGGAGCTTCTTCTTTGTGCAAGAATCTCAGAACTTGCCGCCTGTGGGGACCAATCTTCCCAGATATCTGCCCCTTCCAGGAAGATCCAACTCGCTTGAGACTGAAGAGGGCTCGGCTGTAAGGGAAACCGTTGGTTTCTGTGTCGCGCCAGCAGGATCTTTTCCGACGTCAAGTCAGCGCTCTCATTGCAAGATCGCAACAAGGTCAGGGAGAATAGATCACAGGGAACTCGTTGAGGAACAATGAGTATGCATCGCCGATTGCATTGTGTGACGTGCAGGCTGGAACGGCATCGACGAGTCCACGTGCCGAGGGATGCGCTGCTGCTACACTCCTGGACCTGACAACATTGGAGGCGTCACGTTTGGACTGCCCACCTGCTACAAGGCCAATGGAGGAGACGCCAGCTATGAAGTGGCAGGCGGCGCTCTGCAGAAGGGAGGTGTGCTGAAAGTGAAAATCAGATCCCAGATTCCAGTGCATCATGATCACGCATTTGATTCTTGCATGCATTTGTTTGGAGTCCAATTGTGTCACATGCAAGACTGCCTGCCACTCAAATTAGACAGCATCACACCAGTTCTGGCCTGCACTCACCATGTCCTCGATGTTTCTTGTGATGTGCACACAGGTGGGCCGATGATTGGCACGGGGAATCTGACACTTGCTTTAAATGGCACAATGCCCTTCCTTGGTGTGGACATCAGCTCGCTCGGCTTTCAGGCAGAGAGTGTGGATCAGGGCATTCTGCGAGTGAAGATTGGTGCCCCAGGCCGCTGGGAAGTGCCACAGGACAAGTTGTTCACCAACACAGTCAGAGGTATGACAAAATGGCAACCATGTCTTTGAGTATTTCTGCCGTGCTAAGGTATGCATTTTGCTGCAATTGCAATATGCACGTTGAATTGCTTGGGATTGTGAGCAGCAGTGCATGAATGTGCATGAATCCTGCTGCATGGCTGTTGCATCATTGCTGGCATCGTGCAAATGGCTTGGCACGTAACCCAGTTCTGTTTGGTGTTCAGGAAACACGGATGGTTCGCCTTTGCTTGAGCTCAAGTACAGCGCATCTCCCTTTGGCTTTGCTGTTGTCCGCGCCGACGGCAGAAAAGACTTCCCGCTATTCAACACTGCAGGCTCGCGGCTCGTCTTCAAGGTAAATTGGCATGTATCCTTAAAAGTGCTGTTTTCATGTGTTCATGGGACCTGTCAGGTCCCTTATGCATCCTGCAGCCTCTGCATCATTGCACTGCTGCACTGCATCGTGCTTGCTGAATGCCACTTGACAGAATGCCATGCCCATGCAGGACCAGTACATTGAGATCTCTTCAGCCATTCCTGCCAATGCGACGCTCTATGGTCTGGGAGAGAACGCTCCCAGCACAGGCCTTGTGCTGCGGCGAAATGGCATCCCCTACACCCTATGGACACGCGACCAGGCTCCCAATGTCCCTAACGTCAATGACTATGGCGCCCACCCCTTCATCATGGATGTCCGCCCTGGTGAGACATCAGATTACAATTGCAGAGCACCTCATGCAGCATGCATGACCTGGATGACCAGTGGGCAGGCATGGGATCAAAGCTGGTGAGCTTAGGAGGCTCCTGACTTTGGCCATCATGATTTTCCCCTGTGTGTCTGACATTTAGAATTAGAGGGCTAGTTTGGAAGAAAGATGCAGTCATCTTCTTGGATAACTTTGCTGTCATATTTAATATTGGATGTTCTGTGCCAGGTGGGGAGGCTCATGGTGTGCTGCTCATGAACAGCAATGGCATGGACGTGGTGTTGACACCCACAGCAATGCAATTCCGCATTATTGGTGGCATTCTGGACCTCTACTTCCTTGCTGGCCCCACACCCATGGCTGTGCTAAACCAGCTGACAAGCATCATTGGACGGCCCTTCATGCCTCCCTACTGGACCCTGGGCCTTATGCAGAGCAAGTGAGTGACCTCGATCCTCTGGCTGCAGTGCCTCGCATTGCTACCTGATTGTCCACTGAATGCAAGGGAAATTTTGTTGAAGCGTTTGATGTAAAATGTGCAACCGGCATGGTGAGGTTCGAACTGCATGCTTCTCAATAGGCTATTCTCGGTGATGCCTCCTGTTTTAGCAGAGCTTCACATCTTCTGGTGACTCCCAACAGGATCTCTAGAATGTAACCACCAGCGTTACCGCTGACATGTGCTGTCCACATGTGTAGGGTGGGCTACATGACCGTGGACTACTGCAATGAGGTTGTGACCAACTACTCGCGTGCTCGTATCCCTCTGGAGACATTTATCACGGACGGCCAGTATGCTGATGGATACATGGACTTCACTCTCAGCGATGGCTATCCCCTGAAGGCCTTCAGGTCTTTTGTGGACAAGCTGCATGCCAAGGGCCAGCGCTGGGTGAGTCAGACTTCGCATCACATGACAGTTCTTAATGTTGCATGCATTAGTGTTCTGATTTTGCATCTTGTGCTGCAACTGGGCCTGGAAAGAGTCCTGATATCCTGGCAATTGACTGGCTGCAGGCGCCTATCATCAATCCTCAAATTCACATCAAGCCCGGTTACTCAGCTTATGACACTGGCATTGCTGAGGGTGTTTTCATCAAGGACATTTCTGGCAAGCCCTACGTTGGCCAGGTAAGGTGGTCCTCGCATGCCTCAACCTTTTGTCATTACAAAGGGTTCTTCTTATCATGGGGGATGATGGGTTGTCTGCTGCAGCTGTGGCCTGGTGCTGTGCACTTCCCGGACTTCTGGAATGACACCACACGGCGCTGGTGGACGGATCAGCTCCAGGCTTTTCACCGAGAGCTGCCATTTGATGGCTTGTGGCTTGACATGAACGAAGCCAGCAATTTCTGCACAGGAGATGTCTGCTATGACACTGGTAAACTTTGACGCCTCCCCACTTTTGAAATTGACAGTGTGAGAACAGGTCTGGAGCGGTGATTTGTTCGTTCTTGCTGCAGGCATGGCAGGACCTGCTACTGACTTCATATGCAAAATGGACTGCCGCATGGGCCCATATGCTGCAAATGGTGCGCCAAATGTGCCGCCTAAGGGCATCTTCAATCCGCCTTACACCATCAACAACAATCTGACTCAAGTCAACATCACCGTGAAGGTGCGCATGCTGGCCGCAGTAAGATAAGCCTGTGTGATGATTACTGAATGATATGGAGCTTGACAGCTGACTTCCAATGTGCATTTTACATGATGGCAAAATATTCACACACTACATTTCTTCCTGGTTAAGAAGCTCTGACTTCGCAGACTATTGCACCAACAGCGCGCTATCTCGATGGGGAGCTGGAATACAACAAGCACAGCCTGTATGGCCTCACCACCGTCATTGCCACAAGCAATGCGTTGAACAGTTTGATCAACAAGCGGCCTTTCGTCCTGACCAGGTTTGTAAATCAGAAAGCATTGGTTTCTGCATTTTCAAATGAATGTTGCCTTCTCCATTTATGCCAGCCTTTACTTTCACAATGCAGGTTATATATTTGTTGACGCATGTGCCCCAGGTCCACATTCCTTGGCTCTGGTGCATATGCGGCCCACTGGACTGGTGACACTGCCAGCACTTGGGATGATCTGCACTGGAGCATTGCGGCAAGTACTCCAACATCCCTTCAAAGTTGCCATTATCTTGTGCATGGCCATGTCGCCCAGAAAATTGCACTGTGCAACCAATTAGAGGGTGAATAGTACGATCTGCAAGCAATATATGTCCGGAAGGTGCTGGCAGCTTTTAAGGCGCGACTGATGCAAGGGCAAATTTGAGTGCTATCCTTTCGACTTTGTGATGTTGCAGGACATGCTGGCCAACGGCCTGGCAGGGAACGCCTTCATTGGTGCAGACATCTGTGGTTTCCAGAGCATTGCCACAGAGGAGCTATGCGCGCGCTGGGCAGCTGCAGGAGCCTGGCAGCCCTTCTCTCGCAATCACCATTCCACTGGCTTCCAGGAGTTCTACCTGTGCGCCCCAAACTCTTGCTGAGGCACATTCTTAATGAGGCGTTTCTTTGGTCCTGACTCCATGCTGTTCGGTTCAGCGAGTCGAGATGTTGTTCACAATGCCATTACCTTCCTTGCTTCTTGTTGGCAATCATGCTGAATCTGTTATCTAACTACCAACAGCAGGAATGTATGCAGTATTTCCGACTAATGCATGCATTCTTGATGCAGGCGGCCAACGATCAGAAGCCTGGCGCAAAAGGCCTTCGCCTGGCGGCTGCGCGCGCTGCCGTACCACTACACGGCCTTTTATGATGCACATGCATTTGGCTGCAGCGTGATGCGCCCCCTGTTCTTCAGCTTCCCTGATGACAGCACCACTTCACACATCCACCTGCAGGTGCATGGCTCTATCAAAACGATCCCCTGGTATGGCTACTCAGTCAGGGTGCTCGATCGTGGCAGTGGCTCGCATGCAGACCAGAAACTCTTCATCGATTTCATGCTTGCCAAGGGCCTGAATGAAGTGTATAAGCATCGGGCAGCAATGATAATTTCGAGTTGATTCAAATTCGGCCAGGCAGCACTGAGTCTCAGATGGCTATATACAGGGTTTTGGTTTTAATGGTACCCTTTTTTTCATCATTTTATTTATTCTATATAGGTTAAACCATAAACCCTAAACCCTAAAAATTATAGATGGCTCCCAACTTACAGACATTTCGTTTACTCTGCAGTGGATGCTGGGCGACGCCATCATGGTGGCCCCAATCCTGGACCAGGGTGTTGTGAGTTCATCCGCCTACCTGCCACCAGGGGTCTGGTACGACCTGTACAACCACACCGCCATTGATGCCAGCGCTGCCGGTCTCAACACCACGGTCCAGGTGTGCATGTTGATTTGATGCTATTCAGCATGCATTTTGAGGTCGAGTCATGTTCAGCCTTTCTCCGGAAGGGATTTTCGCAAAGTGCCACTTGTCACAAGACTAGCTTCATCATTCAGATGACGTCCTAGTAAATGGTACCACGTTGATAATGCAGGCAATTGGTTCGACTTGAAATATCTTACAGTGACTTGTGACCGCATGCAGGCTGGTCTGGCAGACAACCCACCTGTGTTTGTGCTGGGAGGGAACATCGTGCCGCTTGGACCTCAGGGCACAAACACGACCACTGGGCTGCGGGCCGGCAACCTGACTCTGCTCGTGGCCTTCCCAAGCGCTAGCTCACCCCACTTTGAGCGCTGCGGTCAGGGCTGCGGATCCCGAAATGGCTACGGCAACCGTGTGGCCTGCGGACACATGTACCTCGACCAGGGTGCGTGCCTTACCAGTTTGGAACATCTGGATCCATGTGCAGTTGAATGCCTCTGCCAGGGCTCTGTATCACAAAGTATATCATGACATCCTGTCGGTCATACACCAGCTATGTGCCAAAGCACTAAGGACATAAGATAAAGCCATAAATTCAAGTGGGCCTGTGGAATGCATTTTTGCATTGGTTTCTTGACAGTGACGCGGAAGATTGATGTGCAGGGGATGAGCTGGATGTGGGCACAGCTCAGAACAACTACCTGGCATTCGAAGCGCGTGAGGTCACCCACCCTGGCGCCAGAACTCAGGGATCCTTTGCGGTCTATTGGCCAGGTCCTCCTGGATCTGCCGGCGCCGAAGGATGCACTGCAAATGTCACCTGGCCAATCCTGGACACAGTCACAGTGATGGGTGTGGGTCCTGTCGACCTGACGTCTGTCACGTTTATGGTACAGTCCCCTTCTTTTGGGATCTGCAATTTTTCTGGCATTTTGGGGAGCTGAAGGCAGCATGTATACCTTGCCACTGTCATGCTTTGCGGTATTTTTCACGTGGAACCCAATTTTGCATCACTACTGCTGATGAATGCTACACTGCCTGCTTGCAGGACATTGGTCGCCAGAGTGACCCGTCCAGTGCATTTGGGATCCCTGGCACTGCTGTGGTGTCATCTCAGTCTGTGACTAGCATGCCGCTCCTCGCCAATCAGTCCACTCCCTCTTTGCAGCCGGTGCCCAAGATCGTGTACAACCCCAAGACCAAGGAGCTCAATATTTCTGCCTTGGGCTACCAGCTGCGCTGCCCCAACGGCCTTAAAATCACCTGGCTGCCTCAGGCCAATGGTGGGGCATTGTCTCAAGTAAGATCCATTCCGTGGTGCCTTGCATGTTCTCATCATCTGTTTTGCAACCCTGGTAACTGATGGAAAAGCTGGCATTCACCCTATCTCCCACATGTGCAACAAGAGGTTTCAAACAGTCCGCAGTTTTGTCACAGAAGAAAAGCAGTCATGTGTCATATCAGTGCCTTAGCTCTGTTGCCCTCTATGCAGATGCCGACCATAGAGCCCGTCACAATAGCTGCAGAGTCTTCCAACAGCTCAACTCAGACTACTATTGTGGCAACACCGATTGCGACGATGGTTGACGCCAGTCCTCCCTTCCCCGCCACCGTCACATTCCCTGACATGCCCTTGCAGCAGGTGGGTGTAGACTACACTTTTGCGCTTATCTACCACTCACACGCTTGAACTAATTTTGTTGCCCTTGTAGGCCCCGAACTGGCCTCCCACCTGAGCCTATGGCATCCAAAGAAATGGGGACTTCCAGGCCCTGCATATGTTCGCTCGGTTGATAACATTCCTGTGCGGGACTGTAGGATGCAGCGCCTATCGATGCCACTGTGGAGGCTCCTATGGGATGGCCAGCAGTCTGGCCGCCCTCTTTTGCGCCCGGAGATGCCCCTGCCGTGCCGACCCCTGCTCCGGCTCCCTCACCGCGTGGAGCAGTGTCAGCTCTCTCACAGCAGGCCCCACCAGTCGCAGGCGGCTAAGGTTCAGATATTGCATGGGAATGGGGCGCACTATAGTAAATACAGCACAGCAAGCAATACGTGAATTGGGCACAGTGGCCCAGCCGGTAAATCTGCATCACGCAGCAATGAGATGGTGCACATCAAGCCACGCAGTGTTTGTCAGCGAGTCTGCAAGTACTTCAGTGAAATGAAACTGATGCTTGTACATAGCCTCCCAAAGGGCTTCTCCTTCTTGAGCTGGAGCATCTGCTGAGGTCTTTTGGTGGTGTTCTCAGCTGGGATGGTGAGGTATATGCGCCCAAAGTAGCCATGGAATGCACAGAAGACAGATGCTCTGATTGCATCATTATCAGTGACATTTTCTCTTCTGCAGCCATTCTTTCTGTGTTCCAAAAGACACAAAGGTCCCTTGTGTCTCCCTGTCATTTACTGGTTACATCGTGTGCCTGTCTTGATCGGCTGTCTGGATATCCTGCAGGCCCACATGGGCCAAATGCTGACCTTGTGTGTCGAGATATTGTATTTCATGAAATGAATCGTCTGAATGATGCGACTGTGTGCTGAGAAGTGCAGTGCATTCTGGACTCTGCGGTCCAATGTGCTGGAATGAACTGCTGTACGTTTTGATGCAAACCTACTGATGCCACATATCTTGAGTACTAGTATGCTGAACTTGTTTGAACATACTGAGCTTGTCTTTTGTGCCTCTATCTGGGGCCTTAGAACTCCCTACATGTATGAGCTCCTTGTGGCCAGTGAATGGTGTCTTAAGTGCACAGCAGCAGCTAATTTGTGTGATGCCAATGCAATTTTGAAGTGGCCTTTGCATCTCTGCCCTTGAATACAGCGATGTGATGGTGATCAGAACTGCCAGCAACGTGCACAAGTGATCACCTTCCATCATCAATCGTCTGCTGTCTGACGGTAATCATGCCAGTGACTGTAATAATTTTCATGGTGCCTGGCACTGCCAGTGGTACGGTATATATACGGTAACAGTGAAAAGTTGATTATCCCCATACAAGGGAACATGCCAAGCTTTTTTTAGATCTGAGGAGATGAGATACCCGGGCCCTCCTCCTCTGCATCAGAGTTATATCCTTGTGCAGGTGCAGACGGAAGCTAGAGGCCCGCTGCGAGAAGCTGGAGCGTGAGACGCCGCCTGCGAACGCACCAACGTTCCGCAGCCCTCCTCGTTCGAGAAAAAGATTGTTCAATGCTCGGCCTGCACGCTTGCAGTAGCCATCTGTCACATATGTGAATATTTGAAAGCCTTCCCTGATTCTTAAGATTATAATTGAAGCCTGCAGTCGTTTTGTAAAACATCTTGAGGGAAATGGCTCCTCTTGGCAGTGAAGAGCTGCAGCGTTTGGGTAAAGATTTGCTGGAAGATCCTTCATCGAATATGAATAATATACTACCCCTGCTAAAGGCGTTGAATACTGAGCAATCCAAGGTCTCTGTCCGTTTCTGTAGTTGGTTGCACGCTAGGTTTTTCTAAATCAACATGCATGCTCGTGAGCATTGCCGTCTTGTGAATCGATGTTATCATATGCAGGATTCTGTAATCACAGCTGTGCGAGGCTTGAAAATATACTTCTCGGATGCTTTTGAGAAGGGCGATCTGGGACTATCCACGGCCAAGACCGAACAGGTGCATTCCGAACACTAAAAACAACGGCATAACGACATTATGGCACAAATTTTCTACGGGGAACATGCCCTCGTCAACAGTTGATGGACTTAATACGAGGGCCCTATTGCTGTGACTTTGCAGGAAGATCTAAAGAGCGTATACAGGGCGTGGTTGTCTCGGCAGTACTCCAGTTTCATTGCACACCTGCTGCAACTCGTCGAAAGGGGCGCCCAGCCTGCAGTTCAGGTGGGCATGAACATGCCATGTGCTTGAGAGAAACCAACGGGTCTCCGTTAGGATCGTGCACTGGTGTGCAGATCAGCGAAGACTGAACTGTGTTGCTCACGTCAAGGGTGTGCCATTTCAAGGTGGCAGCTGTGGCAGCCTTGATGGAGGGTGTGAGGGGCTATGAGGGCTCTGGAGAGTTCAATAATCACATGTACGACCGGGTTGTGGAGGCACTCCTGGGCAACAGCGGCGCTGCCCCGGAAGCGCTGAGCTACCTGATCACGCAGTTCCTGCCCTATGCTGATGTCAGGTGAGGATGTGGAGCTGCGAAATGCAGTCATTTGATTGAGTTTCTGTTCCATTTGGGAATTTGACGATGGCGCTTTAATGCTCCGCTGATGCTCCTTCCTGCAGATATTATACCCTCAGAGCAGTGGCAAAAGTTGCGGAGGCAGGCTTAGCTGGCACAGCAGCTGATGCTGGAAATTCTGAGGCTGGAGAGGTTGCTGATGAACAGCGCAGGCAGTCAGGAGCCAACGCTGAGGCTTCCCAGAAGGTACTGCTGTCAACAGTCATCCCCCGCCAGCGGACTATTTATTAAGTGTGCTTGTCTTGATTGAGCTGCATTACCATGAAACATTTGCATCTGGGAACGAGTGGCTTTTAAGGTTCTGGTGGCTTTGCAAGGTTTGATGTGCGGTGCACGCACTGCGCCTGGCATGAACAAGGCAAGGATGCTGCAGGTAGATTTGCCAGATCTGGCGCGCTCAGCATATGATGTGCTGGCCCACATCCCACATGACTTCAGGAAATCTTTCGAGGCTGACAAGACAGACATGGAGGAGGAGCTGCAATCGTGGTGCGGTTCCCTTCCGGCTGCAGCAAATGGCGGCGAAAGCTCGCAGAAACGGCGCAAGCGAAAACGCCAGCAGGTGGTCAGAGTCGTGTCCCCATGCAAACCACCTCAAATGCTCCGGAGTCGTTCCAGAGCATTTTATTGCCTTGCATTTTCATGCGTCATGTGTCGATTTCCCCTATTTTTTATGCGCGTGCCAACGTATCTGACAGCTAAAGGAGTCCTCAGCAGCTGTGTGGCTCTAGCAAATTGCACTCTTCCAGATTGCCACAAACTCGAGACTTGCTGGGACAACAAAGGTGCAGCAGTTTTATACATATGTTGATTTCACATGTGTCCAACCTCTGGTCACCCAGGTTGAGAAGGAAGGGACTGCAGCAGGCAGCAAGGACGTCAAAGCGGTGAAGTGGGCGAACCCAGTTTGGCTGAGGCGAGCCTGGTCAAAGGCCTGGCTGTCCCTGCTGCGCCTGCCTCTGCCACAGGACATCCTCAAGAAGGTGGGCAGTTGCAGGATCCCCATGTGCATGCTGCTGTCCTCTGCCTGGCAAGATCATAACTCTGCAGAAGCAGCTCTCGCATTGCACTTGGGCCGACTCTTTCGGCGTAGCAGCATGGGTTCCTGTGGGTGGAGTTAGTAGCTGCAGTAGCCTCATTAGCTTGCATGCCGGCTATGAGATACAGATCTCATGCATTTCTCTGACCCTCTGCGCATTAAATTGTCCTCGGCTTTTCTAAACGCACCCTGGCATGCAAACATACCGTATGCGTACCAGGTTCTCATCATACAATCGAATGCCAAGTTGCATGCACTGCATGATCTTCTGTCGCACCCCCCATGCGCACGTTGTGCACTGCACAGGTGCTGGTGAAGATGCATGTGGATATCATTCCCCACCTGACAAACCCACACCTGCTCACTGACTTCCTGACTGCCGCGCTGGACGCGGGGGCCCTGCACGGCATCCTGGCGCTGCACGGCATCTTCACGCTGGTCACCAAGCACGGCCTGGAGTACCCCCACTTCTACCGCCGCCTCTACAACCTCCTCACGCCCGCTGCTCTCATGGTAGGTCATTATTGGTTGAAGCGCTTCATTGCTTGAAGCAATAACATTTCTGAAACCGAATGCAGTTTTTGGTGCGATTAAAGTATAGCTGTGTGAGTGTTATCCTGCCTGCCAAAATAGTTTGACAGGCCTCATTTGCAGACAGTGCAACTGTGCAGCAACTGACCAGACAAAAGGGTCAGTACTCGAGTCATTTGGCTGAGCAAATATGCCCACCACTCTCTGCTTTTCAAATTAGGCAGTATGGTACGTCTTTGCCATCTGACCTTCAACGTCAGCTAACGCTAGGGCTGCCATGAGCAAATCTGCTGGGATCTGGAGAGCTAGTAAGGGTGATCAGGGGCCCATCGTGTATTGAATTTGCTGCTTGTTCTGCCAGGCAAAGCACCGTGCGCGATTCTTCCAGCTGGTGGACGTGTTTCTATCCTCCAGTGCAGTGCCTGCATATACAGTGGCTGCCTTTGCCAAGCGCTTTGCCAGGCTGGCGCTGATGTCATCTCCCGCAGGTCTGCCTTTTATTGTGGTCCTCGCCTGTGACACTCATACAGGCATATCTGTAGTCGTGACGAGAGCTCTGCAGTCCAATATTTCGAATGTGTCGTGCTGTCATAGGAATTTTAGAGGACCACCTTGCATGGGTGCAGCTCTTCAAAAAACATCCACAAAAGGCATACAGCAGTTTTTGACCTGCTCATCACTGTTTCTGGCTCTTCACCTCTTTTTGGTGTTGATCTAAAGCCAGACGCAGCAATCGAGGTGGAGTGTCTGCATGCGTACAGGTGCCATGATAGCCATCGTGTTTGTGCACAACCTGCTCCGGAGGCACCCCTCCTGCAACATCCTGCTGCACAAGCCCCTGCCAGCTGGTGCTGCTTCAACTGCCACATCAGCCTCCCAGCAGAATGGCAACGCAGAGCCTCATGCAACTGGATCATCGCAAGCAGCTGAAGAACCACACGACGGCAACAGAGAAGGTGAACTGCAGCAGCTGCAGCTATATAGATATATCGTGCTGAGCCTGTATGCCAAATTCCATGCCATGCCTCAAATGCTTGCATGCAGTTGGCACTTCTTCCCCTGGATTGTTTGTATGTGACATGAAGTGTGGTCACAAGGCCGCCACCGCGCGCAATTTGGCTTTATGTTGTCAATGCGGTAATCTTGCATCAGCATTCGTGACAGGGATAATGCCTCAGTGCTGCACTTTGGTCCCTTGAATCATGGTGGTCGTATTTCAGGAGGCAGTAATGGCTTGGCGGAGCAAGAGCGGGATGCCAACAGGAAAGAGGACAGCGTTGGAGCTCTGCAGTACTTAGGGCAAGACCCCTACAATTTTTTGGAGGAGGACCCTGCGGAGAGCAGGGCGGTAGACAGCTCCTTGTGGGAGCTGGACAGCCTGCGCAACCACTACTGCCCCCAGGTTGGAACCTGCAAATGATTGAGGCTAGGGAGTCATTTGATTTTTCAGTGGGGTGTCGTACCCTCAAAACCCTTGACAGATTGCACTGTGTTGTGTCAATTTCCGGATCATCTTTGTGCTGTTACGGCTGCCATGAATGGAGGCTGCTCAGCGGGTTATAGCAAATTTTTGAGCATTCCATATCTCGTCTCAGCCTCAAATTGTCAGCTTTACATTCCAGAGGAATGATTCAGTTTGATGCAGTTTTATTTGTAAAGTGCATGTCTTGCAAATAACGCCTTCTCTGTGGTGGTGTAGGTGGCTGCTTTTGCCTTGGCGCTGGACAAGGATCTGACTGACAGAAGGAAGACCTCAGAGATTGATCCTGCCCCGCTGCTGACCGGATCTTACTCATCCATCATCAGCGCTGAGCTGGGACGGCGTCTGAAGCGGGTTCCTGTCGCATTCTACCCTCGCAAACTCACAGGGCTCATGGACCCCGAGGCATGCAAAGCGGACTTTGTCGGCTGGGCTTTCTGATGTGGACAGCTTGCACAAGGTCGTTTAAGTAAGGGCGTTCCAGATAGATAAACCAGTGCATCCAGTACAGTTCCTGTAACAAGCTTCAGGGACCATTTGTGTCAGATGAGATTATGCAGCTCGGACATACATTGATACTAGCTAGGGCACTTCGAAGTGAATTCACGTCTGAGATTCTTAAAGCATGCTGGCATGTCCCTCACATCATCAGCAAGCAGCAGGTTGTGCAAGCCTGACTGAATTTTAAATTTAGCTTGACAGGCCTGCTACGTAATGCTTTCCAAATTAGCACGCGTCGCATGCTTGCATCCTAGCTGTAGCGCTGCGACTCCCACTGGCAGACGTGGGATGGTTAAGACACGGGCATAAGCTTGTGTTGCATTGAGCAGGTACCTCCTTCTTTTCTGCAGTTCCAGCACATCACACCGTCGACACTTTTTCGGCCATGCTAATCGGCCAAACTGATCCTTTTCCAGGGGTCTTCAACGAGGATATGATAAGAGCGCGAAAAAGTGGGTCGATCATAATGACAGAACTTTCGGGTGCTCGATCTGTCACCCAGCGATCCTTGATTTTGAAACCAGCTGTCGCCAGGAGTCACTCTTCCTATCTTGCAGCTGGGCGAGTTTTCTGGATTTTGTAGAAAGGCAAGCAAAGGCAGACACCCGGCAGGACAGCCGAAGCTCGCGTGCCATGCCAGTGGCGTGACCGTCGCGTAATTAAAAGTCTGTTTCTCTTGTCCGTTATAGAGAGCCACACTACCCTGAGATTGCTACTATTCGTCTGACTGTCTTGTGCACTGCGTTAGTTGGAGCATTAAAGACTTGTCACACCCATCAGGCAGCTCATGCCGTACCATATGCCCACGTGTGTGTCGTACCCTAAGCCCCGGAGCATGAGTTGTGACGTTATGGCTGTAGGAACTGAAGTTGTTGGCATCTTCGGCAGCTTTACCCTGCTCGCTGCTTGTTGCCGAGGTGCGGTCATTTGAAATCATACAACAAGATGTTAAGGCCGTGGGTGTTCTTGACAGGGTATATTGAAAATATGCTGCCTCGATCATCTATGATGGAAATTGTTACGGTATGCCGACGTGCATACGAGCCAAGTATATTTTCGGGCCACTTGCTCCTCAAAGGGAAGCAGGTTTTAAAGTGAAGGTGGCCCTTCAAGGCAGCTCTTGGCAGTGAAACATGCTCGAGGCACCATAAAACCATCCCTGTAGGAAAATATGCTTAGTTCCATTATCCTTATGATCTCACGTGTGCGCTGCAGGGTCTGCCGTTTTGCAAATTTGAGCTGGAGACTCCACCGTGGCATGAGAGTCTCATGCTCAGCCAGCATTTTGCTGGCACTCACAGCAGTGTCCTTGCAAGGTGTATGACCCATCTGCAAAGAACCAGCATACAATACACCGCAGTTCTCTGGTTGTGTGGACGAAAAGGGCAAACATCTTTGAGCAATATCCATATTTTGCAACTGGCACCTGCTCATTGACAGTCTGCAAAGCAGAGACTCAGAAGCACTTCTGGCAAATAAACCTTATGAGGTCACAGCCGTTGGAAATGATAATTTGCTGTTTACGGAGCCTTCTGAGCGTGACGCATGCTAGTACACTATGTGGTGCAGGATGGCACGTGGCACAAGGCAGCTTTCAGATGGGCATATCCGGCACAGCAGCAGATCAGGCGGCAACTCCAACTATGGCAGATGTGCCAGATCAGGCAGGCGCCCCAGATCAGGCACCGGTGACTGATCAGGCACCACTGCTTGCCGGAGGCTATCCAACCGACACACAGGCAGCCGCGCCAGCTCAGACAGCGGCAGCTGTTCCAGATCAGGCAGGGGCAGCTAATCCAGATCAGGCACCGGAGGCCAAGGAAGATGGGCAGGCAGATCTGCTGTTCGTGCAGCAGGCAACGATGGCGCAGCTCATCTTTGACGACCCAAACACAGCCACAGACCAAGCGCGCCTGGTGTTGACCGGAGTTTCCCCTGCAACAACATGGTGCGTGCGCAGACACAAGAATCTGCCTGCCCTTGTGCCCAGCAGCAATGAGTGCTGAACAGTTGACGGCACACTTTATGGTTACATGAAACTTCCTCTTGTCACATGCCTGGACGTTCTAATGGCATCAGCAGTGCATCGCGTTCCACAGCGAGACTCATCCAAGGATCCATTTTGAAGGGCCCCTTTTGGGCTTAGCAATCCCTACGCCACTGTGGCAGGTTCACTGACAAGCCCATCCGGCGCGCCGGCGCATTTGAGACGGAGTACTTTTCCTCCAGCGAGACTTTTGATGAGAACGGCGTGTGGCTGGGCGCGCCTAATGCTGCCCTCACGGGCACCCATGATGGGCAGCCCTATGTAGTCATCGTCACCCTATTCAGCCCCACCTACAACAACCAGACGCACACGCTGCAGTACCATGTGCGTGCACTTGCTTCCCTGGGATTTCTAATGAGGTTCCAAACGTAGCACTGATCACTCTAAAGGACGCACCTGCTCTCTCCATGCGGTATCATGCCCATTCCAGAGGGCACTGCATGCACTTTAACATTTGCTGCCAGGGTGTGGGACATGAACGAGGCTCTGCTAGTCATTGGATGCTCCACTTTGGGAAATACAGCAGCGTGCTTGGTCAGCACATTAGCAAAGGTGGATGACCCATGTGCGCAGGCAAGCCTGATGATCAATGAGACCGACAAGAACATGCGACTGGCTGGTGGCGCGGTTCACTTCCAGGCCAATCATGCAGTGGATGAGCTGGGCGCCCTTCGCTACGTTTCCACAGGTGGTCCTTCCTAACCATGCAAGACCCTTTTTAGGACAGCACTTTCTCACAGCTTTGGCGTGCAAAATAGTGGGATGATTTCCACTTCTAGGTATTCCTAGGATGTAGGCTTTTCGCGCACTCACCTCCATCTGGTCAGAGTTGCTCTTTACTAGCAAATCACAGCACATGTTAATATGACTGATCCATGACCGAGTCCAATGTTTCTACATTGAGTTGGTTTTTGTGCTTTATTTCTCTCTCCATGCACTCACCCCAGGTTGCCAAGGTGAATGACATAGACAGGGCAAGTATGCAGAGGTAGGATTCAGGGATCAGCGTGTCCAGCAGTTGGCTTTGAATACTGTCTTTTACAAGGGAGCACATGGGGCACAGGGCAGGACGCATTCACGCTGCACAACGCGGCGCTGTTCATCGATGACTACCTGGGCGCATATCCCAATGGCATCTGCCTCTCCTCCTTTGTCAGCTGCCCGTCCTACTTTGGCTTCTACCGCCGCGGCTGGTGCGCACCTTTATCGGATTCTGTTTGTAGTGGGTTAGATCACTTCAGCCTGGAGTGCTCCATGCGGCCGCTCGGCTGCATGCAATTGTCATCTTTGGAGCCCCTGCATAGCCACATATATGTGAGGTCTTGAATATGCTGTTCCTCCGTGCACTGCATGGCAGGGATTGTGCAAGGTGGATGTCATGGTCGGGCATGTTCAGCGCGTTGCACAGTTTTATGAAAGCCGAGGGCAAGAGGAGCGGTGGCAGGAGAGTCTGCTGGTGCGAGTGCAGGTGGGGCGGAGGCTATGGCCCAGGGTTCAGCAACTACATCGGCATCCGGCGGCTGTGCCCCAAGTGCTGGGAGAGGCGCGCAGATGACAGTCCCGATGAAGTGCCGCCTCCCAAGCAGACCCCCTCCCCCTCGCCACCACCCTCCAAGGTGCTCCCTTCTGCTCAGGGTCAGCAATATTAGGCATCTGCCCATGTCCACTTCCATTAGACTTTTGCTGCAAGTGAAAGGCAGGGTCCATGCAGACTGGCTACTGTTCACTACATCAATCTCCTGGATCAAATGATGTGCACATGGTTTGCACATCCTCAGTACCTTTTTCCATTCTCTGTGCATCTTTCCGGGCGAATCTCGTACAGAATTCCATGGACTGCTTTTGGGGCGCGGCGGACGTGCGTGTCTGAAGAAGGTTATTGGAATCTTCCGTGTGCTCTCTCCCTACTAACGTGAGACTTTCTAGCATGACTGGAACAAGGACAACTGGAGCCTGTCGCCAAACAGGACTGGAATAAGGACAAGTGGAGCCCATCACCAAAACAAGACTGGAACAAGGACAAGTGGAGCCCATCGCCCAAACAAGACTGGAACAAGGACAAGTGGAGCAACAGCCCGGCATGGAGTCCATCACCTAAACAGGACTGGAGCCCCAGCCCAGTATGGAGCCCATCGCCCAAGCAGGAGTGGAGTCCCAGCCCAAGTGAGTCAACTCCACGGTGACCTTGTGGAGTGTTCCCCCCCAGCCTGTTTGAGCACACACTATGGTAGTCATATGACCCTGATGAATCCTGACTGTATGGAGGTGCAATAATCATATTCAGAGCACTTCATGTGGACGCGCGGGATGCCGCCAGTTGGCTCCAATTTGCTGTGGAGTCGAATCATGGGCCGGCTAGGAAACCATGCTTTGATGAGTCCAATGCATCAAGAGTCCCTTTCTGCTGCGCAGGCCCATACTACAGTCCCTCACCAGAGCAGAAGTGGAGCCCCTCGCCCTCGCCTGTCCACAGCCCCAGCCCGCCCCCAAACAACAATGCCGCCAGGTATCGTATTTCCCTCCCCTTATCTACTGGAGTTGGGAGTTTCAGAGCACATCTGAAAGTTGTTCAGGTCCCAGGCTCCTGAGATGTAGATCTGGGTGTCAGCAAGATCTTCCTCTAAATCAGCATGACAGTCTTGGGCTCAAAGATCTGGCCCATCAGTGCTTTGCATGCAAACAGTGCTGCAGTCAGATGCATGATTGTGTTTGTGGTAACAGTGAGCGCCTGGCTTGATATGCTTGTGGAAAGGTGACTTGCATCTGTCCATTTGCAGCACGGGTGGAGCCTATCATTGCACGGGCTGCACACAGGGCGACGGCAAGTTCTTTTGCCAGAAGTGCGAGTACTGGTAGAAGCACGCTGGAGCTTTGGATGCTACACTGTGGGCAGCTGAATGTATGAGCTACCAAGGAGCAACATTGATCTCGTTGTACATTAAGATTTCATTTCATGTCCAATTTTGCTCACCAAAAGCAGTGGCAACACACTTTTCAGACCAGCCCAAGGCAAACATGCAACTACTGCCAAGATCTTGCTGCAGCCACTTAGCAAAGAAGAGCATTTGAAGAGAACAAATGCCACCGAACCTCGATCTTGAACAATGAGAGAACCTGAAGCGTTTGCAGATCTGCAAGAGGCAAAGGTGCAAGCATATATGTGCTTGCACAGTAATTAAAATAGTTTTGTCCTGGAGGTGGCCACCCATTGGTTGTTGTGACTCAAGCACTGGTCGGCACCGCCTTTCTGAACAGTGGATGGTTGACAGTGGTTTTTCCTCGGCATCTATGAATCAGAGCCATTCTAATAAATTGCTTCAGTGACTATTAAGTGCTTCAGTGACTGTGAAGTTCAGTCTTTAAATGACATGCATGTGATGCCAAAGTGTTGTCCATGCATGTCATATGACAAGACTTTATTTCATTAGTCCATTAATGTATTATTTTTCAATAATCTACATGACACACCTCTATACGCGATCAATGCCAGGACAAACCCTCATTCACTAAAAAGGTGACATTCATGCCAGGACAGAGAGGCACAATCGATCTCCATCCTTGATGTTTTCTTCTCAGCAAGCTTCCAACTTCAGCTGCGGAATTTCTTCAAAACAACAGCTGTCAAGCTAAACCATGCAGGACACAGAGTAAGTGAAACACCAAATGAGGCCTGTTTGTACGTTTTATTCACTACAACTGGTGTTCAAACATGCTGCACAAATTGCCACATACGTGTGTCCAACTCGTGTGCACCACACCTGCACATTTTGCAAGGGTTCCAATGACCACAAAACAGCAATGCTGGCACCACAGTTTGCCCTCTGAAATCCAACTTATTGTTTAAACTAATGTCCGCCAAGTCTGCACAACTGATCTACGCCTGATGGAATGTAAATGTCTTGATTCTGGATGTTTGCCATTGCAATCAAAGAAAGCTATCATCTGAAATATGCCCTCCATTCACCCTGACAAATCACACTAGTATCACAACAGTGCACAACGCCAGCACAGGCATCTGACGCCGGAAATATAAATGAAGCATGTCACGCTTCAACATGAAGAATGAACCCCACCCACCGGCCACTGGCACGTTGCAAATCTTACAGGCTATAAACTTTACATTAACCATCGAACAACTATCGGGGCATTCAGAAGGCTAGTTATACAAGCAAGCTTCTCATCATTATAGCCGCCGATTATAGCCATAAGGGGTTTCATACAAAGATCCTGGTGCAGCATCTTAATTACTCTAATGTACATCTGGCACAAGCTGCATTGAGAAGGATGCCTGATCATATATACAGGATAGAAGAGACATATAAAACAATACACCCTGCTGCTGCAGGCCTGGAGCTGCACCACCAACAAGTACCTAATGTACAATTGCTTAAAGGGCTCCCTGCTGCCAAACGGCTGTTTCAAGAGCTCCTGACTACGTCCCTCCTGTTTGGCCCAGTTGCCTCTACATCAGACCTCACGAGCTTTGATTGGGAGCCAGGGTGACGTCGGTGAGTTGGCAGTGTTGACATCAGCAGGACAAATTGAAATGATGGTTGTTGGTGAGGGCGCCAGCGGAATTGATCTGGCGCTTCAGTTGGTGATGGGCTGGCCGGCCTGGAAGCCGAGTGCAGCGATGTCAGCGGGGAGGGAACCGGAGCGCGAGAACATGCGCTGCAGCAGCTGGCGGCTGTGCTCCAGGTCGCGGTCTGAGGCGAGACCCAGGCGCAGCGGGTCAGCCTCCGCCCAGGCGCTCTCAAACACCTCAACTCTGTCGCACTGCTCCAGCACTTGGTGCCACCCCGCCACCTCCTTGTGGTTCACCTGCAGTCAAGAAGAGTTCCCAGTGAGCCACTTGCGGCAGATAGAATCTTCTAACCAATACAACATTCCCAATTGATATGCCCCACAGAATGGCAGACCCCAAAAAGACTGTTATCACTGTGCACTGGTGCTCAAATTGACACATCCCTGCTTCTCTGCACATCTTATTCTAATACCTTGGAAAGTAAAACAACACAGTGAGGTGCGCGCACCAGCATGCGCAGGTGCAGCTGGTCAGAGGAGCGGCCCTCTGCCAGGCGCTGTGCCAGGTCGCCAGCAGTGCAGCCGCTGGGCAGCTGCTCAATGCGCACTGCTGCCGCGCCGGCCGCCCGCCCCGAGCGCCCGTCCGACACCACCACAAACACTGGTGCCGCTGACGCCAACGCTGTTGAGGGCGGCTGTGGTGCCAGGTGCTTCCTGCCGTGCAGAACATGATTCTCTCATAACAACACAAGTCTCCACCCACAAGGATCCATGTAGCCCTGGCAAGAACCTGCTACTCACATTTCTTTGTTCCTTACCAGTAACCCAAAACCCTAAAAATATAAAAAATAAGCTTTCTGCAAGTAAATGTATCAACTCTGACACATGAAAAATACAGAAGGAGACGAAGAAAATGCGTCTTCCAAACAGCATTGAAGTCAGCAGGAACACCCCCAGTTCGCGCACTAAAGAAAATCCAGGGGCCACACCTCCGGAAGTACTCAGCAAACTTGCAGTCGGCGTCATGTTCGGGAAAGGCGCAGATGCGCGACTGCAGTGCTGCAAACCCAGAGTCGCGTGGGGGGCTGCCGCTGGGGCGGCACTTTTTGTCTGCCAGCTCCATTTGGAAGCTGATGAGGTGGCGGAACCATGCCACCTGCAGAATCAGGGACACTTATTTTACAACAGCCCCATGTTTGAAGGAGAGGATGGCAGTGCAGCACCTCTGTCCAAGCACTGCACATTTGCAAAAAAGGTCACATCCCCCACTTGTGCTAAACAACAGCCTGAACATGGGGAATACTCACATGGTGTTCCTGCGCAGAGTCGAAACGCGCTGCTGCCTCCTTGTAGCGCCAATGTGCAGCAACACCATACTCTGCAATCCAGTGCATCTTCTGGGTGCGAATCTGGACCTCCATGGGCACGCCATCGGAGCCCAGGACCACCGTGTGCAGCGACTGGTAGCCATTGTCCTTCTTGTGGCGGATGTAGTCCTTGAAGCGCCCCTCCACAGGCGTCCAGAGCCGGTGCACCTGAGCCGTCAGAATATCCACTTCCATGAGACCAACCAAAAGCCAACTGTGACTTAACCTGTGAATTAAGATCTCCTATTGAAGAACGTTCACAACCTTGACAGCATCGATGAGGCAAAGGAGATTGCATGAGCCAATCGGTAGCCAAATGAAAAAAAATGACATGACTGAACTTTGTTCTAATGTGGCTCCTCACCTCACGCAGGACCTCATAGCAGTCCGACTTGGAATCCACGACAACACGCAGCGCACGCACATCATAGACCTGGTCAAGCCCATAGCCCTTGGCGCACATCTTGCGATACACGCCCCAGAGATTCTTGGGCCGCCCGCTCAGGTCCCCCCGGATGTTCACCTGTCCAGGCCAAACAGAGAGTCTCACAGGACTGCTAACCTGAGGGAATGCCAATGCTCTACCATGTGGCCTTAAACAGGTACACTTGCATGTCCACTTGTCGCAGTGAACCATGCTGGTTTCACCGGAGAGGTTGAGAAAGGGTATAGTTGAAATATGACCCCAGGATGAGACGGCTGTCTCAAGGTTAACTGGCAGAACACACCTGGGCAAGGCGCGCTTTGAGCTGGTCCAGGTTGGCTTCAATGCTGCCACGTCGCAGGCTCTCCTCACACTTTGCCTGAAGTTCTGCATGCTCCAGCGGATGTAGGATCTGTCACAGGCAGAAACAGCAACGCTTGAAGATTGCATATTTGGTTGAGGCAGATGATCTCCATAAACTGAGGTGGACATGGCATCCTAATTGACAATTGTGCTGGGCACAGCCAGTAAAACTTCGTGGCTGCAGCAGTTTTCACGATTGAACAGCGCATGGACATCACAGGTCCAAGAATGATTATACCTTGAATGCCAGATCCTCCAGGTCAGCTTTGATGGACCACACACCCAGGCGGTTGGCAAGTGGTGCGAAAACGCCGAGAGCCTCTGCCGCTGCCGCAGCAGTTGGGCGAGCGCGCAAAGCCTGCGACATTCAATAGTGCTTAGCTACTAACTGAAGCATGAGCAGAGATAGAGGTATGACAACTTGGTATACCACGATGAGCTACAGTGCGTTGTCCATCAACATGGCCAAGACATTGTCAGTAGTAGAAGTCAAAGCCTGCCATGCACCATTAGCATGGGATGCACATACCTGCAAGCTGTCGGCAAGCACGATCAGGACAGCGGGTACATCCTGCATGGCAAGCAGCATGCCCTGGAACGAGGCATGCAGCTCGTTGCTGATGCCGCCCTGAGCCGCTACAAGTGCTTTGTGCATCTGCAACATTCCAACAGTCACTGTTTCACACTTCAATATGCTAGCCTGCTCAACTGAATTGCTAAGGCAGGAAACCTTCTGAAAGTAGATGATTAATGGAAAGGCATGCCCCAGTGCTTGGAATCGTGCTTTTCAAGCTTCCCTAGGACCAGAACAGTGCACTTTGTTGGTGCAATGTCGCTTGCCCTCTATCACAGCTGTAAAGTAAGCACTTACTGCAGAATGATATTCAGCAACCTGGCCCCTCTCGCAGAAATAAAGGTGTAGAGGAATACAGGAGGGAGAAAAGACCTGGCAGATGCCGCTCAGCTTGTGCACATTGCACACGGTGTCGGCCACCTCTGCACACATGGACATTCGCAGCTTCTCTTCTGTGAGCATGCTGCTATCCAGGACGCTGTGCAGCAGCGCCGCCGCCACACATTCCTCACTGGCCTCCAAGTCGGCCAGCGTGCGCGCAACTTCAGCGCAGCGCACCTGCATTTTGGCATAGTCAAGAAGTCGTCACTTCCAACACTCACACCCCGACCATCAATGTCAATTTGTTTCTTGCAGCCCTTTTAGGGTAAAAACTGCCTAGGTCAAACACAGGGATACCCACAGGAACAGCATCAGGCAATGATGAGGAAAAATGAGGGAAGCACAGATATCAAGTGACCTCTAAATACAGAACTTACGACTCCAGAGAGCGATCACATACCAACGGTGCACTTGATCCCACATGTGCAGCTTTTGCAATATTGAAGGCGCGCGTGACGAGGGTTGTCTGAAAAATTGGAAAAGAAAGCTGCATAGGCAAAAATTCATATGTCACTACCAGCTTACTACTGCAAATATGTCGTCGTGCGAGAAGAGCAAAGAAGCCACAGCCATCTAGACCAGCACGTGTGTGACAAGTCAGGGAGCACCAACTCCCCCATGCAAACCGCACAACCGCACGTTCGAGATGTTCAAACAATGTCAGCATTTGAAGCTGTGGGATGAGAAGCTCACCTGCAGGGTTCGCAACAACAAACCCGGGTCTACTTCCTGTGATTCCCCCAAAGCCGGTGGAGACTTCTCGTAGCACTTCTGAAGGCGCTCCTGCATCAAATAACGCTGAAATTGTAAAACTACAACCTAATGTTGTAACGAACACTTTAACAGCCCAGCAACCGAGCATATACATCCTGAACGCCAACAATTCACCTTTAAGGCATCTGATGAAGACTTCTGCGGGACAGCAGCAGGCTGCAAGCTGTCTGAGCTGAACTGCCTGCTTAGTAGACCATGTGGGGACACAGGGGGCCGTGGTGAAGTCTTCTGGCCCTCTTCCTGGGAGCCCACTGACTGCTCCGTTTGGAATCCCTCTTTTCGCACAAAACCACTGCCCCGCGCAAACTGGCCGCTTTTCCTCGGTTCTGGCCGCCTGAGACCGCCAATAGATGTGCTGCAGTCCCCGAGAGAGGTGCTTTCCAGATCCCGAGATGTTGACGAGCTCGTTCTTCTGTGCTGCAAGCTGTGGCTTATTCGCTGGAGGGCATCCTCGCTAGACTTGAAACTGCCCTGGCCCCCATCTTCGGATGCCCCGCTAGACCCCGGACGGATGAAGGGAACTATGCTGCTGCGCCGTGGGCCCGTAGCAGCGCTGGAGCTGTTTCTAACAAGTGGTGGGGTGGGCGTTGCGGAGCGCGACGCGGGAGATGTTCCACTCAAGTGCGGAGCCATGCTGGTAAGGCCAGCTTCGACTACGCGTTTTTGACCTTCTCCGCTTCCTCCAAATGCTTTGTCTTGACTGCAATGGTCGTTGTCCTGTCGGTTTTGCAGTGGCAGAAGCTGGACTTTTTGACCTCGGCTTCGTAAGGCATACGTATGCGGAGTTGCCTTTCCCGCTGACGCGATTGGCACGGGCGCCTCAGCTTCCCGAGCGGATCTGGCTTCCAGATTGCACAGAAGCCGAGATGCACCCAAGTTGGCGTTGTATGAGTACACCGCAAACTGCTCATTCAGCCCAGTGATTCCACGACTTATTTTATTCGTAGAAGAGTTAAGAGCTATCCCTATAGGGATATGGCAGTTATTGTAGAAGATGCGCTCTAATATGTGCTGTGGGAAAAGACGTCTGAATTCCGAAGAGCGATAGGAGTGGTAGAGTCAGTCAACAGGCATTTTCATTCGGATAACGGGCACGTTACACATAGCCATACATATTTGAGGTCCTCTTTACGACACTTGCACATCAGCAACGACAGCATGCTGTTGTAGAGTACAGAGACGACAGATCAAACTTGACAAATGTCAGGATAAACGTGGTAGACAATTGAAAACAGTCATTCATGTAGCACCAATATTAGCATTACCGCTTCACTTCTTGTCGTAGTGGATCTGCTCGCCATAGCGCTCAGCCCTCGTGTCAGCCTGCAGGCAGCCATGAAACCCTGTTAACTGCAAAAGTTGCAAGCTAGGCATGCTTCTCGGCGTGCAAGTCAGGGAACCTGCAAACATTGTAATTCACAAGTGACTGACTGTCAAAGAGCCACCTTTCGAAAATTAATGCAACTCGTCAAGTGGCCACGACAATGAAAACATGGCAACCCGGCAATTTCACCAGACTCACCGCCTTCTGACCAGAAGTCTTGCCACCATCATCGGGATTGCAATGGCGCTTGTCAATCTTGCCAGGCTGATCCTGCTTGAACACACCCTGCGAGCAAAGTTGTGTGAGTGCTCAGTCGGTATAACCGTCAGGGAAAACAATGAAGACCCGGGGTCATACAAACTACAGTATGCAAAATGGATAGCAAAATGGACAGCGGATTTTTTTATGCATGTTTACGTTCTCAGCAAAAATAGCCAATAGGACAGAAGCTTGTGTCATCTGTGGAACACTAATTCCAATGCCAACATGGAGTCGAAGCCGCACACACCTGGTGCTGACCACCTTCTATAATTATACATATATATATTATATTGGCCGTCCCGGTGGATGGGCCACAACACAAGTGGGCTGCACGGGCCGCGCGGGCCATGCTTTCCCGGTGGATAGGCCGCAGCGCAAGTAAGCAGGAGGGATCGCACGGGCCATGCTTTCCCGGTAGATGGGCCGCAGCGCAAGTGGGCAGCTGTGGCCTCGCGGGCCATGCCGTCCCGGTGGATGGCCATCCATGGGCCGCAACCCAAGTGGGCACGAGGGGCCGCGCGGGCCTTTCGTCCCTGTGGAAGGGCCGTAGTGCAAGTGAGCTGGAGGGACCTCACGGGCCATAGCGGCCTGGTGGATTTGCGTGAATGTGCATGCATTTGCGTGCACCTGCATGCATCCGCACAGGGAGCTCCCCGGCCAATGACATCACATGGCCAAGGAACAAGCTCTACATATGCCACACAAGCCGGTGATGGCCTCTTGGTGGCAATGCCGCACTTGCGTGCATCTGCGTGCATGTGCATGCATCTGCGTGCGTCTTCGTGCATCTGCACGACAAGCTCCCTAGCAGGCAAATGACATCACATGGCCAAGGAACAAGCTCTACATATGCCACACAAGCCGGTGATGGCCTCTTGGTGGCAATGCCGCTCTTGCGTGCATTTGCGTGCATCTGCATGCGTCTGCGTGCGTCTGTGTGCATCCGCTTCGGGAGCTCCTCGGCGGGCAAATGACATCAGATGGCCTAGGAACAAGCTCTATTTATGCCACACAAGCCGGTGATGGCCTCTTGGTGGCAATGCCGCTCTTGCGTGCATCTGCGTGCATTTGCATGCATCTCATGCGTCTTCGTGCACTTGCGTGCATCTGCGTGCATCTGCATGCATCTACGTGCGTCTGCGTGCATCTGCACGACGAGCTCCTCGGCGGGCAAATGACATCAGATGGCCTAGGAACAAGCTCTATTTATGCCACACAAGCCGGTGATGGCCTCTTGGTGGCAATGCCGCTCTTGCGTGCATCTGCGTGCATTTGCATGCATCTCATGCGTCTTCGTGCACTTGCGTGCATCTGCGTGCATCTGCATGCATCTACGTGCGTCTGCGTGCATCTGCACGACGAGCTCCGTGGCAGGCAAATGACATCACATGGCCTAGGGACAAGCTTTACACATGCCACACAAGCCGGTGATGGCCTCTTGGTGGCAATGCCGCTCTTGCGTGCATCTGCGTGCATTTGCGTGCATCTGCATGCGTCTTCGTGCATCTGCGTGCATCTGCACGAGGAGCTCCCTGGCAGGCAAATGACATCACATGGCCTAGGAACAAGCTCAACATATTCCACACAAGCCGTTGATGGCCTCTTGGTGGCAATGCCGCTCTTGCGTGCATCTGCGTGCATTTGCGTGCATCTGCATGCGTCTTCGTGCATCTGCGTGCATCTGCACGAGGAGCTCCCTGGCAGGCAAATGACATCACATGGCCTAGGAACAAGCTCAACATATGCCACACAAGCCGTTGATGGCCTCTTGGTGGCAATGCCGCACTTGCGTGCATCTGCGTGCATTTGCATGCATCTCATGCGTCTTCGTGCACTTGCGTGCATCTGCGTGCATCTGCATGCATCTACGTGCGTCTGCGTGCATCTGCACGACGAGCTCCGTGGCAGGCAAATGACATCAGATGGCCAAGGAACAAGCTTTACACATGCCACACAAGCCGGTGATGGCCTCTTGGTGGCAATGCCGCTCTTGCGTGCATCTGCGTGCATTTGCGTGCATCTGCATGCATTTGCGTGCATCTGCATGCGTCTTCGTGCATCTGCGTGCATCTGCTTCGGGAGCTCCCCGGCGGGCAAATGACATCACATGGCCTAGGGACAAGCTTTACACATGCCACACAAGCCGGTGATGGCCTCTTGGTGGCAATGCCGCTCTTGCGTGCATCTGCGTGCATTTGCGTGCATCTGCACGAGGAGCTCCCTGGCAGGCAAATGACATCACATGGCCTAGGAACAAGCTCAACATATGCCACACAAGCCGTTGATGGCCTCTTGTTGGCAATGCCGCACTTGCGTGCATCTGCGTGCATTTGCGTGCATCTGCATGCGTCTTCGTGCACCTGCGTGCAATCTGCACAAGGAGCTCCGTGGCAGGCAAATGACATCACATGGCCAAGGAACAAGCTTTACACATGCCACACAAGCCGGTGATGGCCTCTTGGTGGCATTGCCGCATTTGCGTGCATCTGCATGCGTCTGCGTGCACATGCGTGCATCTGCACAAGGAGCTCCGTGGCAGGCAAATGACATCACATGGCCAAGGAACAAGCTTTACACATGCCACACAAGCCGGTGATGGCCTCTTGGTGTAGTACGTGAGGCTCTTGGAGGCTGTCCAAGGCCGTGGCTCTACTGTAAGAGCCACAGTCGTGAGGATTCTGACGGAGTTGTACCTGAGAGATAGATACTGGATCAGGAGGGGGCAGGCCCCCCGCCATACCTCACGTGAGTGCCTAACGAGGCACCCGTGCCAGTACAGGCATGTCACCCATGTGGGTGCATGCATGAGAGTGATATCTCTCATATGTACTTCACTACCCTCCCCGGTCTGAGTGCTGGTCCCCAGCATATATATATTGGCTGACAGACCAAAACCTCTAAGGTAGTAAAGCTGTAGCGCTTGGAGGTTGTCCAAGGCTATGGCTGGCTGTCGGCTGACTCACTGACAGGCTGATGTCTGTCATGCTGACATCTGTCTGAGCAATCTGGCTGACTGACTGGTTGAGGCTGTTTGGCTGATTGTTTGCCTGACAAACTGACCGGCCGTCCGTTTGGGCTAGTGGACTCGGCGATTGACTGAATGCCAATCGAGCCAACTATCCATGTCCTCTGTAAAGGTGTCACAAAGTGACAGAGGTTCCCGAGTGTCTCATGATGGGTGATCTAGCCATCATGGCTATCAAGCCAGACATTATGTCTGAGACTGGGCAGAAGCATGAGCTAGCTCCTGACGTGTTTGCGCGCTTTGTGTGGGCTTGCTCAAGGCTCTCGTAGATGGACAGATGTGGTGTTAACCCTGCTGATGCATCAGCACACCCCCCACGCATGGAGTCATAAGCAACAAGTTTAACTTGAGGCAAAGCACATCTGTAACGATACTCGGGTATGCTCGGGAGGAATTCGAGCCTTGTATTCCTCGACGGTATCAGGGTAGGTCGCTAGGGTGCTTTCAAGCTCCCATGTACCAAGAGACTTGTGAAAGCCCTTTTAGTGCAGTAGTATTCCCTACTCACTGTGCTACCCCGGCGCCTTTCACGCATGCTCAGGATCCTACCCACCTCTTACTCTACTTGACCATCATCGGCGAGCTCCGGTGGTGTAGGATGCACATTGCGTCCTGGCATGGAAGGCTCAGGCAGACTGACGTGAAGCACGTCATGAATGCGCATGTTGGAAACCGGCTCCAAGTCATGTACCGTGGCGCCAATTCTAGGAGGCCTCTTGACCATAAGCAGGGTCACGAATAAAGGCATAAACTTGGGTGTTCCAACTTAAGTCCGTTGGGCAGTACTAGGATGCATCTGGATGGACGCATGGCCCTCCTTGTACTTATGAGGCTTAAGCTTTCAGCTGGTCGTACTGGATGCTCGTTGCCTTAGCTAGGCAACGTCCATGAACCCCTTTGCATCAGCACGTTCTTTGCAAGGTGAAAGCCTCAGTGTCTACGTCGAGAAATGCCTATGATTAGAGGAGCCTTGGTAGAGACAAAGCCCTCAAGCACGCCATGGATTTGACAAGAATGTCAACAGTGGGACGTGCTTGTTGAACAGCAATGGTAGACCATCTCATTTCGGACCCTACCCGGCGAGGTGGTCCAGTTCGTGCACCTATCCACTGTATCACTGATGGCGTCATGACCCTTCATGGTCAAAGGTGGGTAATTCCCACATTAGCCCAATGATTGCCTGTGAGAAGGCATGAGCTGTTGTAAGCCGGTCTCTTGAGTCTGAGAGGTTCGTTCCGTTGACATGCCTGGTATATGACTTAACATATTTCTGGACCGTACTCTTGGCAGTCAAGGTATCAGTAGAGTCGTTTGAGAGGGTCCATTGTGCGCTTGATGTCCTCATGACCTCTACAGGCATGATCGTGGACAATGTAAAGCTTTTGGCACCCTTCTCTTCTTGTGCTTTCACACGTCAACGCTAGCACTCTCTCACAAGTGCCTGCGCTGAGCGTTACCGTATTTTGCAAACAACCATATGTCAGTAACGTATGCCGTTTCGACGTGGTTAGGAAATCTTCGTTAGCCATCTGAGATGCGGGAGCTTGTGGCTCTGACTGCATCAATGAACTCGGCTTCAAAGCTGGCTCGGCTATTGCTGAAGCCGACGGCGGCTGTAACTTACACTTGACGTCAGTAGCCGTCATTGGTACTCACGCTGGGAGCATGGCCATTTGCCTTTGTCTGTGACTAGGTCTCTGCCTATCATCACGAACATTGCGGACAAGGCAACATGCTAGTAGATAAGCCATTCTGCTCTTTCCAGCCATGTGTATGGGACCCAAAGTTCCCTTCATAGGCGGATGTGTACGAGACAAAGGGTTTAGGGTTTAGGGTTAAGGGTTTGGGTTTAGGGTTTAGGGTGTATAAGCCCTATCCATTATCCTCATTGGACCTCGCGAACCAAAGGTGGGACGAAAAACGCACCGCACCTGGGCGGATTTGAACCCGCGTTGGCAGCTTAATAGCCGCATGCTCTACCCAAAAGGGAACATCCTGACCGGGGATGCCAAACACCAGTTTGCGCGCTTTATTAGGCGGAGGAATCGAACCTCTTTTGGCCCCTGGGGAGCTTCCGAGTGGCCCGTCCTTCCCCGTGAGGGGTTAACGGGTTAACGCGAGGGGGGTAGGGCCCAATTTTAAGGTTTTAGGGTTTAGGGTGTATAAGCCCTATCCATTATCCTCATTGGACCTCGCGAACCAAAGGTGGGACGAAAAACGCACCGCACCTGGGCGGATTTGAACCCGCGTTGGCAGCTTAATAGCCGCATGCTCTACCCAAAAGGGAACATCCTGACCGGGGATGCCAAATACCAGTTTGCGCGCTTTATTAGGCGGAGGAATCGAACCTCTTTTGGCCCCTGGGGAGCTTCCGAGTGGCCCGTCCTTCCCCGTGAGGGGTTATATTTTAGGGTTAAGGGTTTAGGGTTTAGGGTTTAGGGTTTTATATTTTATTTTATTTTTTAGGGTTTAGGGTTTAGGGTTTAGGGTTTATATTTAGGGTTTTATTTTTATTTTATATTTTATTTTTAGGGTTTAGGGTTTAGGGTTTAGGGTTTATTTAGGGTTTAGGGTTTAGGGTTTAGGGTTTAGGGTTTAGGGTTTAGGGTTTAGGGTTTAGGGTTTAGGGTTTAGGGTTTAGGGTTTAGGGTTTAGGGTTTAGGGTTTAGGGTTTAGGGTTTAGGGTTTAGGGTTTAGGGTTTAGGGTTTAGGGTTTAGGGTTTAGGGTTTAGGGTTTAGGGTTTAGGG